>CM029276.1:22928004-23392557 GCA_016920895.1 Vaccinium myrtillus
ACTGTTGAACTAAGTCTATTACGGATATCTTGTGTATGACGTCCCCTTTTGGTGTAATCTTCAATTACGGATACCTTGTTCCGTTGTACTAATTGGGATGCATTATGTATGTAATGGGTATATCTTTATATTTCACGTCCTCATTTTCACATTATGTATGTATGTAAGCAAGTTGGACTGACTTTGTATTTGGGGATTTTTCTATTATGTATGTCATGTCGTTGTTCGGTTACTTGAATTAAAGTTTGATTATTGGAATATGAATTGAAGTTTGGTTAATTTCAATTCATAATCCTTGAAATATTTGTTAAAATGCATTGGTTAACATATGAATAGTTATGGTTAATTCATGTTCTTAAAATTGAACTCAATGTTGGTTCATGGTTCTCTTCGTCCCTTTCATATTTGACACCATCTAATTGAAAGGTACCAATACCTCGATAACATGGTACCGGTACCTCAGAAGGCCGTGAATCACAAAGTATGTAGGTACCAGTACCAAGATAACATGGTACCGGTACCTGAGAAGGCAGTGAATCCTAAAGTATGTAGGTACCAGTACCAATATAACATGGTACCAGTACCTCAGAATGTCGTGTGTCGCAAAGTATGTAGGTACCAGTACCTCCATAATATGATACCGGTACCATGTTCTCGAAATTACAACATTCTGGAAAATTCATATATTGGAATATGAAAATATATATGTTATTCATTTATTAATATATGCTAATTTACATAGTATTCATATATTAATATATGGAAACTAAAATCTTAGAATTAGTATTTTCATCAATCCAACATAAATTTAGTTCATTTATTTTCCACGCCCATTCACCTCAGAAATAGAAATTCCTCAATCAACAGAAAAACCACTCTAATATATGATGAAGGTAGTGATTAATCCAACATTGATTTTTCAATCACACGTTCAACGTTTGGCAGTGTGATATTCAAATATGGAGTTCGTTCGGGTTTCCATATTACAATTTCCTTCAGTACGAGGCAGCTATCGGTGTTACGTATCCCTGGAAACACTCCTTCCTCGTGACATTTGTGGTGAACCGTCGCCCGTACTGATCCTGTGGGATCCTGATGTAATGCAAAACAATTTTAATTATACATACCTCTTCGGAACCATGATATTAGTGACAAAAATAAAACCGAAAAAATAAATAAACATTGATTTACCTTCAACTCCAGCATTGGCTCTCGTAATTCATTAAAGACGCATGATTTCACCAATGCAACAACCTACACCATGAATGACACGGTAAACTTAAAGATCACAAGGTTAAAACATCATCACAATTGAAGTTTTAGGATAAATTTTCCAAGTAGACTCACAAGTGGTACCCGCGCATATTTGGAAAAAAATTTAATAGTAGCCAAATCTTTGTAGTCAGGGCGTTGTAGGTACCCTTCGTGCACAGCAGTTAACCATGCAGAGTTGTTGACGAAATTAGTGTCCTCACTTTCTACCGTTATGGCTCGATGAAGAAATTCTTGTGTGTTCATAGTCTCCACAGCCTCTCCAGCGGCTCTCCTTTCCATTGCCTCCTGAAGAACACCAGCTGGGCCTGGAATTCTGTGTCCCAGACATAGTCTTTTACTACTTTCTGCAATGGCTTTGCCTTTCCATTTCGGGTCGTCTCTATTCATTGGTTTTTTTCAACTTGTGCTATACTCAAACAATGAAGATAGATAACAATTCCTCAGGATGAATGTCTCCTTTTTTTTATTTATATTCATGTATCTATCTCTTAATGACGAGGGTACAAATGTAATTACGATCACCACCTGGAACAAATTTCATTGGCTCGTCCCATCGGCTCGATTCTCGAGGTTTGCAATTACTTCCCCAACTCCCGTTATCGACTAAATGGAACCCTATTTTCAGTAATTGAGGGGGGAGAGACCCATGTGGGTGGCGTCATTGACTCATCCCATCGGCTCGATTCCCGGGGTTCGCAATTACTTCCCCAACTCCCATTATCGGCTAAATGGAACCCTATTTTCAGTAATTGAGGGGGAGAGACCCATGTGGGTGGCGTCATTGACTCATCCCATCGGCTCGATTCCCGGGGTTCACAATTACTTCCCCAATTCCCATTATCGGCTAAATGGAACCCTATTTTCAGTAATTGAGGGGGAGAGACTCATGTGGGTGGCGTCATTGACTCATCCCATCGGCTCGATTCCCGGGGTTCGTAATTACTTCCCCAACTCCCATTATCGGCTAAATGGAACCCTATTTTCAGTAATTGAGGGGGAGAGACCCATGTGGGTGGCGTCATTGACTCATCCAATCGACTCGATTCCCGCGGTTCGCAATTACTTCCCCCACGTCCCATTCTCGGCTAATTGGAACCCAATTTTCAGTAATTGAATTTGTGAGTTGGACCCACCCATGTGGGGTGGCGTCATTGACTTGTCCCATCGAATCGATTCCCGAGGTTCCAAATTACTTCCCCCACATCCCGTTTTATACTAAATGCAACCGTACTTATCTTCCCCATGGAGTCCTATATAATAGGTGATATCATATCTTTTAAAATATCGTCTACAAAATTTAGGTTTCGTATATGGTTTTCTATATCTTCATGGCATATAATATGAAGTACATACAGTCATCCGAATCATTGCAATTGCAACTTCTCTTGGGCGAGATATTCCGTTGGATAGTGGGTTCACACACAAACCAACTTATTTTGTGTGTATGAACTTTAATCAGATTGTAAGGATCCAGGCAACAAATATGGTTGGTATCTGCAGCAGAAGTGTGTGCACGTACCGGGGGATGGCGTCCCACTGTCGACAGTGTCACGAGCCAAATTCAACGAAATTTGGCTCAACCACTGAGTCAGTGAATGACGCCCAATTATTTTTTTTAATTTGTTTCTGTTTGTAATAAACTTTCTTATTTGTAGTGGGAATTTGAATATGGCTAAATATTTGTTTCAACATTGCATTAATTGAAGTTTGATTAATTTAAATTCCTAACGTATGAAATATAGGTATGAAATATTGGTTAACATATGAAATCAATAACGTGAACCCTATTATTGTTTAATAATATGAAATATTGTTTAATTTCAATTCCTAAGGTATGAAATATTGGTTAAAGCACATTGCTTAACATATGATCAGTTATGCATAATTCATTTTCTAAAAATTGATTTTCTTAAAATTAAAATCAATAATGCATGGAGTCCGACACTTGTCATTTCGTCTTGTACTTGAACATAACCTCACAACAGAAGAAACATGACATATTTGTGAAAGCTCATACAAGTTGAATATAACAAGCCATAGTAAGGCAATTAAGAACAAGTACCCATGGGTCACTGGTCACTAACCATTTGCCATCACAACTCCTTAGACTACCGAAACTGCAAGTTTGAATTACTTACTACCACTACATACATAATAGCAGAACAAGACTAAAAAATCACTATAAATAACATAGACTACCACCGACCCCATTATAACTCTACCTACTAAACATCCCCCGGATCACCGTCCTCTTCCGACAAAGAAACATCCCCGTCACTACTCTCCGGGCTTATATGCTCTCCAATCGCCCGACCATCGGATTCGCCTTCATCCAACGCGTCAATTTCCACACCTAACTTTTCCGCAATCTTGCAATTAGTCAAATGATGCAACTCCTCCTTTTTGTTTATTCGTTTCTGATCCTCCTGTATTTCAACTTGACGACAAAGTATGGACTTCAGAATTTTCATCATCTTTGATTGCGAACCCTTTTGTTTTGGTGCGGAGGTAGATGGAGGTTCGGTCGGATCATCTATTTGTTTACGTGATTGGGTTATGCCTTCTGATGCACACTTGATGACTGATTTACTCTTGTTTTGAGTACCCGTGTCGATTGGGCCCGGGCCTTTCTTGTACTTGTACGTAGTAGATAGCTTCAACCCAGCTTCCAAACAAAAGTGAGTAATCATTGCCAGGAAAGGAAAATTCCTTTGCATTTTGGGCTCCATTCTGAACTTGACAAGCTCATTATAAATCCAGAGGGTGAAGTCAATTGTTGTATCCCATTCGACAGAAAAAACGTACAAAAACTTCACCTGTTCATCTTGGGGTACTTTCTCTTTCCCACGGGGTAATAGATTACAATACAAAAGTTTGTTCATTGTACGATATTTATCCTTCAACCCCCCTGATCCATGGTTTTTTGTATAATCAACAAACAATGCAGACCTAAACGATACAGGAGCAGTCTTAAAATTACACGGGTAACCAATTTGACTCCGATGAGGTCTCTGATATTCCAAGTACATGGCAATGTCATCGGGAGTAATCGTGAGCTCTTTACCTCCCACTTTTGATTTTATTCGCTGGGTTTCCCCCCCCAACAATTTGCATGTTCTTGTAAAATTCCATTACCCATTCTACAACGTATCCCTTAACTGGTTTAAAGAAATGAGTCAAACCTCTGCTTTTGATAATCTGGGCTAAATTGGTGCCCTCCAAGCTCGACTCCTCGATTTGCCGTTCGCACGTGAACCCCTTCCTCTTCGGAATTGACTCCTCCCATCGCTTCCGTAGATTTTGTCCGTCATTCTTCCTCTTTTTCGTATTCTTTTCCGTAGAAACCGAGCACTTCCTCTTTGATGCATCCATCCTACTCATTGTGATGACAACCACAGAAAGTGAACACACAAACAGAAGCACCAAAACCCATTGAGGTAGAGAAATTGTCGGGTTTCGGCTATGGGTGGTCACCATTCGGATTAAACGAGCCATGAGAAGGTTAGAGAGAGAAATTTCAGGTTTTGTGGGGTTCGGATTTGAGAAGGTTAGACGGTTTGAGAAGGTTCGGATTTGTGGTTCGGATTTGAGAAGGTTCGGGTTTGAGAAGGTTTGACAAGGTTCGGATTTGAGAAGGTTCGGATTGGATTTGTGGTTATAAGATTGGAATTTGGTGGAAGATTTAGGATGTGGGAGTAGGATTTGATGGGTTTGAGGGTCAATTTGAGAGATTGAGAGGGGAGCTTGAGTGGTTATGGAGTTAGGGTTTGGTTTTCCCTTATGGAGGAGAGAGAGAGAGAAGATGGCAAGATGATGAAGGCACCCCACCCCAAACCCCGACTCTCTCTTTAGCCGTCCGTCCAATTTTATGAATTTTTTTTTGTCCCTCCCAATTAAACCGTGGTACCAGTACTTTCATATATAGGTACCGATACCTACCATATGAAGTTGCCACTGCCTTATATGGTACTGGTACCAGTAAATAGGTACTGGTACCACATTACATTTATATATATATATTTTTTTCCCCTTGTCTATTCACCAAATATTTCAAAAAATTGTTTCAATTAAATATTGCCTTAAATATAATTTGAAGTGGGAAAAAAAATTAACTACTCCCATCGGCTCGATTCCCGAGGTTTCAAATTACTACCCCACGTCCCGTTCTCGGCTAAATGAAACCCAATTTTCAATAATTGAGGGGAGAGTTGGACCCACCCATGTGGGGTGGCGTCATTGACTTGTCCCATCAAATCGATTCCCGAGGTGCCAAATTACTTCCCCCACATCCCGTTTTCGCTAAATGGAACCCAATTTTCAATAATGGAGTCCTACATATATATAGGTGGCACTCCTTACAAAATTTCAAAACAAGAAATATATGTCTGAAGTATTTTCACTCATGGCTTGTAGTTCGAGTTACATGCATTCATCCCAATGTTTGCAGCTGCCTTCAATGAAGTTATTTCGTTGGATAGTGGGTTCTCACAGTTATCGGGAGTATTCAGTGTCTGAAATTTCATTTCATCAGAATGTAAAGTTCCAGGCAAATTAAAAGCCTATTCTATTTGTGTAATCTTGTTTCACTACCCTGGAATATTCAGAATGAAAAGGTCCAGGCACGAGGAACAGAGTTACCGTATCGCAAGGCAAAAAAACTGTGGTCAGTGCATGGCGTGGCGAAGCAAGTTTAACTCCCACGTACCACAGTTATTGTTAGCGATTCTAGAAGGGCTTCAATGGGGAGGTTATTCGGCTCCCCATCAAACACAAGAGATGGAAGTCAATGTCTTGAGAGTGATGCTGAAAGTGACGCTCCTCTAGCATGTCATCCTCCTTCAGTTTACACAAGTTGGCCTCGGCCTAATTTTTTTAATTTATTAACACCAAATGAAAGAGGTCAATTACCAAATTAATTTCATATGTTGTAAACAATTGTAATGAGAATATTGGTTAAAGTTATACATGTACATAGCACAGTCGTGGATTGGTTGGGTCTTCAACATAAAGTGAAAAATTTCAATTTAAAAAACATGAATTAGGCAAAACAGTTCAAAAGTTTAAATATGTATTTCTACTAATAGTTCAGAACTTAGAAATTGAACTGTGGTAAGAACCTAGCAAAGGCATCTTTAGTGCCAATCTAACTGCATCAAGTTAAATTTTTAGACAATTTTATCATCTCAAATAAAAAAGGAAGAAGAGTACCATGCAACATGGCGTTCAAATTTAAGAAAGTGAACTAGGCATAAAGGTTCATACGTTAACAAATTTTTTTTTACCAAGTGGTTAATACCTTAACCTATGAATTTGAACAAGATAATACAGAAATTAACTCTAAAGTAATTAACAATAAATTATCGGAGTGATTAATGAATAACATGAACGTACAATACATGAGTTTATTTTGTATACGATTCAATCAATAAAAAATATATTTAACATAATGGATTAGTGGATGTGTTTCAAGGTAAGGTAAAGATCGATTTTTAAGGTCAAGAGGCAAGACAGTATACAGTACACTTTTTTACCTGGAACACTACATTCTGTTCAATATTTGCAACATAAAAAGAAAGAAAGAGTACATGAGTACATGGTACAACGAATTCAACTTTCACAACATGAATGTAAGAGTACAGTTCGGATGTTAAATGGTGAACTGTTAAAAATAATTCATCTGTTAAAAATTGAACAATTCACATAATCCTGAAATTAAGAATTCAAATAGTGGATCTTCCGTACACGTGTACAAGGGGCATACCCCAGGCAGACAGAACACCAGGTAAATTGCCCTTGCTGCAGCATAGTAATCAGAACTTCCGAATCCACAATTACCTCAACCGTTGCTACATTGTTGTCGATGATTTTTTCGAAATGTTGAATTTGTGATGTATAAGGTGTCTCCTATCCAATTGCTTGTTCGCTACGGTATTTCTTCCAGTTGCAAGCTACTGGCGGCATAGGGGAACAATTCTTTAAGAACACCTACAAAATGACACCATTAAGTAACTAACACCCTTTTATTCAATGTACTTAAAGAACATATCAACATACCTGTACAAAGTGCCCTTCGTTGACGAACCCAATAGCAATAACTTTTTGGCTCGTGGAACCCGCAGGGCAAGAGTAGAGGGGGAGGAAAGTAAGACATTGGCGCATAGAAAGATGGACAAGGACAACATTATAAGTGGAAGCAATGAGGTGTCCCATGTCTGGCATTGTCATCCACCTATCCCTTCCCGCGGGAATTTTGTTGTCAAAGTATGACAATTTGAAGTGTAATTCTTTCGCCCTCCCGTTCTCACCAAAAACTCTATCGTAAAGGGCCCAATTCGAACTCAACTCCCGAATAAGCTTCTTTCTCACATCCATCCATTCTTCCTCCATGCCACCCATCAAGGCCGCTATCGCACGATACCCACAATTCCCATCGGACTTAACATCCTTAATAATATGAATGTATTGTCTTATTGCTTCCGGAAACTCACTCAAGTACATGTTCCGAATAAGATTTGTAGCAACTTTGTGTTTCGAACTTTCAACTGCGCAAACTTTTGGTGCACGCGGTTTCTCCTTAATCGGATTCACACTTTGCAAGGACGGCTGCTGTACAGATTTGACTCCGGATTTTTTGGGTTTGCGGCGCGGTTTCTCCTTCACCGACTTCGGGGTTGACACGGAGGCCTCAACATGTTCAAACTCTGAGGGAAGCCTACACGTCGAATTACTAATTTGGTCCTTTTTAGGGCGACCTCGTCCCCGCGCCTTACGTTCGGGTTCTACAAGGGAAGTGCACTCAGGATGAACAAACTCTTACTTCTTCATCATATGTCGTTGCTGCTCCTCGGTTGTTCCTTGTAACCTTTGAAAAAATATATCCCAATCAGCCTTGACTGTCTCCGTAATGGAAGGATCTTTCGCGGGTGCAACAAGAAAAGGCTTTTTCCAATGATCATGTACAATGGACAATGGTAGAGGCTTATTATCTATCTTGAATGGAGCAATCTCATGAGAGCAGGGTAAACCGTGGGTGCGCCTAATAGAACACTCGCAAGCACGGTTCGATGCGACCAAAATTTCAACTTCATTTGCTTTCTTAATAATCATTCTCATCGCCTCCTTCGAAACAACTCCCCTTAAATCGGCAAGCAGATGAATCCTGAATTCGTGCTGCCAACATGATAAATCCCTCTCAAATGTGCCTTTCAGTTCAGTAATTTGCAAGTTGATGAACTTGTCAATCTGCTCCCATAGACGACCAAAGTTGCATTGGGAGCTTCCAAGATGGTTTTTTAGTTTTCCATGTGCACACTCCGCCCTATGATAGAAAAAATGGCAACTCTTTATACACTACACTTACCTATAAGAGTGACCAGGAAATAAATAAATTGAAGATGGAGTGGATTTACCTGTTACTTGTATAGTTACCCAAGTGCATTACTTTGTCTGTCCAAGCCGCGACAAACCTTTCCTTGTATGGTCCCAACCAACTTTGCTCCACATATTCAATGGCTTTAGGAACGGTCTGAAAATCCCGCTTCATCAATTTAAGGTGGGCGTTGTACTGTTTTGGATTCTCTGACATCACAAGTAGGTCCCAACTAAGGTTAAATGCCTTCCACATCTGCTCAGAGAACATCCTCCTGCACTTTGCAAACACATTCTTTGAGATATGCCACCTACATAGACGATTGGTGGCCCCAGGAAAGACGTTTGCAATGGCATTCATAAGGGCCAACTCCCGGTCAGTGACAATAACCAACGGCAAGTTATTGGGATCCATGATACTTTTCAACCTTTCCAACATCCAACCGTAGTTTTCCTCCTTCTCAGACTCCATGAAGCCAAATGCCACAGAAAAAGTAGAGTCCGTCGATGTCACGCCAACAATCTCAAGCAAAGGAAAGTTATACTTGTTGGTTTTGTATGTGGAATCCATCAACAACACGAGCGGAAAGGAATGCAACAACTCAACGGAGGCAGGGTGTGACCACAACAACTGCGTCACGTGGCCGCTCTCATTGCTCTGGTGCCACTCAAAGTAGTTGGTAGTTGCTAACCGAGACATTACTTGTTGCATCTGAGATCTCCCAGCTAGTTCCTTCACCCGATGCTTTGATCGTACGTTGTAGATGGTTTTAATTGTTGTGCAATTGCTAGGATCCGCTAGTTTAATTGAGGTTAGTATATCTCGAGGTCTAGCAAGACAAGTGTGAACACCCCACGGAGCGCGTTATGTGTCCACAAAATTGAAGTTTGGTTTGAAAAATGGTTTTGATTGGTTGAATGGAGTCGCCACCCGGATTTGAGGACCGTACCCGAGAAACCGTTTGAAAAATGACTCTTTTGCCCTTGAAATGGAAAATGCTTTACCGGTCTCCAAAATGAGATTTCTCGGGTCCAAGAGCTAGGTTACGTGAGGGGAAGGAATTTAAAGCACCCCTCACGCCCGACACATTTACCGGTCTCTACTAAATGTTTGAAAAGATTTTGAAAACATTGTTTAAACGGACTTCTAACACAGATTTATGCGAAAGCACGGCAAATACATCAACAAGATTAATGAAATATGGGTGGATGCTTGTGCAAAATGTTATGTATGGATGGTTTATATGCAAAAGATGCTAAAATTACACTAAATAGCCCCCAAACTGCCTTTAGATGCCCCAGAAATTGATCACAAATACTCAAACCATCACACCTGGATTGCAATCTAGGCACCTGGATTAGGCAGATCCAGGCACTTGGATTCAATCCAGGCGCCTGGATGGCCTCCCAGACAGCAAACTCAAAACTCCATTTTTGACAGGAAGCACCAAATGCAATGCTTTTAACTAACTCATATGCACTCTAAAAGATGTATAACAACACAGTAGCAAACTTGAACCTTAAATTTAACTCAAATGCATGATATGAGCTTAAAAGAAACTTGATTTTGAATGATTTTTGGAAATATACACAACAAATGCTAATGAAGAACTTCCATTTTTGTGAAATTTGAAACCTTTCCAAACTCTTAACTAGTATGAAGAACTAGTAAGAGCTTGGATGGTATCCCCTCAGGGCCTTTTGAGCACAATGGTAGAAAAACTACCTTGAACCCTTGATTTGTGAACTTTGGAGAGTTATTTGGGATGATTTTTGGAAGTTGAGTGAACTGGATTTTGATTATTGGAAGTGTATCAAACTGATTATGGGTGGTTTGATTGGGGGTTTGATTGTGGATGATGAAAAATGGGTAGAATCAAGTGAGTTTGTGGAGTTAGGATGGAGGAAAGTTGAGTTTTGATGGTTGAAAATGGATGGAATTGAGAGGGATCAGTTGGGGATGAGTTTCTGGAAATATTTGGGCAGAATAACAGTAAGGGAGAGAGGTGAGAGCTGATCCCCCAAATGGAGGAGGAGAGGTGGGTATTTATAGCCAAAGGAAGGGTCAAAATGGGTCATTTGAACCCTTAGAGGTGAGGTTCAAAGGATCACCAAAATACCTTACTCTCTCTCAACAATATTCTGCAGAAAAATCCCTGAAAGATCCTCAAGACGCTCCTCCCCACTCACTTGAACTTGGGCAGCAAGTACCTGGAGTGAGTCCAGGCGCCTTCATTAAGGCAATCCAGGCGCCTGGATTGAGTCCGGGCGCTTGGAATAGGGGAATCCAGGCGCCTGGATGGCGAGACAGCACAAAATTCCAAACTTCGCGGGGCCATTCCGGGTGCTACCGAACTCCGTTTTGCGCATAGTTTGAAGCGTTGGAAAGCTTATCAAGTCTACTTTCTAACCCAATTGGTTTGAACCCAATATGATTTGTACATCAAAATATGTGACCATTTTACCCTCAGAAGGTCAGAAAAACAAGTGATTTTGGTAAAACGGGCACATCTCCCTCATTTCAAAATGGATTGGGACAAATTATATATCGATAAAGAGGGTTTTGAATGTACTAGAAGGTCGTGTAGGCTTGGGTTTATTTTGAAGAGGTTTAGGAGGGGGTTTCCAAGTTCACAATCAAGCTTCACGTGCTCTTATCAGCATTTTCATCCTTGGGGATGCTAAGGATTTTCTTGGGGTTCAAATTAGGGTGTCTACAGTTGCCCCTCTTTGATGAGACTTGACATCATTGATTTGATGCGAGTATCGTCAAAGACCTAGACAGCCCAATCTGCTGCCCAAGAATTTCCAAAGCTACAAAACACAAACATTGAAATCACGCGGTCGTGCTCGACGAGCTGCCTACGTACCCTTTTGCAGGGATCAGACCAGCGTAGTTCTTCTGGGCAAATGAATAGATTGATGATTCAGTTGATAATGAATGATGAATGATGTTGCACACAATAGATGATTGATGATTGATGGGTGATTGATTGATGAGTAATGATTGATTTAAAAGAACGAGTGATGACTGAATGGATGCGCGGGTCAGGCGGCTTTTGAATGATTATTGGATGCGCGGGTTAGGCGGCTCTTGAATGATTATTGAACGCGCGGGTTAGGCGGCTTTTGAATGATTATTGAATGCGCGGTTTAGGCCGCTTTTGAATGATGCGCGGGTTAGGCGGCTTTTGAATGGTTATTGGATGCGCGGGTTAGGCGGCTTTTGAATGAAACACTAAAAGCAAATGATTGTGACTATGATTGTGATTGTGATTGTGATTGTGATTGAGATTGTGGTTGTGATTGTGATTGTGATTGTGATTGTGATTGTGATTGTGATTGAGTGTAGCTACCCCCTGAACAACGGGGAGGCTAAATCTAATGGGGCTATCCCTTGAGCAACAAGATAACCAATGATAAGATGATTGTCTACTGAGCAACGAGACAATCGAGGAAATGTGATTGCTTACTGAGCAAAGAGGCAATCAATACGCTACTGAACTAAACACATTTATGTGATGGACTTAGCGACACGACGGTTCATCAACAACAAATTCTCAGAACAACTAATTAAATGCACTAACTGGTTGAACAAATACTCAAACAACTTGACATAATTGATGTACACAATAAATGATTGATGATTGATGAATGATTGAATGATTAATTGATTGGATGCACCAGCTAGGCGGCTTTTGAATGATTGTCTCAAATGACTTGATTGAAAAAGTGACCATGTCTGGTCTCGAAATTGATTTTGATATAGGTGGCCATTTCTGGTCTTGAAATTGATTGAAAAAGTTGTCCCTCAGGATGATTGGTTGAAAACTGTCCCTCAGGACGATTGATTGATTTAAAACTTGTCCCTCAGGACCATTGACTTAAAAGTTGTCCCTTAGGACCATTGATTTAAAAGTTGTCCCTTAGGACCATTGATTTAAAAGTTGTCCCTTTAGGACCATTGATTTAAAAGTTGTCCCTTTAGGACCATTGATTTAAAAGTTGTCCCTTTAGGACCATTGATTGAAAACTGTCCCGCAAGACGATTGCATGCGACTCGTGCATCGACACTCGATGACAATAACGACAACATTCCTTCTTTAAAAAGTAGGAGGCTCAATGGGTGGCTTTTTTGCTTTACTGTCTTTCCCTTGAGGCCAAGGTTTGGGTTGGAGCTTGGCAAAACTTGGGTTTTGGATTGGTTTGAGGCTTTTAGGCTTCTATGCCCCAGTCCTGGATTTGGGTGTATGCTTCCCCCAGAAATAGTATTAGGCTGACATGCCCCACAGATGATGATCCTCAATTCTGATTTTCTTTCTCGGCTCTGCTGATGGTTTTGACAACCAATTGACCATATACCCAAACACGAGTTCTTTGATGCATTGAAATCGTTTCCACGAGTCAAGGATAGACAAGACTGAGACTGCATGATTGACTGTTTGACAAAGAGGTGAATTTTTACAAGGCCGAGGAATTTGATCGGCCTTTTGGACAAAAGGATGGACATTGATGAGACCGACAAGGCCAAGGAATTTGATCGGCCTTTTTGACAAGGGGGTGGACATTGATAAGACAGACAAGGCCAAGGAATTTGATCGGCCTTTTTGACAAGGGGGTGGATTGTGACAGACAAGGCTTGAGGAATTTGATTGACTATGTTGACCTGACAGATAGGAGCAAGAACGTGTTGACTCGAAAGACATGGAAGACTACGTTGACTCAAAGTTCTGAAAGATGCCAAACATGTCTTACTATTAACTTCGAAATTGTCATGATAAAATTGAATTTTTATTTTGTGATTGTTTCACTCCATCAAGTGATGTTCATTCAAATCTTCTTAAAACACAAGATTTCTTGCTGATGATGCTTCCTTGATTTTTCTTAAAAATGCCCCAATTTAGAGGGTTGCTGATGAAGTTAAGAGGGCTGCTGATGAAGACCTATTGATATGCCCTCAGTTTGGATTTTTGCTCTGCATGATGTCAGTGTTTGCACAATGCTTTGACTTTTGATTTTCAAGGGAGATTAGACTGTTCCCTTTTGACTTGAATTCTCACTATCAAGTTGCACTTTCCAATCTGAAAGGACTTCATTCAGGTTATAATGGGGCCAAGGCTTGGGCTCAACAAAGAAAGGGAAGAAGGCTCAAAAATTTCTTTTTCGTTTGGGTTATTTGAGCTAGCAGCTATCTCAGACTTTTTGTGCCATTTTTGCTTTTGATGGGTGCTTTCATGTGCTTCTTCTTGCTTTAAATGAGCACTTCCTTTCATTTGATTTTTCTGTTTCAAATTTCTTCAGTGCTCTTCATCTTGTTGCACCCATGTATTTGACAAGCCTATAAGTTTGGTGCTTTCATTCTTGTGATGCTTGTATCTTCACGCGCTTATATCCTTGGCACTTTCATTATGATGGCTGTCATGTGTTTGGCACTTTCATATTTCTTGTTTCACCCCAGTGTGGAGGATAGCTGCCTAGCTGGGTTCTTTTTCAAAGAAATTGATCCAGGCTCAAAAGGGCTTTGCAATGGATATTTATGTGGGGGATCAAACAAGGAATGCCTTTCTTCATTTTGAATTGTGCAACTTGATGGGGAGAATTCATGCTTGCTCTAACTTTTGCTTAGATCTCATTTTGAAATTTGATCTAGCGAGCTTTTTGCCTTAATTTTTGCCTAGGCCGCCCTTGCGGGTTTTCGGCCTAGCAGGCTTTTCATGTGTCAAAGCATTACTTCTTGATGGTGTTGGGGAATGGTCCCTTGAAAATCCTCCTTGTACGGGGCGAGAGTTCAATCCAAATCCATCTCGTGTTTTGAAGTGATTATCATGTTTCTCAAATGATGGTGGAAAACAACTCCAAGTTGAGGGATTATTACAAAACCCAAGTTTATGATTGACAATTTCAACACAACAGTATGACATTTATTTTTGATGGTTACGACCGAACCGCGAAGGGTTGCCTACGTATCCCTTTACAAGGAATCAGGTCATGCGTAGTTCGGGACTACAAAGTTGACTCTCTTTTTTGGTCTTTTTCTTTTTTGACAATATCAACAAGACATTATAGACTCGAAGATGAAAACACATAGACGAGGAAAGCAAAACATAAACAGACTCGAAACGCAAACTGACTCAATTTGAAGTGAAAACTTGACTCGACACTTGAAGACTTCCAAGACTCGTGGAAGGTTGAATTATTGCATGGCCATTGATGGTTCATTGGTTCGGCGAGGTGTTCAGTTTCGCCATTGGAGCAGAAATGGACCCATTGTCAATGAGATCTTTAATCTTGTGGCGGAGGCGATGACACTCATCGGTAGCATGACCAGGCACTTGATGGAAGGCACAGAAGGCATTTGGGTTGTGGTAGGCTGGGAGCTTTTGAGGCAGGGGGGTTGGAAGGAGTGGTTTGAGAAGACCGGCTTCGTGGAGCTCTTTATACACTAAGGATAAGGGTGTGGAGAACTGTGAGAGGGTTCTTTGTGGTTTTTGAGAGCGGTTGGTTTGGACTGTGATTTTGTTGATGGGTGCTGCTCGGTTGGGGTTATGTTTTGTGGAGCTGGATGAGGTGTTTGCATATAGGGTGTTGTTATCCCTGGAGTTGTTGTTCTTGGTTTTTGGAGTGGGGCCATCTTTTTCAAGAATGCCGTCCCGTATTGCTTCCTCAATTGACAGGCCTGTCTCAAAGTAGGTCTCAAAGTTATGTGCCTGGGCCATCACCATGTACTGAGCCAAGTCGGGTTGTAGATTATTGGTTATGATCCTCATTTGGTCCTTATCACTGGGGCGATCGGTCATTTGTGCGGCCTTCGCCCTCCATCTTTTCACAAACTCTGCGAAGGACTCCTTCTCTTTCATTTTGATACCTTCAAGCTCACGAATAGTGACCTTAAGCTGCACATTGTACTCATACTGCTTAATGAAAGCAGCCACCATTTCTTCCCATGTTTGTCTCCTTGAGATGTCAAGAGACAAGAGCCATTGAAGTGCGGGCCCTGTGAGAGTTTCATGGAACATTTGGGCCATAGTGGGCTCATCAACATCTTGCAATGAAAGGGAGCTCACGTATGCCTGAATGTGTCCCCTTGGATCTTTGGTACCATCGAATTTCTCAAAGTTCACATGTTTGAATTTCTTAGGGAGTTTGGCACCCGGGAAAAGGCAGAGCTTGTCCATGTCGAACCCGGTGATGGCCCGCTGCTCGTTCTTAGCTATTGACTCCTCAAGCTTAGCCATCTTGGCTAGCATCTCGGCCAATTGAGGGTTTTCAGCAGGTTGCTCTTGGCGGTCATCATTAGGAATTTCCTGGTTTTGGGGCCCGCCTTCAGGCATTTGAGGTTGGGGTGGAGGCAGCCGGCTTTGGATATTTATCATGATTGCCATGAGTTGGGCAATTCGAGTGTCATTCCGGACCCTCTCATCTTGCAGTTCCTTCCTCAGTCGCTCAATCTCATTCGGAGGATCTTGTTCCTGATCTGCCGACATACTTGCTTCAGACACTGACGATGAAGGTCGAGATAATCTTTATTCGGGAGGTCGGGTCCAAACGGGTAAGGTTTTCTTCTTTGCAGGCCCAATGGTTCAGGACTGATAGTAAAGCAAAAAGTCAAACTCAGATTGTGCCCCTGGTTTTATTGAAGAAAATGCTATGCATGCGTTGTCACCGTGTCGTCCTAAGATCTAGATTACCGGTCTCGGTCTCACTTAAGACATTGCACGAATGTTCGAAACAACAACCACGGGTAAGTCGTGACAGGCAGGTTAAATTCCAAGCGTCGTGGAATCAGAGCCAATCTCCCTATAGACCATCCGAGACAGAGCAATAAGGTTGTTGAAATCCGGATACAGATGCACTTAAGGCTAGCCCGAGACGCGGGGAGCCGTTCGAGCACGGCGAACACTGGAGGTATCTCAAACTCCATGGATTTAAAGTCTCCTAGACTGGACCCAACAACTTTGGAAAGTTGCCCCAATCCTCAAGTTTTCTTTTAAGTGATAAGTCCTTGATATGGGATGGTCGGATTTGGGAAATTCTGATTCACACGAATTCCGACAATGATCTAAGATCAGATGCCTAAGGGCGATTGACCCTCCTCTGGCCAATGTCCCTTAAACCCGTTTTGATCAGTGTTAGGAATTTGATGATCCAAATTTTCCCACGTCCGGTCGTCCTAAAGGCTCACTCGTAAGAACAACGCACATATGGGATGCACGACTCATAATCGGGCCAAGGCAACCTTCTACTAATTGTCGGGAACCTAACTTGTGCTATATTGACAACATATACGACAAGAATATGTACGGATGTTAGTGTATGCATGTATGCAGTATGGCATGCTTGGAAAGACGGTAACACATAGCATGTAACAAAATGGAGCACATAATCCTAACACATTAGTTGGTTATCTAACGTGGGGTATTATGGTTATCTATATGCAAAGGCCGGTTTTTGGTTTAAGATGGGTACCCCGGACTCAAAGCCAAAGCTGTCTCTCACCGCCAAGGATCCTGCAAGGCGATGGTAATAACGACAATTGTGACTTATCACGGTCGGGGGGTGCTGAGCATTTCGGGACTCCCCGTCACCGGCAAGCCGGGCGGGATTGCCGAAACACGCCAGCGGGGCTAGTAACCATGCACGTGCAATGCAAAAAGTCCATAAAAACCATATTTTAAAAATCCTTTAAACATTTTTCAAGTTTAGCTCTCAATGATTAATACACATTTTAATAAAATTACACATAAGTGTAATAGTACTAAAATGCATATTAATGCATATTCCCCAGCGGAGTTGCCAGCTTGTGAACACCCCGCGGAGCGCGTTATGTGTCCACGAAATTGAAGTTTGGTTTGAAAAATGGTTTTGATTGGTTGAATGGAGTCGCCACCCGGATTTGAGGACCGTACCCGAGAAACCGTTTGAAAAATGACTCTTTTGCCCTTGAAATGGAAAATGCTTTACCGGTCTCCAAAATGAGATTTCTCGGGTCCGGGAGCTAGGTTACGTGAGGGGAAGGAATTTAAAGCACCCCTCACGCCCGACACATTTACCGGTCTCTACTAAATGTTTGAAAAGATTTTGAAAACATTGTTTAAACGGACTTCTAACACAGATTTATGCGAAAGCACGACAAATACATCAACAAGATTAATGAAATATGGGTGGATGCTTGTGCAAAATGTTATGTATGGATGGTTTATATGCAAAAGATGCTAAAATTACACTAAATAGCCCCCAAACTGCCTTTAGATGCCCCAGAAATTGATCACAAATACTCAAACCATCACACCTGGATTGCAATCTAGGCACCTGGATTAGGCAGATCCAGCCACCTGGATTGGAAAGGGCCAATCTAGGCGCCTGGATGGTCTCCCAGACAGCAAACTCAAAACTCCATTTTTGACAGGAAGCACCAAATGCAATGCTTTTAACTAACTCATATGCACTCTAAAAGATGTATAACAACACAGTAGCAAACTTGAACCTTAAATTTAACTCAAATGCATGATATGAGCTTAAAAGAAACTTGATTTTGAATGATTTTTGGAAATATACACAACAAATGCTAATGAAGAACTTCCATTTTTGTGAAATTTGAAACCTTTCCAAACTCTTAACTAGTATGAAGAACTAGTAAGAGCTTGGATGGTATCCCCTCAGGGCCTTTTGAGCACAATGGTAGAAAAACTACCTTGAACCCTTGATTTGTGAACTTTGGAGAGTTATTTGGGATGATTTTTGGAAGTTGAGTGAACTGGATTTTGATTATTGGAAGTGTATCAAACTGATTATGGGTGGTTTGATTGGGGGTTTGATTGTGGATGATGAAAAATGGGTAGAATCAAGTGAGTTTGTGGAGTTAGGATGGAGGAAAGTTGAGTTTTGATGGTTGAAAATGGATGGAATTGAGAGGGATCAGTTGGGGATGAGTTTCTGGAAATATTTGGGCAGAATAACAGTAAGGGAGAGAGGTGAGAGCTGATCCCCCAAATGGAGGAGGAGAGGTGGGTATTTATAGCCAAAGGAAGGTCAAAATGGGTCATTTGAACCCTTAGAGGTGAGGTTCAAAGGGTCACCAAAATACCTTACTCTCTCTCAACAATATTCTGCAGAAAAATCCCTGAAAGATCCTCAAGACGCTCCTCCCCACTCACTTGAACTTGGGCAGCAAGTACCTGGAGTGAGTCCAGGCGCCTTCATTAAGGCAATCCAGGCGCCTGGATTGAGTCCGGGCGCTTGGAATAGGGGAATCCAGGCGCCTGGATGGCGAGACAGCACAAAATTCCAAACTTCGCGGGGCCATTCCGGGTGCTACCGAACTCCGTTTTGCGCATAGTTTGAAGCGTTGGAAAGCTTATCAAGTCTAATTTCTAACCCAAGTGGTTTGAACCCAATATGATTTGTACATCAAAATATGTGACCATTTTACCCTCAGAAGGTCGGAAAAACAAGTGATTTTGGTAAAACGGGCACATCTCCCTCATTTCAAAATGGATTGGGACAAATTATATATCGATAAAGAGGGTTTTGAATGTACTAGAAGGTCGTGTAGGCTTGGGTTTATTTTGAAGAGGTTTAGGAGGGGGTTTCCAAGTTCACAATCAAGCTTCACGTGCTCTTATCAGCATTTTCATCCTTGGGGATGCTAAGGATTTTCGTGGGGTTCAAATTGGGGTGTCTACAACCAGATGAAATATCCACCAACACCTCCTCCTCCTTTGATGACAACCTCCCAGCATACGCGTGCCCCTCCAAGTGGCTATTCAGTGGATGGTTGTGCTTGCCGTTCAATACAGTAACAGTCCACCCTTGATAAGTTTGCACACATTTCAATTCAAAGGGGAAATCACATTTCTTTGACCCCGTGGTGCGCACTCTCTTCTTCACAACCCGATCAACATCATCAGGCTTCTTCACACACTTCCTGTACTTCCCACTTCGTTCACATGCAAATCTCATCCTTGAGACCCTTTCCGGCTTTCTCAGAGGCCTTGGTCACAATCACATGACCGTGAGCTTCACTAGTACTTTTTATCCAATCTTTTAACGCATCATCTGTGGCAAACACCTACGACCATTATAAAAATAACAATCAACTCCACAATAAAATTATGGACATACACATTTCAAAGGATATAAATTTTAACACTCACCTCCTCCATTGTAAAATACTCCGCACAATCATATAGAGTAGGAGATGGGCCTATGTGGCTATCACGCGTTGAAGCGTCACACTAAAAAAGCAATTAAAAAAATTACATGATCCACAAAAGTACATATTGATCAACAAACATCAAGTGTTAACAATTGAAAACGTGACAAATATTCCTTTATTAAAAAATGAATTGTGACCTATAATTCGGATATTTAAAATTGAATCATGAACAGATGGAAGTATTATAGGTTCAATGATCAATACGTCAAGATTTAACAATTCAAAACATGTCATAATTTTAAATATTAACTATTAACTACTATTTGGACAAACAATTAATTTAAATCTTTCCTACAGTTCCGTGTTCATATTTTATAACTTGAAGCAACGTATTAATTCATATTCTAAAATTTGAATAGATGTATAAAATTCAGTTTTAAACAAATGAATCAATTGGCGGGAATTTAAACCTAGTTGTTTTGAACTTTTCATCATGTTTTTAACAATTGAAATAAGCTACGTAGTTCAAACTTTATAAAATGAAAACCACGTGTAACTTCAACACTGGGAATCCGAATTTCAAAAGACGAAAACGCGAAACTTAAATCTGGGTCTTACCTCTTTGCTCGTTTTTGCCTCCCAAACCACCATTTTCGTCCCATCAACTTCCTTTTCGACCTCCTCGCAGCTTGTAATCGAAAAATTAACACCCATTTCCGTTTCTCCCATTTCAAAAAAGGATTGTGGGTCAAATGTAGGTGAAGAACCTTCCATGGAAATCTCCATTGGATTCTCCATTGAGGGATGAGGAGTGGAGTGAAAGTTCTTTAGGGTGGGAGATGGAGGTGGGAGATGGAGATGGAGATGTGGGAGAAGAGAAGATGAGGATTTTTAGGGCATGTACTGAAGAAGGAAGAAGAACACGATCGTATTCTTTACAGGAGTATTTTTTTTTTCTTTCGGCAGTAATTGTGTACAGAATGGGTTGGACCTAAGATGGAGAAGGGTTGTACAATTTTTGTGGTTGTTTTCAAAAGCTTTTTGCTATTTGCATCCACTCATTTAAGGACAAAAAAGTCTTTTTACGCAAGGGTATTTTTGTCTACTCTTGATTAAAAGTTAGTCGGCTGAATTTAGCCAATCCTCGGTTGCGAATAGAATCTGCCAATGGCTAATGTAGCCAATTCAAAAGCAGAAATTTTCAATTGAAGGGTGAAATCGTCCAAATTGGCAAATTGACCATGCCAATTTTGAGAAAACCCTCTCATATATTGCATCCTTCGGTAAAAACCCTCTCATATATTGCATCCTTCAGTATGGACATGAATCTTGAACTCTTTTAAGATTGGACCTAAGAAGGTACCTCTAATGTCAACAAACTTGCATGATACCATAAGGGCCCGATTGGCTGCAGCATTAGAGGGGGTATTAAGTTATACAAAAAATTGGTCTAAAGGCCAAGTTTGAGGTTTTAAATGGTGTTTAGTCCAGCTTAATTTATTTTAATGCTTCCAATACATTGATAGGAATTTTTTGATGGCTCAAGGACAATACTAGACAAAAATACCTTTAATGAACCCCACCACACGCGCACTATGTGGAGTAGTCTTTGCGGACAAAAACGAAAGGTCACAGTGTTTACTGTTTACTAAGTATTTATTGAAAGCCACCCCATCACTTTTTGCTACTGATGGACTTTCCCGTGAAAGTGAGAGGTCACTGCCCACCCGTCACTTTCACGCATCTCTCTCTCTCTCTCTCTCTCTCTCTCATGCATGAGAGTGGGACAAAATTAATTTTATCTCTCTTCAATTTTGGGGTTGGGTTCAATTTTAGAGGGTTTAGGCCCTTTAGGGTAGGGTATAGTGGGTATAGGCATTTAGGGTGCACTTTCCAATTATAGGGTTTTAGTGGTTTAGGCACTTCCATAGGGTACCCTATGGTTTTAGGCACTTTATAAGGTACCCTAGGGTTTAGTTTTAGGCACTTTCATAGGGTGCCCTAGTGTTTAGATTTAGGATGCACTTTCTAATTATAGAGTTTTAGTGGTTTAGACATTTTCATAGGGTACCCTAGGGTTTTGGGTACTTTCATAGGGTACCCTAAGGTCTTAGGCATTTTCATAGGGGACCCTGGGGTTTAGGTTTAGGCACTTTCGTTAGGTTTGGGGGTTTAGGCACTTTCGTTGGCTAGTGGGGGAATTTTTGAAATGTGTAGGTGATTTGTCCTCTTGGCATTAAAAAAAAAGTTGATGTCCTTGTTGCAGTAAAGACCACTTTACTATGTACTCACCAAAAACGGACCCTAAGTTATACCCCTCCCCTTATCCCGGTCCCACAATTTTATACTTGGTCTGGCAAAAATTTGGAACCTGCATAACTTAATACCCCCACCCAAATAATACCCATTTATACCCCTTCCCCCTCACTAATTAATAACACCCCTCCCCCCTATTACTAATTTATACCCCTACGAAATTACCCCCATACCCTCCCTTATACCCCTCCTTTACCCCCAGTTTTTTTTTTACTGTTTTTAAAAAGAAACCGAATGGAATTTTAAATGTTTTACGAACTCTTGCGATTTCTTTCGGATTAAAAAATGAAGTACTTTTGTGCATAATTTTTTAATTTTTTTTGCACCAAATTAAACTACTAATTGAGATCTTTAATTTGATACAAAAAATTTGAAATTTTTTATACTTTAGAATTTGACATTGTTGGCTTGCTTTGCAATATTCTTCGGATCAAAAAATAAAGTATTTTCACATTAATTTCTATACTTTTTTTTGCACCAAATTAAACTACAAATTGAGATCTTTAACGTGATACAAAAAAAATTAATTTTTTTATACTTTAGAATTTGACATTGTTGGGGAATAACATAAAAATTACTAATTAGTTATTATTAAACACGTATAACTAGAAATATTATTGAAATGAATAATAAAAAATTAAACTTCATCCACCCAACTTTAAACTTCGAAATATTATTGAAATGAATAATAAAAAATTAAACTTCATCCACCCAACTTTAAACTTCGAAATATTATTGAAATGAATAATAAAAAAATAATAACTGAATATTTTAATTTTAGATATAACTAATAAAAGGAATAATTTATTAAAAAGTATAATTAATTTCATTACTATTGTGTTTATGTATTTTTTTATCATAAAATCTAATATGACTGTTCAAGGGCAAACAAGTCATTTGTCAAGTTTTTACATCATCCACCCAATTTTATCCCCCTTTATCACAAATTCATCCAAACCACATAAGTACTATTTAATCTCCCCTTCATAAATGTCACATCACTGTGGGTCCACCCTTACTAAATAATACCCCTTAGGCCTTGTTTGGATGGGGGCATAGCCTCCCGTATAAGCCATTACCCCCTCTTATATTGTGGGCCCCAGCTTTTGACCCCGTTTGGCAACCTTCTTCTTCCTCCCTGAAAACATTTCACCCCCTCTACGACTATCGCTCGCGAGGTGCTTGCCCCTGATAACGTTTGGGCTCCTCTAACCCTACCAAAAGTTATCCGGGAGTAGAAGGCGTGGTATTTTGACGATTTCAGCCCTCGTGATCCCCCTTTACGAAGCCGCTGGACACCATTTCTGTTGCAACACCTGAGATTCGAACACAGAGGCTTGTGGGTTGCGATTTGGTTGCAATTTGTTGGCGATTTCCCTTGTTAACAGCGAAGGTATGCATGATTTCGACCGAAATCTTTGTGTTGATATTTCTGATCTTCATATTTCGATTTTTTCGATCTAGGTTTGTTTCTGATCTAGGTAGGCTCGTGGGTTTCTGATCTTCATCTTTGTGTTGATTTTTTCAATTTTTTTCTGATCTTTGTGTTGGGTTTCTGATCTTGTTTATATATATATAGGGGCAGGTTCCCCTCACACTTAAAAAAACACGTAAAAAAACACACGATTTTGTTATGGGTCCCACTGTGACGTTCTGAACCGTTGTTCTTGTTTAAATGAGTAAAATAGGAGGTCCTACAAAAATTCAGCTTAATCGGATATCGATAAGTGCTTGATCCAAATAGTTTTGCAAAAAATGTGACAGGAACTAGTGTTTTTAAAATTGTTTGGATCAAGCACTTATCGATATCCGATTGAGCTGAAATTTTGCAGGACCTTTTTAGTTTGCTCATTTAAACAAGATCAATGGTTCAGAACATCACAAGGGGGCCCGGAAGAGTGTTGTGTTTTTTTATGTGTTTTTTTAAATGTGAGGGGAACCGGCCCCATATATATATATAGAGGCCCGATCAAGTCCGGGAGTCCCGAATCCGGGACTCCACCTTCCCGATATTTTTTTGACAATCGGAGCCGTCCAATGTGTTCAAAAGGTGTTTTCCAAGGTCCACGCGGGAAATCTTCAAAAAAAAATACCGGGAAGGGCTTGATCCACGCAGTTTTTCGCAAAAACTGCATATTTAAAAAATTGCGTGGATCAAGCCCTTCCCGGTATTTTTTTTTGAAGATTTCCCGCGTGGGCCTTGGAAAACACCTTTTGAACACATTGGACGGCTCGGATCGTCAAAATTTGATCCGGAACTATGAGATCCGGACCCAAGGGTCCCGGACAGGAGAGTTCCTCTCTATATATATATATATATATGAACCCTAAAATCTCAGAGATAGACAAATACATACACTGCCTAGATCAATTTTTTCTACATGATTCGATTTGTTTGTGTTTCGTTTACAAACCCATTATTCCTAAAATAAAGTCTGCTATTCTTTATATTAATCTCATCAAAGAACACAGATGTTATTGCTTGCTTTGTGTAGAAATAATGTGTTTGTAGACCACACTAGAGTTTATACGATTACCCAAATCCAATCCCAAGATACAAATCCAAGAAGGGATAATGTGTTTTTGCATATTTTGTGTTTGTATTTGTGTTTTTGCTGGTGCTTAAAATATCCCATGAAACAACCCTTACAACCCTTTAAAAAATTATTAACGAACTCCAAATAAAATAGTCATTCGACCGATTATTTCGATGCTCAGATTGTTTTGGGACTGTACATGTTTAGATAGGGTTTCGGGTTTGTGGTGTTGTATACGTATTTTTAAAAATTAAAAATAAACCGCCCTTAAAATAGCCCTATATATATTGTAATTTTGGGCTTAATTTCCGTTGATGTTGGTGCTTAAAATAGCCCTTAACAAGGCAGTAAAACAGAACTTAAAAACCTTATACAAAATACCAAAAAAAGACCATGAAAAATGTGTTTGTGGTTAAAAGTTCGCGAAATATGTGAACCAACCATTTAGTCAAACTATAGTTTGGTAAAAGAAGAAAAAACATATAAAAACAATTTCCCACAAAAAACTTTAAATTCACAGCCCCATTTAATGTGTTTGATTGAATCATACTCATGAAACCGTTCTTAGATTTTTAGGATGACAAGACTCAACAGAAAACAATTACGGAGAAGAGAAGAGCAAGAGGCAATGATTGCGTTAAACACCTTCATTCAGGCTGCAATGGGGGTGTTTCGCCTTTACTTGTTCATCATATCAACAGCCCAGTATCCCCGTCCAGAGTGTACCCAGAATCCCAACTTCTACCAGACACAAGTAAATGCTGTCAATAGGCTCGTTAATGGTAATGAGCTTGATTGCCATGATCAATTAAGCGTAAACAGACACACATTTTTGAGATTGTGTTGCCTTGTTCGAAGTGTTGGCCTAGGGGACTCTAGGTACGTATGCCTTGAAGAGAGGGTAGCTATTTTCTTGTGGATCCTTGCGCACCATACAAAGCAAAGGCGTACCAAACATCAGTTCTGGAGATCGATAGAAACGATAAACAGACATTTCAATGCCGTACTCCAAGCTGTCTTGCGCCTTCATAGAATGCTCCTTGTAACTCCCGAGCTTGTACCTGCGAACTACCATGACAATAGATGGAGTTGGTTTCGGGTACACTTCCATTAACAATGTTTCAACTTACCTACATTTGTATCTTGCTGGATGACCTACATTTGATCATTTGATGTAATTTTGTTGGATTCATTGTACTAATGGTCTCGATTTTATGATAATGGCTTAAACGTTTGATGGTACATGGAGAGTTTTGGAATTAAAGTGAGTTTTGAATTCAATTTATGATATAGGTTTACCAGGTTCTAAAATCGAAAAAAATAAAAATTACATTCCACATTATAGGTTTATTTTAATAATTTAAATTTCAAATTGTGTTGGGGTAGTAGTAAAAAAACAATAGATAGGCCAAGAAGTTTAAAAAAAATAAAGAAAAACACAATTACTTTTTTTTTTGAAACAAAATTATTACAAAAAATTAAATTTTCAATGAAATAAATTAATATAACTTGAATTTGTCTAAAATTAATTAAATAGATTAAGTTTTGCAATTGTAAAATTAATTTAATGCATAATCAAGTTTGGGACACCACAAGGGCAAAACAGTCATTTGACTGCGTTTTCCATCATTCACCCCTCTTATTTTTAAGTCATCCAAACCAAGCCAAAAGTTATCCCTCTGTTTAATCCCTCATCCAAACGATCTACATTTTTATCCCCATTCATAAACATCTCATCAATGTGGGCCAACCCTCAAAAAATAATACCCCCTCTTATCTTATCCCCCCTCCAAAACTTATCCCCCTAAAAATAATCCCTCATCCAATCGGGCCGTTACTATCTTATCTCCCCTTACTATCTTATCCCACCAAAACGTATCCCGCATTAGGGGTGTACATGGTCCGGTTTGGACCGTTTTTGTAGAAATCCGGGAACCGAACCATATCTAACGGTTCCAAAGAATTAAGAACCATAACCAGACCGTTACACATATAGAACCAAACCACACCAAACCATTAGACTGGTCCGGTTTGGTTCGGTTTCCGGTTCTAAACCATGTTAGCATTCAAAATTTGCCAAAAAAAAAATTGTCCACAAATTATTTGCAAATCCTTCGTAAAACTACTACCATTATACCAACCCACAAATAGATTAAAGAGTCCATCAAGAACTAAAGTAACTATTAAAATATCATTATTGATATAGATGGCAGATGCAACATTAAAACTTAAAATTAACAAAATTATTAAGTATGCGTGGGTATATAGGAGTGTATATATTATATTATATAACGGACCGGTTCGGTTTAAACCACGGTTCCTAATTTTGAAACCAAAGACCAAACCAAAATATCCGGTTCTCATTTTTTTAGAACTAGAACCAATCCATTAAACCATAGAACCAATCCAAATAGACCGGTTTGGTTTGGTCGGTCCGGTTTCACGGTTTTTCGGTTTTCTTGTACACCCCTATCCCGCATACAATCGGGGCCTAAAAGGTTAAAAGGTTATACCAAGTGAGGTCTCAAGTAAATTTTGATCTGTTTTACCTTTAATTTGGTATTGAAATTACAATGCTATTTATTGTTCTTTTCCGTCATAAAAGAAATCCAATTTCGTCATTTAGGGAATTCTAGTACTTGTGAAAGTGGTATGGCCCAAATTTTCTTCTATCTCAGATTATACAGTTCTTCAACCTGTTTTTATTTTGCTTTTGAACTTGTTTGTGTTTTTAATGTGTTTCATATGTATACGATGTGTAGAATCTTATTGTATACGATGTGTAACTTGGAGGAACAAAGTAGCGGGTCATTGCAATTTTCATGTCTTCCCATGCATAGATAGCAAGATAGTGTCCCTTTGAAATTCAGTCCTCCAAATTCTTGCTGTACCCTTCAATTTGGCTTAGCAAAAAGTAATTTTCTTTCCTCTGTCATTCAGAACCAACGAAAAAAACTCTCCAAACTATGCAACCAATCAAAAAATACCTCTGGATCATGGTCTCCATTAAAGTCAGATACCCCTAATTTGGCTCCCTTATCCACATTAGTCAATCCAGGATCCTCTATCATGCGTTATTGACCAAACACCAAATGTTGTTGCGGTTGATGTAGAGGACCACCCCATGCCATATTCGTGCTGCAGAATTTGTCTGGAATCTGGGCAACTCAACCTTGCGTCCGCAAGGTAGTAGTATTGCGTCCACAAGGTTTGACCTTGCGTCCGCGAGGTCAAACGGCGCAGTGTGGAGACCCATACTCTTGCGTTCGTGTGTCGGTGGTTGCGTCTGTAGGATAATGTTTTGGTCCAAAAATGAGCTTTTGTTGGGCTAAGAATTGGGATCATGTGTGGGGCTTTATGGTTGGTCCAAATAAATGGGTTATGGGTGGGTTTATTGGACTTATAAAGGTTGATTGGCTTTTTTCTTGGATTGTTTGATTTTTGGAACGGTAAATCCAAATTAACCGCGAAGTATTAGTTAAATAAAATAAATTCCACGACATCGTCAGTAATTTTTCATCATTGGGGACACATCCGGACTCCTGCTTAGGATTCACGGATAATCAAATTGGGGTGTCTACAAGATTACATACTCAGGATCACCTACTAGAACAACAACAATTACCTGCGATAGAGTGGTACTACAAGTTAGAGTATTACCCGCTACTCCGCGGTGCAAAAGTTTAAAATCACTCCTTATTGGTAGAGAGAGAAAACCCGGAGAGTTTTCTAGAACTCAATGACTGATAATCTTGTATATATATATCCTGTAGGAATTATACTGATGGAGTATTCTAGATGCTTTAGAAGTCCTATAATCCTAAGAGAATAGGGTTATTTCAACCTATTCTATCTTATCTCCAAGATAAGATAGGACTCTATAATAAATGGGTCACCGGGTCATGCCCACATGTGAGACTCGATTTGGTCCCGGACCCGACCTCAATTTCCAACAAAAAGAATTTTTGTTACGATGATTTTTCGAGATTAAATGCAGACGTTTAAATTCATTATGGAACGATTTTCCATAATTGCTTACCCCTCCTTTTGTTTTTTTCCCAATAAGCTTGAAATCCCACACATGTTCTAGATGTAAGTGTTTCAGGGGTTTTTGGGTTCTGATTAAGGAACTTAGGGTTCTGATGGCGGCGGCTTTAAACGGCAGAGGCGATTTGGAGGCGGAGTTTGTGATAACTTCCACGCAGTGCGGCTCCACCTTATATAGAGTGGAGTCAGCCAACCCCACGGGGAAAAAAATTGCTACTATTATATTAATTTTTTAAAAATATTCATAAATGAACCTCCTAAATTTGGCGGTGACACCACTAAATAACTCCTAAAAGTTCATAAAAGTTGCTTTTTTATGTGGTTTGTTTGAATCATTGTCACTCATTTTGTTCTTTTGATAAGGAGAGGCTGATTTGTGTTGCTAGGTTGAGCTTTAAATGTGATTTTTGTTGGAACAAGGTTTTTAGTTGCCATTACTGTGATGTTTTCTTTGATTTATGGTTGATAAAAATATTTGATGTTTATGAATCACCCCATGTTTCCGAACTCCTTGAGTCGCCACTGCTTCCACGGCGGTTGTTTTGTAGTAGGGTGTACCCAAACGTTTGATTCGGGTATTGGGCGCCTAGGATAGGATTAAATGTGTCCAATCCCACTTAATCCCTCGTTTGGTTCCCACAAAAGCGCTTGGGATTACTAGTCCCAGGACAGAAATTATCCTTGTATGGGGGGTATTGTGTAATCCCATAGGGGGGGTGGGACTAATTATCCCGGACTAACACTTCTCGCGCTTTGTCGGCCAAATATTACAAATTTGCCATGGAAATGATTTTGCCCCAAATACATCTTCTTCCTCATTCATTCCGCTGCCTCGTTCATTCCGCTGTAGATCGAACTCGTCTTCTTCCTCGTTCATTCCGCTGCAGATCGATCTCGTCTTCTTCTTGCATCCTTCTCAGCCAGAGTTATGGATCAATTTCCTCGGAGATAAGCTGGGTTCGACTTTGCCCTCTCTCTCTCTCTCTCTCTCTCTCTCTCTCTCTCTCTCTCTCTCTCTCTCTCTCTAGATCAATTTTGTTTTTCGTTTTTGTGGATCGATTTCGACTTTCTTGTTCTTGCAGATCGATTTCGTTTTTGATCTCTCTCTTCCAGATCGATCTTGTTTTCGATTTCGAGTTTCTTGTTTCTCGTCTTCATCTTGCATCCTTCTCTCGTTTTTGTTTTTTATTTTGAAAATTATCACAGTAATGATGAACATGTTTCCAATGATGAACATTATTCTCTCGGTGATGAAGATTGTTTTTTTTATTTTGAATTAACATCCTGATGTTTTTTATTTTGAAAATTATTCTCTCGTTTTTGTGGATTGTTTTTTATTTTGATAATCCTGATGTTGAAAAATTATTCAACAGCTTGAATTTGATTTTGAAAAAATTTATTTGGTTGGAATTGGTTTGAGAGAGAGAGAGAATCCTGATGTTAATTCCGAAATTTAGTCTAGGGAATCAAACATGTGATTGGCCAAAATATGAGATATCCCGATGTTAATCTTGCAAGAATCAAACATGGGATTGTATGAGATTCAGGACAAAATTAGTTCCAGGACAAATAATCCCGGACTTTTAGTCCCAGGATTATCAATCCTACCAAATTTTGTCCGCGAATCAAACGAGACCAAAGAAGACAGATGAGGGGAGGACTATGGACTGATACAGTTGGCCAGTGGCGGAGCCACTACCAGACCAGTGTGGGCACAGGCCCACACTGGATTTTAGGGAGTTTTTTTTTTTTTTTTGCATTCTTATAGAAAAATGTATTAGAAATTTCACCGATACATCATATTATTTCTACAAAAGATTAATTATTGCTCTTGGGGCACCACTATATGGTGTTATAACATCATTCTCCTATGCATATTGATGTGGGACTTGAGACTAAATATGTGAATTTTACCTAACTATGAGATGATGAAGGCCGAAAAAAAAAAAGATCATGAAGAAGGATTTTAGGGCACCACACAGAGATACCCCGGAACCATCGAATAACTAATTACTGCAAACAAACTTCAATTTATTGAATTTTTGCCTCGAAACTATTAGGTTTTTATGGATTTATAATCACTATATTACCATAAAATGTAAGTCTTTGTTTCCTTACGATATACATCAATAAGGGTTAGTGAAAAAATTAGTGTGTTGACAACTAAAGAGAGTTGGATATCTCTCAACTAACTCGAACTACAAACCTCCCCTTGGAATTCAAAGGGTACACCCAAATAGGCTAAGACACATTTTTACACTACAAAGTACTGGCGTTTATGGTCTAATTGTGCCCTCACTTGTGTGATTTTCTGGCTACGCCACTGCAGTTGGCGGTGCAACACGAGGAGCAGGTGGCAAGCGGAGCCGAATGCAATAAGGATCAAATGGCATTTTGCGAAGAAGAAGTTGAGGGGTTGAAAGAGGTTTGAGATGCGGATGCGGTGGCGGGAGGGCGAACAAAGGTGTTTTCAGAAGTCCATTGTTTTTCCGGTCAAGAGGTATTCTAGGTGTTTTTAGCGAGGGTTGTTTTCCAGGCGAATGGGCAGATGAGGGGTTTCCGGTATGGGTATTTTCTGATGAAAGGGCAGATGAGGGGCTTCCGGCGAGGTTTGTTTTCCAGCGTAGGTGTTTTGGGGAGCGTGTATTGGGAATTTGAAAGGTCAGCTCTTAAATTCGCTATTTATTTGGGTGTTGAATATTGGGAAAGGTAGCTTGTCTTCGGGAATGAAAAGCTTGTGAAAATGTATTACTGATATTCACTTGGGTGTCATAGGTGACTGATAATTAAGGAGGATGCGCAAAATTGGTCCTGTGGGATTCAAGCATTGGGTGACTTCTTGGCATCTTATCAACTATTTTGCATAAAAATCAAGGTGTTTTGAGGAGTATGTAATATGTTAAGTGAAGCGAGTAGCGGCACTAGGAGAGTGCGTATTATACGCTTCGAAGCTCTATCTATATATTTGCTTTATATACTATATCAATTTCATTTTTATCTTCTTTGCTGTTAAAAAAATTGAACGATTTTGATAACTTAAATAATTAATCTTCAGTAGTATTGCTAGTATCATATCATTATTTAATGACACGTAGTATTGTTATCACTTGATAGTACTAATTTAACATGCTAAAAATGAAATTTTTTTCATATTCTTTAATTGTTGGAATTTTTTATTCTTTGACAAATATCAACAAAAATAATGAAAAATATACTAAGAAATAAAAATTGGGTTGGGTCGGGGCCTCCTCTGACCCTACAATAACCCGGCCACTAGATGTGATTGCAATACCGGCTTCAGGGCAAAGTCCAGAAAGCCTAGGCTTTTGACCCCCCCAAAAAAGCCCAAAATTAGGGAGCCCCAATTATATTAGGCTTTTATGTATGTATATATATATATATATATATATATATATATATATATGGAGTTCTTCCAAGCCAGCCCTATTTTGGGAGGGTGTTTCCATCTAGGCCCCGTGTCACACTCTTTCATTTAAGCCCTTATTCACGCACTTCAAGTGTAGCATAAATTTACGCCTTTTCCCTTTTTTCCTCATGCTTTCTATATTCTCTCTCTCTCCTCCTTTTACTCATTCTCTCTCCTGGACAATAACCACCAGGCACTTGATGTCTCTTTCTCCCTCTCTCTTCTCTCTCTCTCCAACAAAAATGGAAGAATTCACAACCCTCAAAATACAGAATTCACACCCTCCAAAATAAAAAAAAATTCACCCACATCAAATGCAGAATTCACACATCCTCTACACAACTTACACCCTAAAAAAAAAAAACACAATTCACACCCCAAAATGAAAGAATCACACCTCCAAATGTAAAATTCACACCCCCAAAATGAAAGAATTCACACCTGTCAAATGTAGAATCCACACCCTTCAAAAGGAAAAAATTCATTGCATTTCTGAACAATTCACACCCTTCAAAAATGGAAGAATTCACACACCTCAAATGAAGATGTCACACATCATCTACATAAATTCGCTCCCTGAAATGAAAGAATTCACACCCTTCAAATGCAGAATTCACACCCTCCAAAATAAAAGAATTCACATTCTCCAAAAAGAGGATTCTACACCCAATTTTTTTTTTTATATATACATAATTTTATATTCAATATGGGTCTTGTTTGGTAGATGTCGTCGAATATGTTCTAGAAAATTTAGTTTTATTAAAAATAGATATGTAAAATAAAAATTATAAATATTTAAAGTTGTAAAAGATAAAGAGAGAATTCACACCCCTCAAATACAAAATTCACACCTTCCAAAGTGAAAGAATTCATACCAGTCCTGAACAATTCACACCCCTCAAATGCGGTTTTTTTTTTCAATGCATAATTTTATATTCAATATGGGTCTTGGTTGATAGATCTCGTCGAGTAGATTCTAAAAATATAAATTTAACTAAAAATGGATATATATATAGGGGCCTGTTCCCCTCACACATAAAAAAACACACGATTTTGTTACAGGCCCCACTGTGACGTTCTGAACCGTTGATCTTGTTTAAATGAGTAAAATAGGAGGTCCTGCAAAAATTCAGCTTAATCGGATATCGATAAGTGCTTGATCCAAATAGTTTTGCAAAAAATGTGACAGGAACTAGTGTTTTTAAAATTGTTTGGATCAAGCACTAACCGATATCCGATTGAGCTGAAATTTTGCATGACCTTTTAGTTTGCTCATTTAAACAAGATCAATGGTTCAAAACATCACAAGGGGGGCCGGAAGAGTGTTGTGTTTTTTTATGTGTTTTTTTAAGTGTGAGGGGAACCGGCCCCATATATATATATATAATGAAAGATATTTAATTTTAAAGTTTTGAAAATAAAAAAGGAGAGAGAGTGTGTGTCAGGTGAGGGGTGGGGCACGCGCGTGATTATAAGGGTCTGTGTGGGAGGGAAAGACAACAAAGGGCTACGATGGGACAATTCTCTAAAAGGGGGGTCGGCTTGGAATTTGCCGTATATATAGTCCAAATAGTTTTGTATATGGGCTACGTATAAATACGCCCAATACAAGATTTGGGGCCCCAAAAACAAGATGGCATAATTGAAATATCATGTAACTTAAGACCTAGTTTTGGACATTTAGTCTTCGATTAAAATACTTGAGGTTGCATGTATATGGAAAGCAGGAAGAGGACGAACCAAAGAAAACAAATCTAATATTCTCAATGCACAACGCCAAAGAAGCCGATAATCGAGATTGAGTATGGAATTCACTAAACAAAAATATGAAATTGGGGCCCATTTTATGATGCATATTTGTTGAACAAAATTAGCTGGAAAATATATAGATGCCTATTTTATGACTTTGCTTTCGGCCTCGGAAACCTTAGAGCCGACTCAATTACCTTCATGATTTCTATTACAAGGCTTCTAACCATAACGGAGAAACTATAACTGTTGCAATACTAAGAATTTTCCTTCGGTGATCTAAAGAGTACTGATTAGTTTTGCTAGAAATGAGCGTACAAGTCCCACCATGGTCTATTTTTCTTTGAGCGTTACGTTGGGAGCATGTGTTAGTTGTATGCTGTTGTACTAGTGTAAAATCCGTGCTATGCACGGGACTTGGGGTTTTGCCTAAGTTTATCATTTTCTTAAAATTTGTAGTTTTGCGTTAAATCTTTGGAGGTTATAAATTTATCTTGATAAGAGAAATCTAAAGAGTTAAAAAATTAATAAATAAAGTTTAAAATTTTATTGAAGACAAAACAATACAAATTTGTCCCTTTTTATTATTATTATTATTAGTGTTGTCTTTAGTGAACTTTTCGAAGTTTTTTGTCAGAAATTTTCAATTTTTTGATTTCTCTTGTCGAGATGTATCAATAATCACCAAATACTTAAAGAAAACGTAAAGAAAGGTCAAAAAAGACAAAAAGTTTAGAAAAAAGATCTATCAAATAAGTAGTTAGCACAAACCCAACTTTAAAATGTATTCCATCATTCTATTCATTCACCATAGTATATGTAGACAACACAATAAAATACAAAAAAGAAAGATAATTATAACATAAAGTTCAAGGGAAAAAATGATTATTATTGATCAGATTATAAGATCCAATGAATATTTTTTCAACAGTAATCAACTCTTAAGAATATGTGGGTGTGTTTTCGCTCTTGATTGTAAAACAACTTTCAAAATATTACGTTGATCCACTTTTCATCCTTTTGTTGCTAAGCAGATCCACTCCCATCCTCAAACCATGGCGATGATGCATTGGAGCTTCATTCGATACAGTCCATGGGGATGATGCATAGCACGAATTTTAAGCTACATTAAAATAACATCAAAGATATGATTTTTATTTAGTCTAAATTCTTACCATTTTGGGGATCGTGAATCATATTCACCTCTTCGACAACTTCTTGAGCATCTCTAGGTAACTGAGCTCTCTACTTATTGGATGTACTCTGAGTTCTGGTAGTGGTGAAGTATCAAACTCAAGCATCAATAGATCAGAAGAAGTCCAAAAATACTTTTCATCATACACACAACACCTCTTTCACCAATAAATGAGAAATTTTAAAATCGTAACTTCATACCCAATTTAGTTTCGGCTTGACTTTGAGAGGTTTTCATCAAGTTCAAGATGAGGGAAAAAATTACATAAAACAATATGCGAACAAGCAACATATGTAGTACAAAGACAGGAAGCAGAGTTTTTCATATAACATGGTTTGTTTGCTACACATTGAATTAGCGTTACTTAAACTTAAATATTAATCCCGAAACTAATAAGACTTTCATTTAGGAGTTCATCCGGGTTGAAAATATATATTAAGCTCATTTAATCTGGACTAATAATGTAGATGATTGGAGTGCAACTGCTGGGATTAAATCATACCCAATTACGTTAGTCTTTTAGGTCGATCAAGGGGTAAATTTATAATGTTTGGGGGGAGAAATTAGTTGTTTAGATACCCTTTCTATTAAAGAAGCCACCTTGGTATCTGTGTAGTTTGCTAAGGCCTAAGGTGAAAGTTAAAATATTAATTCAAACTTGAGAATTCAAAATTAGAATTCAAAAATACCTCCGGCATTACTTTTCAAATTGTGCCTCTTTATGTCTGTTTTAAGAATACCTGATAAGCACACAAATATGTAATATTCGTGGGCTTAAGTTCTCGAGTTTGATCATATTATTATGTTTATTTTTAATTTGTATAAGATATTGCACGTAAGGTTTGATTTGAGTGTTTGAGGAGAAAACAGGATAAATTTGGTGCATCCGATGTTGCGGGGAATGTGACGCACCACGCTTGATAATTTTCCAACCAACCTTGGCAATAACTGCATGAAGGAAAGTAAACAAAAGAGGAAAGAAAGTCGTGGGGGCGGCTGAAAGGAAAAAAGAATGGAAAACAAATATCGCGGAGTCCAGTTGATATTAGATTGTGTCCTACGAAACACATGCCAAGCACATAAATTACAAGATTTATACCGTTTTATTCCCGGTATTAAAATAAGAAATTTGATTGTTCCAGCGCTCGAATCGGACTTCATTTTGAACATCAGTCGAGAGCGTCGAGGACTGCGTTCAGTGGCGGAGCCACTACCAGACCAGTGTGGGCACAGGCCCACACTGGATTTTAGGGAGTTTTTTTTTTTTTTTTTTGCATTCTTATAGAAAAATGTATTAGAAATTTCACCGATACATCATATTATTTCTACAAAAGATTAATTATTGCTCTTGGGGCACCACTATATGGTGTTATAACATCATTCTCCTATGCATATTGATGTGGGACTTGAGACTAAATATGTGAATTTTACCTAACTATGAGATGATGAATGCCGAAAAAAAAAATCATGAAGAAGGATTTTAGGGCACCACACAGAGATACCCCAGAACCATCGAATAACTAATTACTGCAAACAAACTTCAATTCATTGAATTTTTGCCTCGAAACTATTAGGTTTTTATGGATTTATAATCACTATATTACCATAAAATGTAAGTCTTTTTTTCCTTACGATATACATCAACAAGGGTTAGTGAAAAAATTAGTGTGTTAACAACTAAAGAGAGTTGGATATCTCTCAACTAACTCGAACTACAAACCTCCCCTTGGAATTCAAAGGGTACACCCAAATAGGCTGAGACACATTTTTACACTACAAAATACTCGCGTTTATGGTCTAATAGTGCCCTCACTTGTGTGATTTTCTGGCTACGCCACTGACTGCGTGTGCAACAGAAGCCACGATTTGTGGCGACTTTCCTTTCCATTTTTCTTTACTTTTCCCTTGTAAAAGGGCATGTGGGGGGAAGTCAAACGAGGATCACATTTTGGGTAGGAAAATTAGTAGTCTTTGTCTCTTTTTTTTTTTATTGTTTCTGTCTTTCTCTTTTCTGTTTCACTTACCAGCCAAGAAGCTGAGAGCTTCTTTCTTCAGCTCTTCCATTCCCCAGTGTATTTTTTATTTAAGCTTGCATTAAGTTGAAATAATTGTTGTTTGTAGCTCTTTAATTTTAGTTTCAATTTCAGGCTTATATTTCCAGTCTAATTTAATTCTTAGTGTAATTTTGCTTAATCAAGAGATTGAGGTTTGGTTGTGAGTATGCGCAAACTACTCGGCTATTTCTCACACCAAACCCGAATCTAAGATTAGTCTTAGTTGTGGATTCCTTTGAGGTTGAAAGGACGACACCTTTGGTCTACCCTCCTGTACACATCTCCTTTTTTTGGGTAAATACCTGTACACATCTCCTCGGTACACTCTTAAGACCGATCTTTTTAATCACGTTAAAAAGCTGTTATGTCTAGTGTAATTTTCAGCTTTTCCTTGGCGAGTTCTTCGGCAATGGAGGAGTAGTCGTAGACTCGGCCTAGGATGATCACCACCCTATGGCCTAAGTGGATTCGTGATTCTCACACTCGTGCTAACAAAGCTTGTTTGTGTTTAATCCGGGCTCGTAGCTATTGATTTAAAACTCAAGGTTGTTAAGTTTTTGATTTTGCGTCGACAATGAAATTGGCACGCATAATACTTAAATCTATGTCATTTTGACGGTTTAACAAATTTTCAATCGAGCCTTGATTAAATCAAACACCTGAAAGAAAAAAAATACAATTTCATTGAATCATCTTCCGAGAGAGCACACAATTACCGTGTGGCTCGATCGTGCTAAATTGTGAGAATCATGGATCTACGTAGGCTATAGGTGGCGTGAACCTTAGCTCGAGCCTCTTAGTCTAATTTCAAGAAAATTCATAATTTTAATTTTGCAATCTCTAGTTCTAATATCACCAAAAATCAAGAAACGAAAGGGTTGGCTACCTACAGCTAAAAATCACCATTTAGATCAATAAGCCATTTCACTCCAGGAAACCGTTCCCTGTGGATTCGACCTCAGACTTACCGAGTTATATACTTGCAAGCGATTCCATAGCCCTACGCTTGGGGTTAAGCACTTTGAGATACAATCTTTTGTCGCAAGCAATACCTTTTCAAAATCTGAACCAAATAGTTTCAAAATGCTAACTTAGAATCAACCTAAAAAATCTGCACCAATTGGCGTTGTAAACTAATGAATTTGATAGTTTCGGATTAAGTCCCAAGATTAGTCGAGGTGTAAGCAAAACTGACCCAAATTAGTTATGAAAAAACCATGCCAAAACCCATGGCAGATTTGTTTTTCACAAAACCAGTCAGTGAACACCTTCTCTCCCTTCCATGAATTTTTGTAAAAACAAACCCCAAATCAGTCTTATGAGATGCAAAAGACTTGATTAACTTGTAAAAGAACAACATAGCTCGAGAAATTTGGAAATTAAACTCCAATTCGTACCTTAAGTTTGGGTTTTCCCCAATTTTTCCTTCTTCTTCTCTTCCTTCTTCTTCTTCTGCCGACTTCTCTCTCTCTCTCCCTCTCTCTCTCTTCTCTGATTAATCATCAGCCCAAAGAAAAGGAAAAGAGAAAAAATATCTGATGCCAAATTACACTTCACCCCTCCAACTTATATAGCTATTAGCTTTTGGCCCAAACCTCATGATTACTCCAAGCCACACATAGGAAAAAACGCATCAAATATTTGAAATAACCCGGGGTGTTATAGTTCAGACTTTCAATCAATTTCCGTTTGTTAAGACTTACAGTTATAAAAGGCAAGTACGTTTCCTTTATGGTGATTCTATTTCCTAGGAAACTTGTTTTAAGTCCCAATTACAAAATTTAGAAAGTAAAAAAAAAACCCGTGTAACTTACTCGAGAGTTTTTTTTTTTTTTTTTGGGGGGGGTAAGCTCCCTTGGTAGAACTTGAGCATGCATGCTGATCGCTTTGACATTATAAATACTAATATAGATACCACATGGCAAAGAAGAGTAGATAACATTAAGTATAGGTTGTGGATATTATACCTTCACGAATAAGCTTTTTGTTGCGTAGGACCCCTAATCTAACACGGCATGCTTGTTTGGATGTTTCAGTATCCGTGTGACATATAGATAATGGCTGCTTTCGGCTGCGTCGGGCAATATTAGGATTAACATTCTCATTATTCATCCTGTAAACGGGAAACAAAAAAATGTGTATAAAAAAATGTGTATAAAAACATCGCCAATGAAGACACTTGCCCAAAAAAAAAAAAAAAAGTAAAGAAGAATAGAATCAGCAGCGTTAGCATTGATGTTGGCGTGAAAACCAACTAACCTGAAATTCTTGGAAGTAGCGGCGTTGGCAGAAGCATGGTCGACTAGAGAGAGCGAGAGGGAGGGAAGTGGATGTAGAAGACTAATACGGTTAACATGTAGACTATATGTATATGTATCTATTACATTTCCTTCCATAACAAATTGGTGTAGAGTAACTACAAACTGAAGTTAAAAAAAATAATATTTCCATAAACACATAGACTGGTATAGGATGACATTTCCTAAAAATAACCATCGATTACTTTTCTGCATTTCACATTTCACGTGTTATAACATTTCCTTCCATAATACAAAAGTCATTTCTTTTCTTTTTTTTAATTTGGCATGTGGTAGTGTATCAATTGGAGTAAAATTTATTTCCATAATAAATAAAATCAATTCAAGATCATTCCATTTTGATAGATATTCTATTAGAAATACGGAGTAATAAAATTAGTTCAAGATCATTCCATTTTGATAGATATTTTATTAGAAATTAAAAAAAAACATGAAACTAAAATTTTGGATGGACACTTGTCGCACTCACGTTCCTTCTTGCGAAAACCCATTGTACAATACTAATATACCTTCCATAACAAATTGGTGTAGAGTAACTACAAAATGAAGTTAAAAAAAATTCCATAAACACATAGACTGATACAGGATGACATTTCCTAAAAGTAACCATCGATTACTTTTCTACATTTCACATTTCACGTGTTATAACATTTCCTTCCATAATAAAAAAAAGTCATGTATTTTCTTTTTTTTTAATTTAGCATGTGATAGTAAAGGTCTTGGCACTGAATAAAGATCGAATTGAGCGAGAAACTTTTATGATTCCCCTGCCCTATAGGCTTTCATAGGATTTCAAAACCTTTCCTATTCCTGCCCCCAGGAGTGCGCCTCTTACTATATCTATCAATTAAAATTTATTTCCATAATAAATAAAACCAGTTCAAGATCATTCCATTTTGATAGATATTCTATTAGAAATAATAAAATTAGTTCAAGATCATTTCTTTTTGATAGATATTTTATTAGAAATTAAAAAAACATGAAACTAAAATTTTGGATGGACACTTGTCGCGCTCACGTTCCTCCTCGCGAAAACCCATTCTGCAATACTAATATAGATTTTGATGACCTGAAATTGAATGGAAACGGTATGAAGCTTAGTTAATTTATGGGAGGGTTCTGTGTGATTATGTTGTCTCACCATAAATCTTATTAAAAAGTTAATTTATGGGAGTGTTCTGTTTGATTATTTTATCTCACCATATGGTAGAGTGGTTTGTCTAAGCTTATTAAACAGGTTTGTAGAATATTGATAGCACCTTTAGGAACAATTTGTAGCTAGCTAGCTAAAAATTTCAGTTGGGGTGTGCCGTAGGCACAGATAATATGCTAGTTAATATATGATGAAGTATAATGTGCGATGAACGGTCCAAATGAGAGTGTCTTTCAAGGCTCTCCTGTAGAGGATCCTCACCTTTCCTTCTGCGCTGCCCTCCACACTAGGTACGATGCCGATGCACTCATCTCTCGAGAGCAATTTTGTTCACCCTCCTTAAAAGAGGGTGAACAAAACCCTCTCTCTTATTGGTTGAAACATGTGGGTCCCACCACAAAGTGATGTCATGCGTACCAAAAAGTGTATTGCTGAAGTAAGCATGACATCATTTTGTGGTGGGACCCACACCAATTCAACCAATAGGAAAGAGGGTTTTGTTCACCCTCTTTTAAGGAGGGTGAACAAAATTGCACTCTCATCTCTCCCTCTCCTCCTTTTCTCTCTGTATTGTGCTCCGCAAATCAGACAATTTTTGCATATGTGAATTCATCTCTCTCTCACGCATTCTTCTTCTTTTTCTTTTATCGATTTTGACAGAGCATAGGGAGAGAGAGAGAGAGAGAGAGAGAGAGAGAGAGAGAGAGAGAGAGAGAGAGAGAGATGAATATAAAAGAGGTGATAGTGGGTTGCCAGAGAAGGGGGAAAGGGAATGCACTCCCCTTGGCATATCTGATATTTTCTACCCAATTTTTCGATCAAAGCCCTAAATCTTTTGATTGAAGGGCGTTTCACACAGAAAGATAAGGAGTGGAGGTTGAGAGCTCTTCATCAGGTTCTGTGGTTAACATCTTATACCGGTTGAAGGCATCTCAATCTTTATCCCGAGATTTCTCAAATCAAATGGCAAGTACAACATCCAGGGGAGTTTTGACTTCTCTCAACACAGGGGATCTGGACCGAGATGTTGGTTTCACTTCCTCATCTGGTTCCCTCTCCATCCTAGATCTGTTTTAGAGCAGATTGAGACACAAACTCATCTGGTGTGGAATTGTTCCACCCCTACCCAAACATGTCCAAAGTTCATCCGGTGTTTAAGCTACTCGAGAAACAGGAATTCTACCAACAAAACTCCAAAATTTCAGATCTGTGTACTTGTCTATGAAGCTATACGAACTATGAGAGCTGTTAGGCGCCCCCAAGCCTGACAGCCCCCCTCCCCGGCCCCGGACTTAGGGGGTGTCTTTGTGCATGGGAAACACATTCCGTCTTTTTTATCGATTTTGACACCATTTTTTTGATGATCGGAGACATTCACCACGTAGACCTCATCGAATATTACAAGTGTAGAAAAAATCAATTCGATCGGATATCTTTAAGTACGTCATCGGAACACAAATACTTTGAAAACAAATGGAACACAAATGGACACAAACACTGGATCAAAATCACTTTTTCATGTTATTTGTGTGCCGATAAGGCACTTAAAGATATCCGATCGAGTTGATCTTTGCATCCTAGAACTTGTAGTATTCGACGAGGTCTACGCGGTGAACATCTCCGATCGTCAAAAATGTCGGGCGGCGGCACGTGGGGGCAGACTAAAGACGGTCTTGTCCGTGCATTGGGATGCACAACACCCCCAGTTCCCAAGCCCCACCCCCTTGCCCCTTTACCCTCCCTTTCCCCCCCCTTTTCCTTCTCTTTTTTCTTTTTATCTTTTAAGTTTATTTATTTAATTACTTATTTAGAGCTACTTTGGCTAAAAAGTGGATTATAGTTTTTCGGTTTTTTCGTTTCGTTTTTATGCAATTTTTTTTTGCATTTGTTAGTTTCGCGTCAAGATTTTGTGGTTTCTGGATTCCTCTCGGCGAGACGAATTTAACAAGTATAAATTTATGGTCAAACCAAATATTTTTTTGAGTAAAGCCGAAATACGTGGATTATTGGCCAATAATCCAAGTATTTCGGCTTTATTAAAAAAAATTTGAGTTTTGACCATAATTTTATAGAAGTAGGAGTTTAGAAATAGACATATTTTCTCTGAAAAAAATTATTCAATCTTGGGGCACCGTCAAGTAGTTTAAGCCGTTATCCACCACACATTTGTGAGATCCAGTATTAAGTGTATAGAATCAAACAAAGGTGTAGTGGATAAATGTGCTAAGTTGCCAAGTGACAGTATTTTTTTTCCATTCTACCAATAATTCTGATGTAGTGTATAGACTCAAACAAACGGTCGATGTTGTCCGATCGGATCCCAGGATATGTTATTTTTCATGTAGTGGCGCGTATTTTACAATACGAGGTTGCCGATGTCTTTTCACGCATCTCGCTTCATCGAACTTAAAAATAGTAGGCCTTTTTTGTTAATCCGGAGCGGCGGGGCAAAATGGGGTATCAACAATAATAAAATAAAAAATTGAATAAATAAATAAATAAATAATTTAAAAAACTGAATTAAATAATTAAATGAATTAATTTAAAGAAATGAATTAAATAATTAAATGAATTTATATAAAGAAATGAATTAATATAAATAACAAAATTAATATAAAAAAGTAATTAAAGGAGGGGATGAGGGGTAAAACAGTCATTTGGCGCGTGTCAGGGGTGGGGCCGTGGGGGGGCGCTGTGTCAGGGAGGGGGACGTATCAATTTTCGGTTATGATGTTCCTTTTTATTTGAAGGATATTGTAATTTGTAAGTAGCAATCTTGCGCCATGGCCATTGTACTCCATTAAGACACTCCCTCCAAGACGTAGCGTTTTAGCGTGTGTGGTTTTTTTGACATTTAACAGCAATGTTTAATTATATACTCAATATCAGCCAATTACGGTTCTCTGAAAAATGGACTATTAAGACATTTTTAAACTCACAGTGCTACTATTTTCTAGTAGATTTTTAACAACTGAGGGCTCGAGCTTTTCTAATGTAGTACGAAACGAATTTCCCGTGATTAATGGAAACCTCACGAAGATACCGCATCAGTTCTTGCTGAAGAAGCCTTTTCCAAGGCCCAAAAATAAATTGATAGAACCCCGAAACATGGTGGTTGAAAATATTGCAATGCCAAATACAGGGCCGGCTCTGAGTTTTGTGAGGCTTAAAGCGAACTTTTTAAAGGAAAAAAAAATGGGCCCTCAATCTTTTGCTTTTTCCTTTTTTGAGGGCTACGAATACGGGAACCTCAAGTCATAGGCAATCCACAAACCCAAACAAAAACATCTATAGACGAGTAAATCAAAGGAAGAGCATCAGTTAAAAGTATTGTGCACGAGAAGAAAAATCGGCTTCCAAAAAAAATGGAAACCCCGTAGAGAAAATAAGAAAATCTCTCCAAACAAGAAACAGGAAAAAAAAAATTACCCATAAAGAAATCACGAATCTTCACTGATTGTTGCGCTTTTTTTTGTCGATTAGGCAACTCATTGGTTGGTGGAATAAAGAAAGGAGGGCTGTAGGGTTTTTAATTTTTTCGAGCAGACTAACGAGGACGAAAACAATTAAAAGAAGAATGGCGTACTGCTCATGATCTTAACTCCCCATGATGTTTAACTCCTTTATTGACACTTAGGACCCTTAATTTTTCAAAACAATGAAATAGGGGCCAAATCATATTTCATTTGGGCCCTTTCACTTGGGTCTTATTTTAAATTAGGCCCTCAAATTATTAGACAAATTAAACTTGATTTTTTATATATACCTAATAACTATATGGACCTATATTATTGGGGGCCCCCAAAATTAGACAAAATTTGGGGGCCTAAAGCGGTTGTTTTACGTGCTTTAGGCCAGAGCCGGCTCTGGCCAAATATATATATATAGGCATTGTTTTCTTCTCTACAAGAAACAACTATTAGGCGTAGATGGATCGCTAGGTTGCAAGAACTAGTCAAGGGTTACTAAGCAAAATATTACTAGTAGCATTTCACATGTTGCCCAAATATTACCAACAGGCCCGGTTCTCAGTTTTTGGGCCCTAAGCGTAGTTTAATAATGAGGCCTCTTTAGCAATTGTATATTATTATTTGTTCCAAACACAGTTAAGAAATGCCATGCGTACAGTGGTTCTATTCATGGAATTGAATGTACTACCTTCAAGTCTTGGTGCCAGCATTCGCAGTGGTCTTTTTTTTTTTTTCACATTTTCAACATAAACTCAGTTATACTGTAAAAAAAACGGACGCAAGAGTCGTCAAACTAAGGACCTTGCGGGTAATACAACCTTCTGCGCTAAACAATTGACATACTAAATATATAATATATTCTACGATTTAGGAGCCCTATTATTGGGCAAAAAACGGGAGGCCCTAAGCGGCGGCTTGGTGGCCTTGTGCCCTAGGCCGGCCCTGATTACTAACCAAGTTTGTGGGACTGTAGCGATTTCCCACTTTCTTTCCTTGGAAATAAATTCCACAGTTCCTTTCGAAGTCTGACTGATTGATTGGATTGTCCGCTTTAACTCTTCTGTTTCTGGAATGCCAAACGCTCTCTCTTTGATGCTATCCTCTAGGCCATGTGGAAGCACATGAATCAAAAGGTCTTCTCTAATGAAATGTTCTCAATGGAGGCCGTCCTTGCAATGGCCAAGGACAATGTTGTATAGTTTAGAAAATCTTCCTTTTGGTCTGCCCGAAGTGCAAGGAAGGATGGCTCGCATAGCCCCTACGGGGAATTCCTGTCCTTCATTATCTAGCCTTATCCTTCTTATTGGGCTCCCCAACGCTTGGTTAATCTCTACGTTGATGGTGCTTGGAAAAAAGGGTGTGATTGGAGTCACTTGGGCTTCACTGCTAGTCTCCGAAATGGTTCGGTTGTTGATCATGTGGCAATCTCATGTTTCAGCTCCAGTCTTATCCATATTGAGCTTCTTGCAATTCTAGAAGCTGATTCATAATTATACTGTTGCATATATTTTTACTGATTGTTTTAATGTTGTTATGCAGATTGCAAGGAAGATTAAGTATCACCACTCTGATTTTTTTGGTTGCGCAATCTTGAAAAAGAGATCTCCAAGTTCTCTTTTTGTCGGATTTTCTAAAGCTCAGCACAAGGATATTGACTATGCCCACTGCTTGGCGAAGAGAGCGCTTTCATCTTTTATGCAACATTCTGTTACATGAGGATGACATCTTTTTGATAGAGCTAGTGAAGACTTATATATTTATTTATAGCCCTTATTTTGTATTTGTATATCTCATCTAAACTGTTTATTTAGTTATTTGAGTTTTTTCTCTTTCTCGAACAAATAATAATAATTTTGTTCAATCTTTTGTTTTTAAATAAAAAAATTAACATTTTTAACACTCTTTTACTTTTTGAATAGAGTACGCAATACATTTAAATAATTTTATATAAAATTATTAAGCACAAAAAAACAAATGACGAAATACTTAGTAGTAAAAAAATTTGAAAATAAATTTTTTAAACTACAAACCAAACAAACTAGGTGGGTACCCACTTTGCAAGGGAAAAGAACACAATCAGCCATATGCCATCGTCATCCCTTTAAAAGGTAGAAAACGTGAATCTCTTTTCCCTCGCTTTCTCAGTCTGCAAAATCAGAGAGAGAGAGAGAGAGAGAGAGAGAGAGAGGCGATTGAGATCAGGAACCAACCCGAAGATTTGCGATCAAATCTCGCCGTTCCTTTTTCAAAAGCCGCGTTGTTCCTTTCGAGAGAGAGAATGGAGTCGATTGAGATCAGAAGCCAACCCGAAGATCTGAGATCAAATCTCGCCGTTCGTTGTGCGAAAGCCGCTTTGTTCCTTTCGCGTCTGAAATTTCCCTCAAATCGCGCCGCGGAGTCAACAAACTTCAGCGCACACGAGGTCTCTCTCTCTCTCTCTCTCTCTCTCTCTCTCTCTCTCTCTCTCTCTCTCTCTCTCTCTCTATTTATGTTTGTGTGTGTGTGTGTGTGTGTCATCTTTACAGCGAGGTTAATGAACATGCGACTAGAAATGTGAGTCAGAATTAATTAATCCGTTTCAGGAAAGGGAGATGGAATCGAGAAGACAGTTGGAGGATCTGAGGAGGAAACTGGTGAGGGAGAGATTGAAGAATCGAAGGGTGAAGCTTTGCAGCGTGATGGAGTTGCTTCTGCAGATGGTGCTTTTACTGTCTCTATGGACTCTCTGTTTGATGCTCGCCCTCAAATTCCTCTGATAATCCAAACATCACAATTAGGAAACAATTTCATCTACTACATACGCAGACACTTGTTATGCATTGGTACTCCGCGATGATGATGATGATGATCTATTGCGCATTCTATCATTTAGAGATCAAGTTGAATTTTAGTAGCAGTCATTAGAAATTGAAATCCAGAAACGACGAGCTTATTTTGAATTCTACGGTTCTACCTCATATGCATCTACCTTGATTGCGTTGGATTACTGCATGCACTGTTAGGAGTGTTAACGAGCCAAATTTCTTGAGTTCAATCTCGTGTTTATTCGTTGAAAGTTCCTGATCAATTTGTTACACCATCCAAACTAAGCTTGAACATTTTTTTTTTTTTTTCCAAAAGTTTTTAAAGCTTTAAACTAAGGATCCGTTAGGAACTTGTGGAAAGGAAAGAAAAAGAAAGGAAACTAGTTAAGGAGGAAATTGTGAGAAATTTTTTTCTCAAAACTTAGTTTTCTTATTTTCCTCTTCACTTTTTTTCTAAACCAAACAAGACCCTTTTTCTTTCCACATGTTCGAAACAACCCTAAGTTTAAACAACTTAAATGGCAGACAAGGATTAAGATTCCGGGCCGAGTTATAACAACAAATGATGGGATAATCAACTTGGGTATCTCGATTTGCTCACCGAAACACGGGTTGATAACAAAGGCAGTGGCGGAAGGAAGGCGTATGCTCCGATCCTCCGACCGCTTCAGTTCTTCGGACCAATCCGTGAAATTGATTAGTGAAAAGGGTTTCAACGTTATGTTACTTCTATAAATTAAAACCTTGTTTGTTTGTTTGCAATGTGAAAAGTAAATAATTTAGGAGTATTTTGTTTGGGATATGGGGGGCCACCTCTAAGAAACGCATTGGGTACCTGAACAAGTTATTATTCTGCTCGTTCAACTAATAATTGCATTCACAAAATTCAAACTACTCGAAAGCAATTTGTGATCGGTGCAATTAATAGACGTTTAACTCGTTCGATGAATAAGCCAAACTTAAAAGCATATTTCCAAAGCAAGCAATCTAGTGCTTTCATACAGCTCGTTTATCAGAAAGGTGGAGGATAAGTCAAGCTTAACAGACATTTTGTGATGTTGTATTCTAACTGTGAGAGGGGACTTGGAGTAATGAAGAATATTTGCGACATATGCAACTATCACTTTTTTGTGCATCTGAATTAGGAAACCATGCTTGGTATTTTGCAAAACTAAAACATCCAAAAAAATTTAAAAAACCAAGTTAGTAGAACACCCCCTTAAACACATTAACCGCTAATAATATGTGTTATTACTGAAATAATATTACCGAGGTCCACAAAAAGACGCATCGGATTGGACCCACTCTACGAATTTGTACCATATCACATCATGTTTTCTATATGCTTTCAATTTTAGAGAATGGAGATGCTCTTACATACGGACTCAATTTTTTCATAAAACTTCTAATAAAAATCAAAACAGAAACCGTAACAAGCAATTCTGTGTAATACCAATGTTTGACTGAGACTCGCATGCCTAGATTAAACACATTAACCGCTAATAATATGTGTTATTATTGAAATAATATTACCGAGGTCCACAAAATGATAGTACATCGGATTGGACCCACCCTACGAATGTGTACCCTATCACATCATGTTTTCTATATGCTTTCAATTTTAGAGAATGGAGATGCTCTTGCATACATTGACCGGACTCAATTTTTTCATAAAACTTCTAACAAAAAATCAAAACAGAAACCATAACAAGAAGCAACTTTGTGTAATACCAATGTTTGACAAAAATTATATATATATTGAGAAACGAAAATGGAATTCTGTGTAAATTAGAGGGATCATTTTGAAAAAAAAAATCCAATGGAAAAATAACAAAATAATGGAGCACGTACTCATTAATGTATCGTAGAGAATTGAGTTTTGAAGTGTTCGAGCTCGGCTCAAGTCCAAAAAGTCGAACTCAGGCTTGCCTCATTTTATATTGAGGTGTTCAAGCTTGGGTTATTTTAACAAACGAGCCTCCATAATTGAGCCAGACTGGCATGAAGGAGCGAAGTTACAACTAACTTAAGTTTGGCTCGTTTACAAAATGAACTTAAAACTCGTGCTTGATTGTTTATTAACGAACTGAGCTGAGCCAAGCCTATAACCGGTATCATACCTTTCAATTTGTTTGCAGCCTAGGTCCCAGGAAACTAGATCAATTTTGCATAAATTACGTTCAACGCCACTCAGCTAATATTTATTTTCATTTAACCTCCTTAAAAATTTGAACTCAACACTTATCCCTTTAAACTACACGAATCCTAGGTGTCGAAGATGAAATTAAGGGAAAAAAAATCACAATTTACCCTCTTGGTTGTCAATGACCAGCACACTTTGTTTTTATCTCTCAAACCTATATCTATTTTTTTTTTTGAAAATGGCAAGATTCATTCATACCAAAAGCCCGAAGGCTACACAGATTTCAACAGAAGATACAGGAGTAAACCAACACTATCCAATCCTAGACACTAGGCACCTACTGCAAATGCAGGCCCGACGAAACGAAGGTACTTAAGAACCCGTCGCAGACAAGACAGTGGAGAGTCCAATAGGGACACCCAGCTCAAACCCTAAACTAAGCGCAGGAGAAATCTAGAGCCCGAATCTACATCCCCAATGCCACACCGGTTGATTGTGGTCCGATACACTAACACGCAACCACAAACACAGGATGCCACTCCATGGCAAACCCTCGCTGGCACGCAGAGTTCTGACCTTGAGGAACATCAAGCCAGCAGCAAACTGCTGAGTCCTCGTGGCCACGGTGAGCAAGATGCAGTCCGAGAAAACAACCTCAAACAGCCCCGAGAAACAACCTCAACGCAGCTGCCAGCGACCACGACAACTGGCGACTGGGATCTACCCCTGCCGATCCAAGCAGAAAGCAAAAAAAGGAACATAAAGAAAATACAACTAGAATATAAACAACAAACATCTAAAACAAACCCAGAAAAACAGAACTTAACCCGGACACCCAACCCAGTTAATCACTGAATCAAGACTGAGTCAAGCCGAGTTACCCCCGATAATGTTGGAGACGCTTATTTCCCACCACCCAACCACCAGATCTAGGAAGTCCAGACCAATACAAAGCCGACAGAGAGCCGCCGCCAGGAAATCCACACTTCTCTGACCCCTCCTTATTGTTCCACCGAAAGCCGCCACGCCAGGCTACCCCAACCGCCTCCAGCCGCACCGGAACCGCATTGAGCTCGCCGGATCAACACTGATGACGGAGGACGACAAGAGGACCAATCTACCCGTGCCAGAAGCGAAACCGCCTAAGAAAATTCGAGATGGGCAACGTGCACACACTAAACGGGGAAGGATGAGGGGTGAAGGAGAAAAGGTAGCAAAAGGGGGGGAGGGGAGGAGGCGGAGAGGAGGAGAGCCTCCCCCCCTCCAAGGGGTTTTTCCAACGGGCAAAAAAATACAAACCCAAATCAATTTACCACATCACAAACCCAAATCAATAAACCATATTTCTAACAACTTTTTCCCAACCCAATCACTTCGTATCCCACGAACCTCCACAATGCCACCGAAACTTACCCGAATAGTTTGGTTCTTTTGCTCCCTCCTAGCCCTTTTTAATTTTGAAAAATTACCCTCAAATGAAGAGAAGTGGGTAATTTCATAAAAACTTTTATTATTAATGTTATGTTTTGTTCATGTGATAAGTTTCGTTCAAAATCCAGTAACATTTTAGTACATAAGGAGGTTTTTGTCATCAGATCAATTAAGGGGTTAACCGGTGAGTTTTAAGCATTAAAGAGGTTAAGTGAAAATCAATTACCCTAATTTTTCTTAATGATAATAGTGTCATTTATACCAAAACAAAATGTGGGAAATGAAAATCAAATTAAGTAAGCTAATCGAGAAATTAGTCCACCCTACTTGTGGTGAATTTTCTTACAATAATGTTGAATTCTTAACTGTTTAAAAAAATAAAGAATTTCAAATTATTTATTCTCTAACAAGATCTTGCATATTCAAAATGCAATTTTACATCTTGCATTTAAAAAAGTTCTCGTGAACTTTAAAAAAAAAATCGCTTTTTTGAAATACAAGTTGTAAATGTGATTTGCTTATTTTTATAAATACTAGTACTAGTTTGATTAAAATAATTCTTTTAATATGTAGTAAAATAGTTAGGAGTTTAGCATTATTTTGATAAAAATTGGGGCAGATAGTGAATAATGTGTGCCGGCGACAAAAGCAAAGCTCCCATTTCCGCCATTTTCATTTCCAACTCCCTTAAATCCCTATGTTATCCGCAGAACATAAACTCTGCAGAAATGTCAGACGAACTTCAAACCCCAGAAATCCAATCTCCAAATAGAAATCCATACACCATGCATTTCACTTGACTACATATACAATCAGTCGCCGCATGTTTCACTACTCCCCAGGTCTCAAACCCTCCTCGCATTTTCCAAATGCCTGAACTGGATGCCCTGTTGGGAAGAAACTCTATTTCCTTGGACCAATCTTATTGTCGAGTTTCAATCGATTCTGTTGCCGTAGTCGGTGGTTTATTCCTCGATAACACCGTTTCTTCTTCAATTGTTGATGCATTTTCCACCAAAAGTGCTTCCACTAGTAACCTATCTAATTCAGTAGATTCCTCTCGTAAGCTGGTTATTGTTGGCGGGTTCAGGCGAAAAAAGAGGGTTGTGGGTGAATTTTTGTCTGTGAGTTCGTCAATCAAGAGAAACGACGAGTCTTCGAGGAATTCAGCCGAAAACTTGGTTCAAAATGGAGATAAGAGCTCCAAGGAGCAGGCGGTTGAAGGAGGGGGAAAGAAGCAGAAGGTGGGAGTACGGCGGGGACTTGGCGCGGTGAATACGACGAAGCATCTTTGGTCCGGAGCTGTTTCCGCCATGGTGTCGAGGTCTGTGCTTTCTTTTCCTCTTTCCGGATTTTCTCCACCTGTTTCTCTTACTGAGTTACTGGTCGTAAAAGCAGCTCTAATGGTTAGAGTCGAAATGGCAATGGCAATGCCAAAGTGATACTTTGCCCAGCTACAATGCTGAAATGTTATTTGGCAATATTATTTGAAGGAGAAATTTTGCTATAGTGGGCCCAATCAGGAGATAGAGGTATAAATATATGGTTTAAGAGTGAAATCATGGTCTAAGTTCTGCACAAGACATGAAAACATAATAATTTGGCCACCCATTGGCCACTGGAGTTGAAATTTGAAGAGATGTTGCCAATTATAGGTTTTGGCGGGCACCCATGTGAGATACTGTGCATGTTTAGAGCATCTCCAATCTTGACCCATTTCTTCACTTAAGAGCATATCCAGTCTTGACCCAAAATTTTCCCCATATTTGGGTACAAATTTGGGTTAGTTTGTGTGTGTGTGTGTGTGTGAGAGAGAGAGAGAGAGAGAGAGAGAGAGAGAGAGAAGGAACAGCTACCCTCTCACCTCCTCCCCCCACCACCACAGCTACCCCCACCCACGCCTCATCCGCTGCCGCAGCAACAGCAGTAGCACTAGCCGAACCAAAGATGGCGGTGAAGAAGGAGAGCCAAATCCGGCGCCAGAGATGCCGACGACGATGGCTGGGAGTGAGGTGACGACGAAGATGGAGGTGAATCAGTGACGAGCCGTTGGAGAAAATGGGTAGTAGAGGTCTGGGTTGTTGGATGACGATGAAGATGGTTAGCCAATGAAGATGAAAAAGCTAGCCGATGAAGATGCCAGAGAGCCGTTGGAGAAAATGGGTAAGGGTCTGGATTGGCCCCAATTTGGGGAAAGGAATGGGTAAAACCCAAAATGGGGAAGGGTTTGGGTCATGCATTGGAGAGGTTTTTGAGGTTTTTGCCCAAATTTCAAATTTGGGTCTTAAAATGGGCGAAGGCTAGAGATGCTCTAACCCTTTTCTTTTTTTTGGTAAAAGGAGCAAAAACCCATCTCCAATGGCATACCCATTTCTCTACCCAAAATGAGTTTTGCCCATTTCTCTGCCCCATTGTAGGAAAATCAAAGCCTTGACCCATTTCCTTGACCCTTTTTTTCAAGGCTCAAATTTTAACTCAATTTTGGGTAAAAAAAGAAAAGAGTAAGGGCTGGAGATGCTCGTAGCCATTTTTTTCAAACTAAAGTTGCTGTTTAGCTTGCTACATTGGTATTTTGTCAAAATTTGGCAAAGCTGCTCTAATGGTATTCAAGCTATTTTTACCTTAATCCATGATGGCTGTTGGATCACTTGAATCATTTCATAGAATTGGGCAGAAAAGGTAGCAACACATACATGGTGAGATGGCAATAAATGGCTCTGCCATTTCTTGTGCTAAATTTAGCTTGATAAAAGGCCAAGCCATTTTTTGGCTTCAAAAGTGGCTCACCATTGGGTCTCATTTTTTGAGACCTCATGCCAAGTAATGGCTTTGGCTTGAGAAATGGCTTACCATTGGAGATGCTTATGGTTACATATTTGTTGCCATCAACGGCAATTCTATTCCTTCATCCATGGTGTATGTGTTTGATCCTAGATTGGAATCTTTTTGAAACCTTCAACAGGACTTAAATATCTTTCTTTGGAACTACTGCTCAAATACGTTTTCAATTCTCAAAGAATTAAGTCAAACAAGGTAAAAGTCGTTATCATATGAATTACAAAAGCTTTTCAAAACAATTGGGTAGAGGCAAGGCAAATTTGCAGACCTACTGGTTTAGCCTTGTTGGCTACTATTATACACTCTTAATTCGGAGGTGAGGGTTTAATTTTCTTCCCAAGCCTGATTTTCTCCCCCATACAGAGGAGTTCTTTGTTTTTTGGTTTATTTCTTCCCGATAGGTGGATATTTCTTCCGTTGGTTTTATAGCTGGTCACAGTTGCTGACTTGCTGTGATTGTAATATTTGGTGGAGTCTTACGATGTTTGTATGCGTCCCCTTGTTGTAGTTATATTGTGCTAATGCTCTCCTTAAATTGGCAATAAATAATGTCAAGACTAATTTTCTATTAGATTGTGGCGTATTTCTTTGTTTGTTGAAACATAGACGTTTGTTCTCAAGATCAAATTTATTTAGCCTAAGTTATTTGGTGAGTTAAGCTTATTGGTCAAAGTTCAGAAGTGATGGGAAATCAGGAATGCATGATACAAGGGATGATGTTGAATTCCCATCTGATCTAGATTGCACAAACCTTGAAATCATTATGTTTAGCACGGCTATAGCCGGCCCCTTATACTTTTATGACATTATGAAGTTTCATCAATGTAAACATTTCGGGCATTTTTCTGTAAGCTCACAGCTTCATCTGAAAATTCCTTCTATCTTAGTCAACTCTTTTATCTCTTGGTCGAAATGTACATTGCCATGCTTAGACACTTGAGAACTGGATCCATCGTACTAAGGTGAGGTGACAGGTGGCTTTCAGGCATTTATTTGGTTAATTTGCGTATGGTAGAAGAGAATAATGGTTTGGCAGTAGACGCTATTGCTTCTATTATCGTTAGCAAACTTCTCATGCGCCACATGAAAGGTCTGGCAATTTCGATTTTTCTTATAATAACTGTCTCACTTCTGATTACAATATCAAAATTCTTCTTCCTTTTCACTTGTCATTGCCAACACGTAATCAACTAAATTGTGTCCTATCAATTAGAGTTGGCTACATAAATACTAGTTTTTTCGGCATTCTTTTGTGTTCAGGGCAGTATAACCCATTAAATCTACTAAAATTCATATCTTTTTAAAAATTGCATCCCATATTATTTTAGGCCTCCCCCTCCTGCAAAAGATTGCAATAAAAAATAATCTTATCAGTATCTATATTGTTGTAGTTGGTTGCCGTTGAGTGTGACAAAGCACCATAGCCTTTTCCTCCTCAATTATCTTCAGTTTTTTTTTTTTTTTTTTTTTGAACTGCAACTTATCTTCAGTTGGTGCTACCCCTACCAATTCATGAAGGTTTTTATTTCTTGTCCTATCTATGTAGTCTTTACCATACATCCACTCTGGCATCCTCATTTCAGCTACCTTATCTTATTAAAGTGTTGTCTTTTTTGCTCCCAAGTTTTGTCCCGTATAATAATGTTGGCTCGATTACAAGATCACATTTTTTTCTCCTGCAGGATAGAGCTGTGCAATTTGAAAAACACTGAGGAGCCTCACTTGATAGTTTCTGCACTATGCATAACTCTTTGTTTTCAAATATGAGGATTGGAATATCCCTTTTTTGGGTGCAGTAATAGCACTGATTGATGCAATTTTCATAGGAACAGATCAGAACATTTCCTTCGATTTGGAAAAGACTTATCTTATACTTTTTTTAGTAGTGTTCTGGAGTTAAGACTTGTTTAGCATTGCCATGTGCTTATATATAGTTGGCATTTTTTCCACTGAAAAAAGCCTTATATCTTAGGGCCCTATACCTTATGCATCTAGTATAACTAAAGCATGCGAAATCCAAACGTTGCCTGAAAATGCAAACTCCATTATTTCATTCTGAATGTTTGTTAGTGTCTAATTTTTGTGTTGCGTAGTATTCTCCTCGCGAAGGAGTTCACTTCTGGAGCTTATAATCCTGTGATCCTGTCTCTGTTTCTCTTTGTTGTGTTACTCAAGAAACTAACATTTCATTTGAGATTCAAAGCATAATGTTTCCAATTGTCTTATGCCGAACATGAGAGGGGATGTGGGGTCTCGAAATACTATCTGTTTCGTTTGGTCAGATAAGTAGTTCGACTGTTCGAGATCTGTTTAACTTTCTGATGTGTGCACAAATTGGATGTTTTCTCAGAACTTTTGTTGCTCCACTTGAGAGACTAAAGCTTGAATATATGCTTCGTGGTGAGCAGAAGAATTTCTTTGAGCTGATCAAAACCATTGCAGCTTCGCAAGGCTTAAAGGGATTCTGGAAGGGGAACTTGGTCAACATACTTCGCACTGCTCCATTTAAGGCAATCCATTTTTATTCTAATGATGCATACAGAAAGCAATTCCTCAGATTCTCTGGCAATGAAGAAGTCACAAACTTTGAGAGGTTTGTTGCTGGTGCTGCAGCTGGCATTACTGCTTCTATGCTCTGCTTACCACTGGACACTGTACGTGTGTGACAGGAAATGCGTCTTTTCTTTTTGCATGCATTACTGCTGGCAGTTTCACTTGGGCTTATTCTTCCTTCTGCAAGTCGACGATAATATCTCTAAGAACAGAAAAAGAGAAAAAGAAAAGACAATAAATGATAGTAATAGTAGTGAGGATCTTGCAACTTGAACAACGTAAACGTACTAGTTCATTAGAAGCATGTGTTGTCCATGGTACAATGTAACTATTAACGCCTTTACTCGTGTCTTTCCAGCTGCTATTAGCATAGGGTCCAATTGATTAGAATGAAAATGAGAGAGAATGCAAGAAAGAGGAGAAAAAGACACTTTTCTGTGTTTGATAAGCATGAAAATGCAGAAAGTGCTAGAAACACTAAATTTTCCTTTTTACAACTCATTTAAGCATAGTTACATGGCTTTCATTTTCTTTCTAAAAACACAAGGAAATTTTATTTTGTTTTGAAAGTTGTCACCTCTAATGAAACTTCCTATTATGCCCATAGTTTTTCCTTTCCTATTATGATCCATATTAAATGCTAAGGGTAAGTTAGTAATAAACATTATCTTGCAAGATTCTTTTAAAATTTTCATTTTAAGAAAACACATAAAGGAAAATAAATTTTCTTTTCACTTTATCTTATTTTGCTTCACTTTCTCTCATTTTAATTTTCCAGCATAATTTTCTTTCTAATCAAACGGACCCATAAGGAATGAGGATGGGATCAAGTTGTTTTACAAATTGCAAGACAATTGATAGTGTCTCTTGTTTTTCCAAACCTATGTTGTCTGGAAAATTTATCTTTTAACTGGTTGGAACATTGACATGATTACTCAAATTATAATTCACAAGCACTTTTCCTCATTAAAGCCCTTCCAGAAACAGTAGGCTTCGCCTGAGTAACAATTTGATGGACTGGAATGAAAATGCAGTCTCGTATACATTTTGTTGGCATTTGTGGGGAGACAACATCTCCAACATATAGATACATGCATGCACATACACATGTATATGTATTTGCTACATCTAGTCCTCTAGTTAGGAAGCTGAAAAAACTTGGGGGCAAATGCTTGTTTGAGCTACTATTTACTTCAGTACGAGTTAAAACTATTGGTGTTAAAATTTTCAGATCCGCACAAAACTGGTGGCACCTGGTGGGGAAACTTTGGGTGGTGTGGTTGGTGCTTTCCGTCATGTGATCCAGACTGAAGGGTTCTTATCTCTTTACAAGGGCTTATTGCCCTCCATTATGAGTGTGGCTCCTTCGGGTGCAGTTTTTTACGGTGTGTATGATATGTTGAAATCAGCTTATCTGCAATCACCCGAGGGAAAGAAAAGGATTCAGTACATGAAGCAACAGGGCCAGGAACTGAATGCTCTAGACCAGCTAGAGTTGGGACCCGTTCGGACCTTGCTATATGGGGCTATTTCTGGTGCTTGTTCTGAGGCAACTACCTATCCATTTGAAGTTCTCCGGAGGCAGCTTCAATTACAAAGTAAAGCAAACAAATTAAGTGCATTTGCAACTTTTGCGAAGATAGTGGAGCAAGGAGGTATTCCAGCTCTCTATGCAGGACTCTGTCCTAGTTTATTACAGGTATGTAGTTGCACTGCTCTTGATTTCCAGTTATGTTGATGCACAACTAAGTCTTTAATAATAATACCATGTTCCGTCACTCATTGTTGGGATGTTGGTCTATTGATGTTCTCATTGGTAGTTAATAGTGCTAAGATGGTGATTGGTCGGTCTTTGAGAACTTGTTACAGCCTGGTGCTAAGATAATTGATGAGGCAGGCAGGACTCAATAAATTTCCAGAATGTGATTGTTAGAGCTTGCCCCACATTGGTTAATTATAACCTCCAAAACTAGTATATGAGCCTGGGCAGCCCCTCCACTCATTCCCAATTGGTTTTGAGTTGGATGCTTTAACAGTGACAATAGAGGAAATCCTTGTGGAATGGATGTGTATTATGCATTTCTTACTCTCATTTCTTGAGGGACTACCTAAACTCTGCCCTCCTCTTGACTTTTCCTTTTTGCCTTTATGTTGCATGGACTCTTCAAAGCATGGGCAATACCATGGACATTCAATGCTTGGAAAATGGTATAAGAATGGTGTCCAACCTATTTAGTTGGACATTGACCTAGGAAGCAGTTTTGGTAGTAGGAGTCTAACATGAACTTTCACATTATGCATGAAAATGCTCCAGGGCATAAATGTGATTTGTCAAATTATACAAAAGAGCAACGGACAGTGTCCAAGAAATCAGACACATCTCCTTCTTCAAGTGTACGCGCTCCTTAGATTACCTTTTTGAGACACAAAGTAAATGAATCTAACTCACCACACCTGACACCCATTTGATTCATGTATCACCCACTGTGGTCACTTCAAAAAATTTCTCTTCAACTATGCAGGCATTTCATTGTGGAACTATGTTGATCACTACCCTTTGGGTGTTAAATAAACTCAAATGAATGGGAAAAATTGTATCAAAACATGAAAGCTGTGTTCTTAATTGGAAATGCGTGTTGGAATAAGTTAAACCTTCATTGGAATGCTAGACATTTGGTCTTGTTCTCACCTTAATTGGAGGTGGTGGTTTGCACGATCCTTTCATAGATATCACTCTCGAATGTTCTTTAACCAGTATCCCATATGCAACCTAATTGATTTGAGCTGATGCATCTGTTGTCAACTTGCACGGGTCAAGAGTATAGGATGGCTGGTGCTTCCAGTTTTTTCGTTATTTTTCACTTCTCTTTTTATCAGTTGTCCCTTCTATTTGTTTTACCCTCCATTTGATTCTTTTCTTTGCCACATTTGAAATGCTGATGGGAAAGAAAGTAGTCGCTGTTAGTTTTGAATGATGGTTGTCTTTCTTCGAAGTGGTTTTTCTGAGTGGAACTTAATGATATTTTTATCCGTGTTCATGTGACCAATTCTCAAGTTTTCGAAGTACATCTATTTCAATAGAATGGATACACTGTTCACGTTTACCATCTTTCTGTTGAAAATTCACAGCTTACTTTAACTTTCTCCCTGCATGTTGAATTTTGTTATAAGTATAATCACAATGCTGGTGAACTCTTGAACAGTGCAACTTTTCATTTATTATGATACTAAGTTTGTAATTCTTGCACATCCTTCTGCGTTGAAATATTCAGGTCTTGCCTTCGGCTGCTATAAGTTACTTTGTCTATGAGTTCATGAAGATTGTTCTCAAAGTGGAATAATTGAGAAATAATTCAATCGAAGTCAAAGAAGACTACTGGAGAAAATTCTTGGAGTTGGATCTAAAAGTTGCCGCTGACTCTCTCTCATCCCTCTCTCTAGACGACCATGGTGCAGTTGTCATTGGATACCCTCACTCTCGTCAGTCACGGATTTCTTTACTTTCTCAACAGAATCTTGATCTTGACAATAAATACAATACGATTGTAAACTTAGAGTTTCCTACAAGGTCTCATGACTCTCGTTATCCTTGTGCAGAATAATATTGTTGCCCATCTGATACTCCAGTATATCAATGGTAACAACTAACAAGCTCACCAATTTTAAATGTATGGTCATTTTTATGTCAAACAAAACAAGATAGTCGATACATTAAAAAGGGTGTATTGTAAGAAATTGTGTTTTGCTCTCTACCTTCAGTTTTGTAGTTGTGGATAGTCTGCGTCAAACCTTTGAACAAGGTTTTTTTTGTTTTGACCTATGACCATCCTATATCTGTCCAGACCACTTGGTGAGAGTTGTCTTGTATGCAAGAAAGAGATTCCAGTGATTTTCATCCGGTCCTGCTTTCAAAAGATTACCCTTGGTTTTCATTTTCAGTAAGACTAGATTCATTAGAAACTATGAAGACTGAGAGAAGCAGGTCATTTCTTAACCAGCCACTCCACAGTGCCTGCTGGTGTTGATTTCGAGGGCAATTCGACCTATAGGTTGCATTCTTCTTTCTCAGGTTACTTGTTTGTTTTGATTGTCCTCATATTTTGTGGATAACTGACCATAGTTTTTGAAATGCATTTTAATGCGATGAAGGACTTTAGCGTAGTTGGACAGCAGTACGGAAGGAACCACAACTGTCGGGCCGAACCTCCATGCTCCAGTTGAGATGTTTTATTCTCTTAGTCCAATTCGGTGTGCACTGTTGTTAAGAAAAGCACATCCTTGTACATGAATCTTTTCTCAATCTTTAATGCCAATCAAGTACATCTTGCTTCCATCTTCACAAAGGTGTGACAACAAGACTATGAGGATACATTGGAACTTGTTTAGGCAAAAGATAAAAACCGAGCACATGGCATTATGTGTTCATTTTGCCTGCCTTAAAGTCCAAATCCCTGAACCAAACACAATCTTACACTGTTACACATAAGGTTTTTGAATAGCTGTTCGACACTTCCTCGCGAAGGGATTTTTTTTTTTTTTTTCCGGGTCAAGCGGTATACATTAGCGGGGGTTAGGGTGTAGTTAGTTAGTCAGGAGTCCAAAGACTGTGCATAGCCAACTTACTCACAAGCTCCTGCAGTAAATTAACAAAATGATTGGTTTGAAAAGATGACTTTTACGACAGCCGAACTCGATGAAGTGAGTAGATTTTTAGCAGTGTGTGCCCTTCACCGTGCAGGAGGCGAAACTTTTGTTTCAGTAAAACTGTTTTGGACTCTCCTCTTTTGCAGTAAATTATAAAGCCCAGTAATGTTCTCCGAGTTTTTATGTTGATATGTAAAGGTGAGGTATGCCCTACGTGAAACATCACTTGGCAATGGGCATCACTACCCTGGAATCAGGAACCAGAAGCTAATCCACCTTTCATTGCAACCAGTCCATTTATTTCAGCCAATAGAGTAAAGCTCAAACAAATTGGAGTACAAGAGTTACGTTACCTATCGGTGTGGTGTCAGCCAATAGAGTAAAGCTCAAACAAATTGGAGTGCAAGAGTTACGTTACCTATCATCGTGGTGGTATGATATGATTGATTATATAGGCAGAGGTAGAGTCCCTCTAGGACTAGAGTGTAGAATCGTTGAGAGTTGATAGGGATGGCACCTACTGTGTCCAGTGACAAAAATCCTCCTATCCCGTCGAAGATGGAGCCCTATTTAGGTTTTGACTGTTTGTTTGTAATTATCCCTGTGGAGGTTTTAGGTAGTATAGGAAAGTCCCAACTTACTTGTGGGGGTTTTAGCCTTTTAGGTAGTATAGGAGAGTCTCAGCTTACTTGAAAGTCTTATTTGAGATACAAAATAAAAAATGATTGATATACAACCGGCTTATTTGAAAGTCTTATTTGTGGATTGTCTACGACAAATCTCTTGCTGTCCAAAAATGTTTTTGATGGTTCAGATTTTAGTTAAACTATTCATGTGAATAGTTTAACTATTCTCGCGAATGGTTTATTTAAAATCCAAACCATTGATTGCTGAGATAAACGGCGAGAGATGCATTGTGGATTTGTCTATAACATATTCCAGTTGTGTGTATATCACGTTTGTTTAAGATATGGATCTGGGGATCCATAACAATTTGGTACTTCCTCTATCCCTTTTTAAGTGTGTTGCTTCGTAAATCCAACTTATTAAATAAACATCATCATTATACATTTCACATCAACTTTTAACTCTACTTTACACTTTTCACATCAACAGTTACTTCCACTTTCAAAAACTATCATCCACTTTTACTCATTAACTCTTTACCCACTAACTTTTCAAAAGGATAAAATAATAATTGTACAAAATTTTACCCATTAACTTTCAAAACACACACTTATTAAGGGACGGAGGGAGTATCTTTGAATATGAGAGGCCAAGTAGACCAATCACGGCCGAACATAGAATTCAACCAAGCTGAGCATGTCTGGTCGGTTTATACATATCCTTGACCAAGAAAAAATAACCAAAATCCCAGGGATTTTTTAGATGACAAAATCCATTTGTTTAGGGGGTGTTCCACTAACTTTGTTTTTTTAGTTTTTTGGTTTTTTTTTATCTTTAGTTTTTTTTAAAAACCAACTTGTTCCACTAAGTAGTTTTTGGTTTTTTGGTTTTTTGAGTTGTGTTACCAAATTACCAATCTACCCTTGTATCCAAACAACTATTGCTCCCTTTTTGAAAGCCACGTGCCCACGGCACAGTAGCTAATAGGAATGTGTTCGGAGAATATGCCAAATAGAAAAAATCATGATTGCTAAAGGACAAGGGAGGGCAGATTCGTAATTTCACATGATTTGGGCACATTTACCAGATTGTACGGCTGTTTGGTTTTTTTTAAGTTAGTGGAATGAAGTAGTTTTTTTGTTGGTTTGTTGTGGGTTTTTCGTTAGTAGAATGAATTAGTTTTTGAGTTAAAACAAAACTATTTTTTTAGCGGAACGGGGCCTTAGTATTCTACGCCTGGCGCGCAATATGAATGTGCAAAAATCAGGGGAGCCCGCGAACGAATTTTCCCCCACAGGCACAGCATAGCTTTTCCAAAATTTATCTCCCTCCTGTCCTCACTGAAAACTTGCCCCCCTCAGAATTGAAAACAGATTTCAAACTGAAAATAACATGAATTTGAATCCTCCCTCCCTGCTTCTAAAATCCTGATTTTCAACACCCAAAAAGTTTTAGTGAGAGAGAGAGAGAGGAGCAAAATTGAAATTTGAATCATCCCTCCAAAACAAACCCCACCATTACATATAGCTCTCACTCCTCCATACCCATCTCACCAGCAAACACCTCCTCTCTCTCTCTCTCTCTAGCAAAAAATGGAGGTTACCTCTTCTTGGCAACACAACAACAAAGAGAATATTACCTGGTTTGCTGAATTTCAGATCGACCCAGTTCCTCCAATGGTTCAAACTTGTTCCACAAAGAATGCCAACAGAAGGTTGAGGAGGCCTCTAAGGGACATAACCCACCTTTTCAACTCCCAAATCCAATCCGATTCCGCTCGAGGCACTGATTTTCAGCCCCTTTGCCCTGTTCCAGCTCCTGCTTTGAATCTTCGAAAGCGAAAGGCAATTGATGAGATTGATTCAGTGCACCAAATGAAGTCCAAGTCATTGAGGATGAACTTCAGATAGCTCCAATTTTTTTGTTACAAAATTATACAGCTATAGTCGATTGTTTAACGATCTAGATTTGTTGAGAGCCTCTCTCTTTTTTCTTTTCTTTTTTTAAATTAATGGATTTGTGTTTACTTACATTTTCGGAATACCTGTGTTTTTTGTGTTCATTTTTCAAGAAATAAAAAAAAAAATTGCTCGGTTGATGTTTATTTTATTTTATTTTTATTCTTGTTTTTCTGGGATTGTATTTGATAATATCAAAACTACGTTGTGATGTGCAATGCAACTCAATACTGAACTATGAATATTGAAATAGTCAATTTTTGCAAACATTGATCATTTCATCATTTATTAGTATGTACATTGTGAGGGGTAAAGATTTACTCTTCATATCTTGATTAGTTGTGCCCCTGAAACTTGATACCAGAGGCAAACATTGACTATTTAACCATTCGTATATCTTGCTCAGTATTGAGAAAAATAATAAATATTTTACTTTTCGTAAATAATTTCCTGCAAAGTGCTCGATAATCAGCAATTTTTTTATGAAATGGGACCATAAAAGCCAACATGAGCACAATGAGTTAAACTGCAATATAGGAGCTCACCTACCAAATTAATGAAGCAAAGTCAAAATCACCACTAGAGCTTTATTTATGGCAGTCTTGTGCATTGGCAAAAATAAACCATTTATTTTTTCGTCTTTATTAAACAAAAAATTATATTTGTTAGTTTTGCATCGATTTTTTGTTGATTATTGGTTCATCTTGACGAGAGAAATCTAAAGAAAAATTATTACTTACACAGTCTACACTAAAATATTTGTAAATAAAGGCAAAAATAATGCAATAATCCACAAAAATTTGGATTATTTTTGTCTTTATTGAACTTTCTAAATATTTTTATAATAATTTTTTACTTTTAAGATTCCTCCCGTCATGACAAACCTATAATCAACAAAAAAATCGATGCAAAACTAACAATGCAATTTTTTTTAAATAAAGACAAAAAAAAACAATTGATTTATTTTATTTTTGCCAAAGCACCAATCACCATTTACATCCGTTAAACAATATCTTGGTTACTAATGGAGGAGTTGGAGTGCTGGACAATCATGGTGCTCACTGCTTGGAATCTGGTTCTGAAGGAATAGTTTTGTCATGCAAATACCCTTCCATGCTATCTATCATGTTATGCTTTAGAACATGCGCTTGCAAAATCCATGGTAAGTGTCTAGAGGACAACCAAGAGCACGAGTGCACGACTAGCGTCTTTGCTGCAGCAGGGTGACCCATTGTTGTTAGAAAGAAATGAGAATGAAGAAGTATCTTGTAACAAAGTTGAAATATGTGTCCCCCTCAAAACTCCTCATGGACAATGAGAAAACTCTTTAATCTGAGAGGGCTTGCTAAGCCCTTAACTAAATGCATTATGGGAAATGGTAGTAAGGATACCTTTCTATGGCTTGATAACTCGCATCCTCTTGGACCGCTACATGACAAATTTGGGGATGCTATTGTTCAGAATATTGGAAGCTTCTGCCTTACAAAAGTCTCATCTATTCTGGTTAATGGTGAGTGGAAATGGTCAAGGCAAAGAAGTGAAGCTATCCAAGCAATAATGAATTGTTATATCCCTCCTCCAAACCTTGATATGTTTGATGTGGTGACTTGGGATCTCTGTGCCAATGGTGTTTTTTCAGTGCACTCAGCTATGGCGGCAATCGAAGATGGAGGTTTGCAGGTTCCTTGGTGCTTAGTTGCTTGGTGTAAAGGGAATATTCCCAGATGGACCTTTATTTTGTAGTTGTGTTGTAGGACCAGATTAGCAACAAAAGATAAAGTCAGATTACTGAATGCTACAATTGATCCTATTTGTGTTTTATGCAATAGCGTGAATGAGTCTCATGATTATCTGTTCTTCGAGTGTTCTTTTTCTAGATGGATTTGGACTAATCTGCTAAGGAAATTTGGGGTTGTGAGGCCTCCTTTTATTTGGAGTATGGAGCTTGCTTAGGCAATGCAAAAACATAAAGGGAGGGAGTATGGTGCAGTGTTATTCAGATTAGTTCTGGCTGGGTCTGTATACCATATATGGATGGAGAGAAATGTTAGGATTCTCAGGAGGCAAGCGAAGACTAGTACTGCTATTGTGGATGATGTTAGGGGCAAGGCTAGTTCTTGACGGAGGATTAAGGAGTGCAATTCCAATACCAAGTTGTGTCGTATCTGGAATGTTTCTCCTAAGATCTTCAGTAATTAATTGTATGATTATGTGTTGTTCCTTTTCTTGTGGATAGGTGTAGTTGTCTAGCTTTGTTTTAGGCGTTGAAGGCTGATGCCTTTTTGATATTGTTGTTGTTTTGTTTCTTGTAAAGGGAAGTATCCCTCGTGTAACCTTGGTGTTTTTGGTCTATAATAGACATTTACAAGAAAAAAAAAACAAAATTGACTACAGAAATAGGACTGATGGGCAAACAAGACATGGTGGTGCAAGTGGAGATGCTCTTTCTCAATTCTCTCCTCTTTCTCTCTAGAATACAAACTTAGGGTTTGCCTGGGGGGAGGGGGGGCATCCGCCTCTTTCTCCTCCACCCCTCCCCCACCCCTCTCTTAGGCGGCGGATCTCTCTCTCCCTCTCACCCCTCTGCCCTAAACTCTACAGCTCTGGCCCCTTCCATAATCATCATCCATTTTCGTCTCAACTTCACGCCACAGTAACTTGTCCCCTTCTTCTTCTTCGTGGCCAAGTTTGGAGATGTTTCGTGGCGGGTCTGGGCTTGAGGGTGCTCGGGTCTGCTATTCAACCAAATAAAGATGTCGGATCTGGTGCGGTGGAGTTCGACAGACCCCTCTCCGGCGGCGGCGACTTTGGTTTCTTCTCCGGGGAGGTTATACCTGACTTTTCTTCCCTTTTTGTCGCCTCTCTTTCTTATAGCGGTAACGTTGTTGGTTTATTCAGGGGTGGGAGCGGTGTAGGCTGGTCAAATTACCGCTGCCGCTCCTCACCCTTTTTGTGGCTGATGGTGACCGTTGATGGGGTCGAAGGCGGTGGATTTGGCGATGGATCTGTTCAGATTTTTGTTTTTTTTTTGTTTTTCTGTTTATTTTGGTGTTCCTCTATTCCCTGCGTGGAATCTTTACCCCCTTCGAGGATGGTTGTTCGGTACTCCCTTTCGGGGTCGTTGTTTTTCTGTACTCGGAGTATTCTCATCCGAACCACATGGATAACCCGTTTATCGGGGTTTTTTACCCTTCGATGGGCTCCGGTTTGGCGTTTGTAGCCTTTTGGGCGGTCTTTGAGTAATCGAAAATTTTCTGAGTTGGACCAAAAATAAATAAAAAATAAAAAAATTGTGAATTGATTTTGGTGCAGATGTAGATTACATTAATTAGCTCAGCAATTCTGCAAATTAGCATACCTGGTAATGGGTACGTACTGAGTGTTCCTGTGATTAGTTATTAGCGATGAAGAAAGGTCAGTGCCAGTGAAATTGTATGAATTCTTACTAATTACATTTCATCAAGGGTTTGTTCAATTATTTGCAATATTGCATAAAGGAAATTCTCGAGAAAAATGAACTAGAGGGAAAGAAAGAATAAAAAGAACTATCAACACTTTATTTCAATCAACTTCGCTATGCACTCTTTATTACTTTTAATTTAGACATTTTGAACCTCAAATTTTAAGTCAATTTGCAATGCTTCCTTCCCGTTAGTACAGCTGTTAAGTGATAAAAAAATATTTCACGCAAGTTGCATGTGACCTAACAAAACTATCAATATCTTAGTACAATTATTTCTCTTATAACTCAATCAACATATTCATAAAGTACTTTCCTTTTCACACTCTTGCAATTTCCTCTCCTCTCACTTTTATGGTTGCCCTAGTGTGAAGGATAGTTCATGGTGGTGTTAACGAAGATAGGTAAGAGTAAGTAATTCATGGTGACAGGCAGTCCCACTAAAATAGGAGAGACAAATTGAATTTTGGTGGTTGTGGTCAAGGGTGGTTCATGGTGGAAGTGAGAAGAGGAGCGACTTGAGTTTTGGCGGCCATGGTGATGGTAATGGGTCATTCATGGCGAAGGTGGTCAATAAGGAGAGGGGTAGAGGTCTTTTGGCATAAATGAGGTGTAGTGGACGTAAAAAGGACTTATATACTCTATCTGTCCCAAATTGTTGGTATTGTTCGGATTCCAATGCAATTGTTAAACTGTTCATATTTTTCAATTAATAATATTTTCAAAAAAATTAGAAACTTTGTCTAATAGAACTAATTGAGATCTATCAAATACGATCCATATTGCACCTAATATACATTATAGATTGGAAGATATGAGCAGTTTTTAAATTGCAATAAAATCGGAACAGGACCAACAATTTGGGACGAAGAGAGTATTAAATTAGGTCCTCTACAATCACATTGTTATATTCGACACTCATTTATTTATTAAACTCACAAATAAGGGTTGTGTCCCTTCAAGGGCATCCGATAAAACATGAGGCTCAAAAAGTCCAAATTAAAGTGAAGAATGCAAAATGACACCGACGTTGAGTTTTCACTACGGTATTTTTGGACTATTAATTGTCAAATCAGTAAGTCATTCTTCTTCCATACATCAACTGATTTGACAACTTATAGTTCAAGTCTTCAAGAATACCGAAGACACCGTAGTGGAAGCTCAATAGTGAAAGGGAGCAGAATGTAGTTTAACTTTTTAAAAAACACTTATTGCTAATACAAAGGGTAACTGATATTTAAAAGACATTATTTCCTCCGTCCTAATTTATTTGTCCCTCGTTCTGGTTGTAATCCAAGTAAAAAGTAGCTTCCATCTTTTAATTGATACTCCAATAAATTTCATATGCGATATGGGTCCCAATTAGTTCTCAAACAAAATTTTCAAAATCACATAGGCCTTGTTCGGTTAGCAGGTGTAGTTTAGTTTAGTTTAGTTTTGATGATGTAAGCAGGTGTAATAAGTGGAGAGAGATAAAGAGAAATAAGAGAAATGATGTCATCAAAACCAAAAACTGCCCCAAAACTGCTAATCGAACACTGCCATAAAAACTTACTCCCTCTGTCCCAAAATTTTAGTCCACTTTTACTTTTTCAATTGTCTATATATTTCAATTTATAATATTTTTTAAAGATAGATTTCAAAAAAATTATTTAATAAAACTAATCGAGATCTATCAAATAAGATCTGTATTGCATATTACAATGGGTCCGGATAGTTACCACCCATTAAGTACAGTACAACACAGTGATGCTACAGTACAATTGCAGAACTACTACAGTGATGGCTGGTACAATTGCACAGGTAAGTTTCTTGTAGTAGTACAACTGTCACTAAGTGGTCCCCTATGTAGGGATGGGCATGGGGACGGATCGGGGCCGGAGACTACTATCTCCACCCCCAATCCCCAAACCCCTTACTCATATCCATCCCCTATCCAATCTCCAACGGGGATTTATTTTTATCCTCCATCCCCGCTCCAAACGGGGAACGGGGATCCCCACGGGGATTTCGGGGATCCAATCATTTTCCCTAGAGTAACAAGTAAATAGTTATAGAAGCCCAATTACAAATCATTTTCCCTAAAATCAAGTGTGAATTCCGAACAAAATAACAGGCAGCCCAACATATAACATTGTGAATTCCGAACTCCCACCAGTTGGAAAACATCATTAGAAGGCCATGTTTTCCATTATGTTTACATTCTCAAAACCCTCCCAATTTTTTAAAATGAGATGTTCGCGAAGATGGAAACTAAATGGGCCACATCTATTGATATGTACTTTGACTTGTTTCAATTGGCTTTTACTTGATGGAATTAATTAGGTTCCAGTCACAGGAAAATATATACCTAAGCGAAGAAAAAAACAAAAAATCATTAGAAAAACATGTTTCTAATGATTGGGAAATACATGTCACGCTAAAACTCATTCCACTTGCTAAAGCCATATATTTGAAGAAAATTCAGTGAGACCCCAAAGTTTCATAATTCATAAATAGACCCATATATTTCGGGGATTCGGGGACGGGGCAGATCGGGGACGGGGACGGAGCGAGGAACGGATTCGGAGCGGATTCGGGGCGGGGACATACCTATCTCCACCCCCTATCCAATCCCCAAACATTTTCAAAAAAAATCCCCATATCCTATCCAATCTCCAAACAGATCTCTATATTGCCGATCCGTTCGGATCGGGGATCGGATCGGATTCGGACGGGGCGGATGAAATGCCCAACCCTACCCCTATGGGTTATACTCCATTTAACTGCTACGGTACTACTGATGGTGTAAGTAATTATTGACATTTTTTTAAGCTTTTCAATTTCTTTCGGACCAAAAATACAGTATTCTCGTGCATAATTTTTTTTGCACCTAATTAAACTACTACTCTCTCCGTCCGGATTTGTTAGTCTATTTTGGGAGTTTGTGTCATTTTTTAAATGATTATATCTTATAATTTACAATGTTTTATGTAATTCTAAAAATATTGTCTTATAGAACTAGTCAAGATCTATCAAATAAGATCCATATTGGATATATAATTACTTACCAATTTAAAGATATCACTAATTTTTTATCCGGCTATAATAGAACGAGGGACAAACAAATCCAGACGGAGGGAGTATTACAGATCTTTAATTCGATGAGAAAATATTTGTGTACGAAAATATTTTATATTGTTGACTTGTTAGCAAAACAAAAATGATATGGGTACACCTAACTTGCACTCAACATGCACACTAAGGTGATGTGACAGACAAGGAGAAACCCATCATTTCAAGTGGGTCACACATTAAATTAAGCTTCTTCTTGTCTGCCATATTACCTTGATGTGTATATGTGATAACATGGACTAAATTTTGGGACCGGGGAAGCATAAATTAAAATATAGTAGTATAATAAATTTAATAGACTTCCAGATAAGATTGCCAAATTGAGACTAATAAAAATGATAAATATACTCTTTCAAGACAATAAACATATCAGAATATCCGTTGGCGATCCAAGGGTCCTGTAAAAAAAAAGACTGCCGGAGGGAGTACAGAAGAAATATACTCTTTCTTGACAATAACATATCAGAATATTAGCTGGCAATCCACGAGTCCTGTATGTAGGGTAGAAGTGTCCTAATAACATAAAATAAACTTTATCGACACAGACACTGTTCTAACCCCATTTAGGTTAATTCGTACATAACATATACGCAAGTGACAATGAACCGAATCATTTCTGGGAAAAAATAATCCCTCAGCTCTTTTCTTTATTTTGGTAGTAGGAGTACTAGTAATAAATAATAATCAATAATCATATTTTTCAGGCACATTCAGAGTCTAACAAAAATCGGAAATCCATTAATGCGCCGAACCCAAAAATATTTTTGTCGTTTTTTTTTAATCACAAATAAGGGTGAGAAGGTGGTACCAGAGTAGCAACCCTTCACGGGCCTATCATTGGGGTTCCTAACCTGCTGTGTAATGTCCGTTTGAACCATAGTTACTGTCTGAAGAGAACAGACGGTCACCATAGCACCATCTAAGTGACTAGTTGGCCAAAGGCTCTCCACGCAAGCCCACACAAGTCCCAACAATGACATACGAGGAATTCGAACCTGGGAGATCTATGAATCGGGACGGAGGAAAATCTTATCTCAGTCACTCTGACCAACTAGCCTACTACCTCAGTAAAAGAATTAGGATGTGTTTCTCATGTAGTAATTTAATTTTTTTTGTCCCGACAAAAATAATGTTGTTTCTTTTATTGTTATTGCAAAAACAATAATGCTAAATAAACATCACTCCACTATACCCCCAACCACTCTTTTCTTTAGCGTCGTACACCCCAACCACATTTTTCTTGACCGTAGCACTGAATGATTGATTATTTGAGAACAAGCATAAGTTACAAACAAACACTTTGGAATTTCTTCCCAACCACATTTTGCTTGACCGGATCACTATATGATTGATGACGAGAGAATAAGCATATAAGTTACAAACAAACACTTTGAAATTGAGTTTAAATTATTTTCACTGCCGGTAGAAATATAAGTTTTCTGTAAATTGATTGTATTGCGCTCGATGTTCTAGTAATTGAGACCGCTGTTTGAACACATGGCAAAATACAATTAATTTGGAGGAAACTTATGTCTTCACCGGTGTGAATATGTTTGAAATTACTGCCCAACCGCATTTTGCTTGACCGTAGCACTGTCTGATTACCCTGGCGTTTTGCGACGAAAACCACATAACGTGCAACGCCTTCACTCGCCCCTTTCGATAATTTAACTGAAGAATCCCTGTCTCTCTCATCGCTTTCAAAAACTCCCACCAAGCTTATTCTCCGGCGAAGATTCTCCTCCACTTCTCCAAACCCTAGAATGTCGCCGCCAGGCGACGGACCACTCCCCAGAGGCCGCCCATGCACTTGCTTTTCCGACGAGAACAAAGGCGATCTCGACGACGATTGGAGGTGTCGGCATTGTAGACGATCCGATCTCCCTTCTTCGTCGTCTTCCTCGTCTTTACTCAGCTTCGATTCGGTTCCTTTGTATGACTACGATAAGAAATGGAGGATCGTGGCTGCCTCGATTAAAGGCTTCGTTATTGGAGCTGGTATCAAAGGCGGCCTCTCCCTCTTCGCGATAGTTGCTCGGCTCAGACGCAGACGACTGTTGACCTCTGCCAAGTAACAGCACGATTTTGATTGTTTCACTTAGTTCTTAATGCATCCGCAGATCTGATTAAACTATCTTTTAAAACACTGTCTATAATTCTATCCCGTATTGCATTGCGAAAAGACCTGTAATTTTCAGTTTGGAAAAAAAAAAAAAAAAAACTTGCCTGCATAAGTAAAATTTCTTGTCGTCAAATTAAATGTCAATTAGTTTCTTAACTGTCAAGAAATTAAAAGAATTATGCACGCAAATACTTTATTTTTAATAAGAAATTTGTATGTTTTCTCGTAATGGACTATCTTTGCGGAACGAAGGGAGTATTGCTAATTGAATTCTGTGGTTCAGGAAGGTGGCAATGTCTTCGAGCAGTGAGGATTTGGTTTTGGCAATTAAAGAAACTCTCAGATACGGGCTTTTCCTTGGCACTTTTGCTGGCACTTTTGTTTCGGTTGATGAGATTATAGCTACCTTGGGAGGACACCGAAGGCATGCCTCTTCAACTTTATCTTCTTGTCACCATTTATTAGTTATTTCTTTGCTGTTGTAATTCTACAAGAATTATTTGTATACTCGGTTTGGCAGTTGAGGCTGTCATGTAATCAAATTTTAGATGACTGTTGTTACAAATTTTGCGGGTACTTTTGTTTCAGTGGATGATGGGTTATTTGTCACCTCAAAAGACAGTGTATTAGCCTGACCTCTCAACTCATTGCCAGTTAGGTTTGCCACGTAGGTTTGAGTTAGAAAGTCTAACCTTGTATTAAAGCTAGGGTTTTGGCAATATTAACGCGGTGCTAGAGCTAGGCTTTTGTTTGACTTTGTAGTACTATGTACTGTATGTGTTGGTTCTATGTTTCGGGGTTGTACAACGAGGTATTGTTAGAGCTTCTCTCCACTCATTGCCAATTGATTTTGAGTTGGCGCTTTAACAACCATAGTGAAGTGAAGTTATAATTTTTTCTCAAGTTTTTCATTCACTCAGTGTGGTGGTAAGGCTGTCATCTAATTGAAGTGTTGTTTAAATTTCCATATATTGAGTCAGTGAGGTTATGATCTAGTCAAACGCTTGGTGATTGAATTTCTGGTATATAATTTGATGCCTGGTTTTACTTCAGGACTGCAAGATGGAGGGCTTTCTTGGCCGGGGCGGTTGCTGGGCCTTCAATGCTTCTGACTGGATTGGACACACAACATACAAGTTTGGCAATTTACATTCTTATGCGTGCCGCTGTATTGGCATCGCGCTGCGGAATAAAAAGCAAGCGTTTCGGTCGCATTTGCAAACCTCTAACTTGGGTTCATGGAGATATCTTCCTCATGTGTCTATCCTCTTCACAGATTTTGTACGTTCACCATTCTGTCTATCTCCACAAACATAAGAATAACAATGATGCTCCAGTTTTGTTGGTAAACATTTACGTTTTTATATGTTAAATAATTGTGCAAGTTCATGTTTTCATCAACAAAAGCATTTCATTTCTAACAGATTTCATATTAATTTGATAGGTAATGTATATTCATGACTAACCGAATAAAGACATGTCTTTTTTCTCCGTAGATGCGTGTACCATGAATAAAAAACTTTTCAAATAGTTTTCTGTGATTCTTTGACTTTATGCTGAAAATGACTGGCGCTTATCTTCCTTGAAGTGTAACAAACAGTTTGCATTTTTGGTTTAATTGCTAAATGAAATAAAGAAAAGTAGTTGATGCTCCATACCATATCTAAAGTTAATATTTTGCCCCATCAGTAAAGCCCTTACTGTTTTTATTTTGGTATTAATAAAGCATTACTAATTTGATTATCAGTTCTGACTTCTGAGTCATTTTTGGATAGGCAAGGCTTGAATTGGCTTTGTAGTGTCTCAGTTGGGAGAAGTGTCCCCTTTGTGTATTGCACATTTTAATGTCAATTCTGTTATCTCCAAGAGTAGTATGCACAGAATTCTATTAGTCTGAAAGAGTTGACTTCAAAATACGGGCTGACACTCCGATCGCTATATCCTCTAAGAGAGCGCACTCACTCGTTTGCAGGTCTGCTTATTTACTGAAGCAGGAGAGTTTGCCTGGATCATACAAGTCTTTTCTCAATAAACATGGCGGAAAGGATCCGATTGTACTGCAAGGCATGAGAGAGATAGCATGTGGAATGCCTCTTACTAATTTGGAGGTGATAGAGAAATATTACAAGGCCTCTGGTGTTGACATTAAACTGGACCCACAAATGAAAGTCCCCTGCTCGGTATGTGCCTGATGTTATTGGCAATGGTTCATTTCAGTTAATGAAGTTTCTATACTTAGAGATTTCTGTTGGTTGCCTTGTTGTGCCATTTATGCGAAAGAGGCAGTACCTGCTATCAACGCAATAAACTTATCGCTACAACATGGTTTTATATACGGAAGTGGTCGAAATAATATAGTTCAATGTGAGAAGACCCCATATGAAGCCCATGTCTTTGCATATATTTAGTGATTAAATTTACTGCTTTTGTGGCATAAAGGTTTTCTCAAGAGTTTATGTGCAAGTAGTTCGTTATATTCATTATTGGGAATGTACAACCGCATACATTGTTCTGTTGTGGTTTAATAGCTTGTGCAACTGCTTCTCGTAGAGTTTTTGAAGGTTTGGAGCGTCTGCTGGATTTTAGTGTTTCTTCATGATTAGATATCAAACTTTTTGGTACTAAGGTGAGATTGAAGGATAATTCTGGTGCATGTGGTCTGATATATATTGAAAGTTGATTTTAGACGGCTTTCAATCAAGACAGGCCTAAGTCTTGGCTTTAATTTATTTTATTGTAAATTTGGTCTTATCAGCAGCTCTATGGAAAGATGAAAAAATTACGTCTCGTTAAGTGGATATAGAAATGATGTCTGATTCTGTATCCATCGAGTAGGATGTTGGTATACCAACAAGTACTTTTATTTCTTTTGGTAATAAGCTTGAAGCAGAAAAGAGGCTAAGAAAACATACAGGGAAGAAAGAAAAACAAGATTCCAAGTGGTTCTTATTCATCTAGTCAGGCAGGAAGAAACCATTTTGAAAGGATGTTGTTGGTCACAATATTGTCATTACGACTGTCAGAAAGAAGCAGTTAGAGTTGGCAATACTTAGCATCAAGAAGCCTAAGGGACTTAAAAATTCTTGGTGTATTTTTGGTTCTTTCACTGGGCAAGCAAGCTTGGAGGCCTCATGAAGAGTTTTGGTGTCGAGTAAAGTAATGCCTCCCTGATAAAGTTTTGCTGGAGCCTCTGTACACACTATACGGAAGTTTAAATGCTGCATGGCATCTAAACGAAAGACTTGCTGAATGGTTTTCCGACTGTTTAGATTGAGTATTGCACTCCCACAACCCAATCTGTTGTTTTAAACTTTATTAGAATCAGGTGTATATATGCACATCTTCTATTTATTTCTTATAATAGAAAATTTTCAATGTGGGACTCCATTCTTTGGAATTTTTACCTGCTTTTGTTGTCTTGCTGGTAGAAGTTAGAACAAATGATCACTGCTTTCGGAAATGCAGAAGGCTTATAGACTTAAAGCATTCTGAAGCAGTTGATGTCTCAAGAGTGCTCTAAAGTTTCTAGATATTGCAAATTTAGGAAACATCGTAATTCTAAAAACACTATCTTGTCAAATGCATGGTCATTGTTTGCGGTGGGTGGCAATGCGGAAGTGCAAAAATGAATTTGATGCTCCATTTGATGGTGGAATATTGAAAAGGTTTCTTCTCTGCGTCGTGAAGCCATACCAACAGTTAATATTGTCCCATTGCAGGGTTTTTTTTTGGTGTGTGTGTGTGTGTGTTCTCTTTATCTGTCTGAGAATTACAGTTTGTTTCTCTGGCTTATCACTGGACGATGATCCATGTTATATTCTTAGAGAATGGCAAATTACCATGAGCTTTTTCTTTCTTTTGTCTGCTGTCAGCCGTCAGGACAGTTAATCACAACTGTGATTTTTCAATAATCTTCTGAATTGTACGTGCTCTTCAAATATGTGCAGATTGTACATGGAAATCAGTCATGTGGAGCACATTTTATTTCATTTCTTATCCAAGCCTACAAGAGAGCTTTACCAGTTTATCTTCCAGTTTATTTGATTCCTGCTCTAATAGTCCACCGTCAAGGCCTCCTGAAAAGGTCTAGTGTTTTTCTGTCTTCTCCTGATTCCTCATGTGGATATTCTTTATTCTTTTCTTGTTCTGGAAACATGTAGTGTGTATCAGTATATTACTATATTCCTGACATGAGTTGGCTTCAAGTTCAGCTGGAAATATGCTTTGGTCTGGTATTCAGCCACTGAGTCTCACTTAATAATTTTTTGCATACTGTGGTGGTTTTGTTTTATTTGTGAGTGTGTGTGGTTTTTTTCCCGACATAAATAGCTTATGGTTCTTGGCAGGTCAACTACCTTAACAATTGATTGTTTGGAAAATGTTTGATTAGTTATGTTCTTAAGACTTTCTTACCATGTAAATGTCCGTTTACATTCTACTGTAAGTTTAATGATATTTGCACGTACTCCTAATGATTGACAAAACAAATTATAGATCTGTTTTTCACTTTTTTGTTTTGCTAAACCAAACACCAAAATAATTGTTCTCTTTGTATTATTCCTTTCGCTAACTTGCTGGTCTTTTGCAAGTCAGTTTCCCATCCTCACTTGTTTGTTGTTACTGCGAATGCATTCCATGAAACTTTTAGTCACGAGCTCAGTTTTACTTGGTTGAACTTTTATTGAGTTTAAATATCTGTTTTGCTAGACAAGTGCCTTTGAATTGACCACAATAAACTACTTCAAGTAATTTTCATGTTGTAGTTGTTTAATAACTTTGTTCAACTTTACGCAGACCTAATACGATATTGGGGAAAGGTATTCTTGGTACAGCAAGATCAAGCTTGTTTCTGTCCACATATTGCTCATCTGCCTGGTAAGTATTAATATTGATATACAATGATGCAGCGTTTTAAATCGCAGTATCAGGAAATGTAACGTTTCGGTGACATGGCCATATATCGTCTGATACGTAAGTAGATAATGGAAACGGAGGTCCGGAATCCCATTACATAACAGCCGATACGATACGTAACGGCCTTTATGATTCTTCTTCTACTAGCTGTTGATTCTTAGGTGGATGTCTTTGAAATTTGTGCGATTGTGATTTGGTGCACAGTGCACTATAACTAAAGTTAGGATCCATTTACAAATTATTTTCCCCCAAATTTCCACTGCTAGAACGATGTAAGCTGCATTTTGATAAAAAATGGGTAGAAAGTGATTTTATTGGAATGATTTCTCTTTGATAAAAAATGAGTAGAAAGTGATGTTATTGGAATGATTTCTCTTCGTTAAATGGGGGGTCAAGGACGTGAATCAGGTTACATTGTGATGCCCTTTCAAATATGTTACTTGGAGTTGCTTTGACTTGCGTAGTTATAGGGCATCAATCCATCATGGTTTGCAAGCAGTTTATGGCTTGTGCAGACCTCTTGACGATTTGGTCCTAGCGAAAGAATGTATGCATGGTTTCTTTGTCAGTGTTTATGTAGTCTTTTTTCCTCGTCCATAAATGAGAAGCTAAACAAGCCAATTGTATATGGATTCAGTACGATCTGCCAAACTTCTTGTGCAGGTGTTTGTCTTGTCAAGGGTTGTCAAGGGTTTTGATGGACAATTGCTGAGCTTACTGATTTTGTATTTTGTTCTGGAATGATGTGATTTATAGTCTTGGTAACCCTACTTTCAAAAAAACGAAAAAATAAATACTTGGTGACCCACAACCTTTTGACATGAAAGAAGTGAATGAGCACTGCATTCGCACCGTTGCTGAATCTTCACTAGTTGGATGTTATTGCAAATATTAGTATGTCATTTAGAAGCACCCTTGAACTAATTTTTTTTGCTGTTGTTCATTAGGATGTGGACATGCTTGCTCTTCAGACTGTTTAAGAGATGTAACATTCCTATGGTGGCTATGGCGACGGTAACGCCATTTTTTTAATACTGACCGTTTGATAAGAAAATATTTGGTTTTGTTTTTATTTTCTATTCATTTGTTTTATTTATTTATTATTGGCAGTTTCCAACGGGCTTGGCGTTGGCTATAGAGAAGAAAAGTAGGCGAATTGAGATTTCCCTTTACTGCCTTGCGCGAGCTATTGAGAGCTTCTTCACATGCATGGCCGATGTAGGATACTTACCATCATCAAAGAGACTGAAGAGAGCTGATGTACTGGTTTTCAGCTTTTCAACTGCGATAATCATGCATTGCTATGCAATAGAGAGAGATGTCTTCCGATCCAAGTACCTTAACGTCCTCGACTGGGTTTTCGGTGTGCCTCTAGCCCCTTCCGAGACCCCGCGCAAGAGAAGTTGAATATGCCGGAGCCTTGAATTCAAGAGACGTTTTTGAATTTTGTCTCTCTTCTCCTGAAGCTACTAGGCAAGGCACATACCATATAGTAGCTTATATCATCAACATTGGCAGGGGAGGAAAGACGGGGTGCATGCAGGGGCCCAGGTCCCTGAGCACCTTCCAATTATCTCATTATTGATACTATTATATTTTAGATTTAGTTTGTAGAAATTATGAAGGAAGGTCTCCTCAAAATTGTTACATTAGTATATGATGTTGATATTTTGTTGTTAGTTTATGAATACATGTGATTTGATTCCCCTGCATTATGAATCCTGCGTTCGCCACTGAACAATAGTACTCCCTCCGTCCCTATTTAAGTGATGATGTTACTATTCTAGCTGGGTTCGAAAATTATTTATAATTTTCAATCTATATTACATAAAATATGCAATATGGATCTTGTTTTATAGAAATCAATGAGTTCTAAAATACAATTTTTTCAAAAGTACATAATATATTATAGATTGAAAGTTATAGACAATTTAAAAATAAAGTCAAAAAGTGAAAGTGGTCATTTAAAAAGGGACGGAGGGAGTAGGATTTTAGAGTTAATGTTGAATAGTAATTGTTGTTTGCAGAAAGTAGCTATTACTTGTCACCATATTTTCTAGTCTTTTGTTTTAACAGGTAAAACTCGATTATTTATGCAATATATGAGCGTGAGCGCTTGTTCCCACGCCTCAATATTTCTTCCAATGAGGGCATTTAAGTGAAATTCAAGTTTCAAGCAATTCGTGTTAAGTTAATGTTGGAGAGATGAAAAGTCGGGGAAGAGATTTTCGTACATAGATCCTGACCTAGATGCATCTGGAATCGTTTGATACATACGAGCCTTGTAAAATAATGATGGATCAAAGTGCATCGAACAGAATTGGAAATATCTATGTCCAAATCTATGAACAAGAAAAATGGTGTACATAGTTTTCGGCTGTTGTATAGTTGCCGTTCATAGTGCCTAAGAATAGACATCAATTTTCAGTTTAAATCAGTGTAGGATGGTCCAGTTCTATCACTAAGGCCAACAAATAAACAACAATGGGCAGACCAGAATTCAACAAACCAACAAAGGAGAAGATGGCAACTCTATTCTGTTCTTCCCATCAGAATCGGGACCATCATGAAAGAGTATTACAGTTGCTAGTGTGCAAAAGTAGGTTCAAGATATTATAGGCTGGTTTAGAACATACAAAAAAAACCCTCGTTTACATATTGCAAGTAAGTTCGGATATGCCCATCAACCATGAGAAACACCGTAAGTGCCAAGCTAACTCAAAAGCACTTATAGCCCACGAAACGATGGTCCAGTTATTTTGCTATGCTCAAATAGATTAGGAACCATGGGCAGATCAACATTCAACAAAGGTGGCTGAATGGTAAGGCTAATGTGCTCGTCAATAGATTAGGGACCATGAACAGATTGAGTACTTAACACGATAAACAGATTAAATTGTAGATGCCTGCATCTAACTGTTGCTTCTTTCCACGCAAGAAAGCATACAGTAGACCTCATTTGCTCCCTGCTATGGCACTTTCAGTCTATTATACTGGTGCACTACAGACATGAAACTCCCTTCATAATTTTGATGGAATTCCTTTTTTCTAAATCTGTTAACAATCAGTAGAAGGGCTACACGAATACGACTCAAAATCTAAAGCACATCAACAACTAGCCAGCCCAAGGACGGGTTTATTCCGAGCAAACGTTCAATAAATAATGTGCTAGATGTTTGCGAATGTGAATATGTGATCTTGCCACATGTCCTACATTGCAGTAAAATAACAGATTACAATAATCCAATGTACATCTTTCTTGCTTGAACTCCACTCCCACTAGTCTCTAGATGTTTTTTGATCAACAAAAGAAGATATATTAGAAAACTCGAAAGGGTACATCGAGTGGGAGAGGGGCATCCAACCGAGGTTGAATGAAAAAAAAACAAAGAAAACAAGATAGCCAACCAAACGAAAACCACCCAAAAGAGCCAAAATCAAACTGAAAACCACCACAAGAGATTTCCAAAAAAAACAGCCCCTAAAAGCCTAATCGAGAAAGCCGCAGATATTACCACCGAAATGCAACACCCAAAAGCCGACTACAACCCTTTCCATGTCAAGACACTCATCATAATAAAACAAAAGGACCCTTTACTTCTCAAAAGATATCCCCCCAATTCTAAGTCTTCAATGGAAAATCTTCCTCGAGCAATTCCTTTAAGAGAGCTTCATCCTCAGGAAGAAGGTTAACATCGAGAGTTTTCGCCCTGGCTAAAGTAATAGAAAATTCTTTCTCCGCCCTATTTCCCATTCTATTTCCTCCCTCTTGAGGCAAGAGTTTGGGCCCGAAGTCAGAAAGATGATCATCCCCCAAAGAGAGAGAACCATTCTTGGACAAGCTATAAGTAGATGTTGAAGAACGTCTACTTCTAGATATCCTTATCAAGTACCGATATTCCTCGGATACGTACAAACACATAACTAGATACTAATGTAGAAAACTAATTTTCTTTAATTCTAAGAAGTATCACTCGGTATCAGATATCATTCGTAATTCCAACTTTTATTTGTACCATGTAATAAGAATACCAAGCTATAGATAGACAACAGAATAGCTCGGGGACATAAAAAAGATCGATTTTCTTACATTTTTGGTTAGTTTAACAGAAGACCAAACTAGAAAGATTAAAGTACTACCCTAATTTTTCATAACTTGTCGAATTGACTTGTTATTGTCACGTGTGTATGCAAACTCTATAGACTAGCCAATGGCTATTAAACCTATTCCTAATTCTTAATTGGTTCATCAGCATTCAACTTATATGCAAGGTGATTCTAAAATTTACAAGACAACTCTTTATGAACATCTCTTTCACTGTAGAGGCATCCTAGCTTTTTAGGTTTTACTCTATTGGCATATCCATATCGTGCAGTATCTGTTTCCATGCTTCATAGCCTCTAGTTATTTCCTTGACTTCGCTGTCAAGCAAATAAATAGAAAAGTTAGGGAATCACTTTGGATTGACAAATCTTCATTTTGGAATGCACTAGTGCCAAATTTTGGACCATGGATACCAAAACAAAGTTCACCAAAGCACTAACGCTTTTCGTGGTAACAAAAGTTACAATCTTAAAGGAAACCCTTGCCAATTTTGGCAATGAATCCTCTGATTACACAGCGGTATGAAATATACCATTAACACACATTCATTAAACTTAGCCTCCATTTGTTTGTCCGCAGTGTTACACTGTACGATGAGTGGAACACAATTCACGTCAAATCTTCCTTTCTGCCCAAAAATACAGCACATTTGTTTCGTAACATTCATGATCCCAATCGCGACAGTCACAACCAACACAAATGCAAAATTCAAAATAGGAAAATATCAATCCATTCATATTAAAAACAAAACCCCAACAAAAACCTGGTTAAAACACATCTCCAGTTCTCCACAAACCCAAACATTTCCATTATTTGTGAAGAAAAACCCAGACGGGCCAGTCTTGGGGCGAATGAGGGAGCCCTCTGCGATATTGACAAAATATTGTCCAGCCCTAACGTTTAGTGGTAACAAAGCTTATAGCAATTTGTCATTGATTCCCCTGATTATAGCGTCTCACTGTTCTCAATATTCTAAGAGTGGAACCAAAAATCATTATCGAATCTCCCTTTTTTTTTTATCCAGGTCTAATTTCCATATTCTGATTTCTAACACAAAGCACATTCATTTGCTAAATTTCATGATCCCAATTGCTCAATCGGTAACACAAATGCAAAATTCCAAGTAGGAAAATATCAAGCCATTCATATTGAAGATAAAACGTCGAGTCCTTAAGCTCACAATTTCCACAAACCCTACCATTTCCATTGTCTCCAGACAAAGTACACATAATAAAACGCCACATAATACAATGAGAAAAAATAAAAAGAGACTACTCAGACCTCGTCTTCGTGAAGAAGCATATTGGGTATTCCCTTACTGACGGGAAATCGACGGCCGGTCTCGGGGCAAACGAGGGCGCCCTCTTCGAGATGGAGCTCGAGGAGGGCGTGGTGGAAGCGGCGGAGGAACTCGTCGGAATCGAGCATGGCGGCGTCCACGGCGTCGGGCAGGTCGCCGTAGCCGACGGTCTTGGAGGCGGCGACGAGGGCGTTGTACTCGATTTTGGAGAACATGTTTTTGAGGAAGTCGGGGTTGAAGTCGACTTGCTTTTCGACAACTTTTTCGGCTTCGATTAGAAGTGGGAAGCCGTTTGTGACGCCCTTGATGTTGGACGACAGCATGTTGTGGGTTAGGAGTCTCATCTTCTTCGTCTTTTTCTTCTCCTCTCTCTCTCTCACTTTCTTGATGAGGGAAGTGGAAATTTTGTTCTGAGGTTTTAGCAGGGAGGGAGAAGCGTTGAAGGGTTTGGAGGACGGACTGGGCTGGGCCAGTACCATATTATAGGCCCGATATATGCCTGGCCTGGATGATGAGTTTTAGTTTTACTCCCCCAGTCCCAATTTATTAGTCCATTTTGAGTGTTCGTGTTACATTTTAATTAATTATATATCGTAATTTATATTGTTTTACGTGATTTTGAAAATATTGTATTATAGAACTAATTGAGATCTATCAAACAAGATTCATATTTAATATAATATTCATTACCGATTTAAAGTTATAACTAGTTTTTTATCGGGTTAGAATAAAATAAGGGACTAATAAATTGAGACGGAGGTATGATTTTTAAGCAAGGATTGAGAATGGTTTTGTTCGGTCCGGGTTTTGGTTAAACCAAAAAAAAATCCAAATTTTTTAATTGAAACTATACCCGAAAGCATCGGTAGATAAAATCGTGGGGCACCAGTTCGGTTTGATTTTTCCCCGAATCCAGAGGTTAAACCATTCCATTCAAGCACCCTAAAAATATGAACTGCTATCCTAAATGGCTCACAATTACACAAGAACAAATAATGACCATGCTTAATAACACACAACATAGTCAATAGTATGGCTCCGGTTCAAGTTTTAATGCGGTTATCATATGAAATCTAACCTCAAACCGAACCGGTCAATTTTTTCAAATTGAAAATTAAAATTGAACTTGTGGTTAAAAAAACAATTTTAATCGATTCGGTTGAGGTAACCATCAGTTCAGCAGAGATTGTCATCCCTTTATTAAGGTTTGTTTGTCGATTAGCATTTTGAAGATTGCAGGTACTTCTAAACCAGGAACCACTCATTTTCCATTTCGAAGATTCAAACATGGTATTTCATTCAAGAAGCGATTTATTAGAATTCAAATGTTAACATGCCAACTCAAATACCAACTTAGCATGTTAATTTGAGAATATTTTACTGGAAAATATACATACAAAAGTGAGAAAATTGTACTCAAATATAATCATCACCAACACCGTTATGGAACATACAAGTGAGAAAACAATTGAAGCAAGGGTAGGGACGGAGCCAGGAATTTCACTACGCAGGGGCAATTTTTTTTTTCTTAAATACTTTGCAGGGGCGAGTCTATATAATTTAGAGGAAAAAAATTATTTTTTTCTATATAATACTAGAGGTTTTTTCCCCCTTGCAGGAGCGACCGCCCCTACTGGCCCCCCTCTGGCTCTATCCCTGAGCAAGGGTACACGTCTCCTCTCGTCTCACTCTTGTAATTGCTTCCACTAGTTTGATATGAACATCCACCACTTATACAACCCAAACCCATATACCATGGTGTACACAACCAATCTCACTGGGTAAATTCTGAACCTGCATGTAAACAAAGAGAGGGAAGAGATATAAATCTATTGAATCTCCAAAAGGGCAACAAATTCTTGTAAAATTGGTTTGAATATCGCAACGAAAATCATCCTTAGCTAGAGAAGTTATTTTCTTATGACAATTTCACCGTTCATTAGCAGGGTTGTTTTGAAACTTTGAAACTCGAAAGGGGGTGGGCATTGGACTTTAAAAGGGGATCCTAACCTCAATGAAAGCTATGCTTTGTATGAACTGACCCAAAAAATTAATAGCACTCGGAAAGTTTCTAACCCGAGACTTGAGAAGTGTAAACCCCTAAGTACAGAGCCTCGGCCACGGGCTTGGGGCGAGGCACAACATACTCCCTCCGTCTCAATTTGCTTGCCTTTTGTGAAGTGCGTGCAAAAAATAATGTACATGTATTAATTTTTTTTTAACAAACTTTACACAAAGTTAAAAGATCTCATTGAGAAGAAAAATTTGGTGCAATTTTTTTCCCAAAAAAGTTTTCATGAACATGTTATTTTTTTGCGTGCAAAATACACGTACTCCCACGAGAGGCAAGCAATTTGGGACGGAGGGAGTAGTACTTTCTCAGAAAATTCAACAGTATAAAGTGGAAGAAAACTTAATAATTACTAGTAGAAGAAGTAATGAAATGATAGCCGACCTTGTGGGGGATGTTGCAGAATTGGTGCCTGTGGCGTGATTATCAACAGAAACAACAGGGGAGTTCCATTGAGAGAAAGGACGATCGAAGAATTCCCAATCGGGCAATAGAATACCGGTGATTCCAAACATGCCGAGTAGGTAAGTTGCAAACATCTTGTTGAAGGAGTGGGTGTACAGTCCTATCACTAATACGATTGCTGCCAGCCAAACCAGAGCCGTCCGGAATGCGGCGTCGTTGGGCATTGCTGGAGATTGCAATTGCGATAATTTTGAGGAGAGAGAGAGAGAGAGAGAGAGAGAGACGGGGTAGGGGTAGGGGTAGGGGTCGTTGGGGGACATGGACAGGGTTTATGAGGGGGATGGGACTGTCTTAAATCCTTTCAACGGTATTCCCGAAGGGATCAACCTGCTAGAGATACCGACCGCGTGGCAGCATGGGTATCGATGGAATGCAGATGGCGTGTGAGGTCTTCTTAAGAGTCCCGTACAAATATCCTGTAATCTAACTGAAAATGGGTACATCGGAGGTCTTTTTAGTTGCAAGTATTCGTTTGAGTTAATTTCTCGCGGAGCCACCCAAAAAAATATTTTAAATATTTTAACGATTCAAATCATCTGTACGGGACACCTAAGAGATCCCCGCACGCGGTCTGTACCTAACCCATCGATTCCCTTAGGTTCATTGCAAAGGGATATTGTATAGTCGAGTCAAATCCTTTTTTGGATTCTTCTTGGATCTACTTTACTAAGAGCATCTCCGGCAGTCCCTAGCCAAAATGCCTACTCAAAAACCCAAATTCTATTTTGGCTATCCATAGAACACATCAAAACATAAACCACCATCTCTCGCACAACAACCACCATCTCCGACACAATCACCACCATCATCGATGCCCACACACACCAAAAAAAAACCTGTCGGCATTGCACACATATTCTACGTGCATATATACAAAACTACATATACACAGGTATACATAAGCGGATATAGACAATTAAAACCAATTGAACTTTAAACCTAGAGATAATGGTAGGGCCTCGCAATGGACTGTTTGAAGTATCACACCCCTTCAGCGCGTGCGCTGTTTTGACAGTCTTTTGGTATTCCTCGCCTCAAACCCGACGAGACTGACGCGGTGCACTGCGACAGTGTACGTCTATTTTATTATGAATTTTATTGCAATATTACGGCGTCCGATGTTGGATGCAGGCCCGGCCTATGAGCAGTGGGCCACTCGATTCTAAAATATTTCTACTACATGCCGAAAATAAACAGGCAGTTATTGGTAATTTAAATTTACTTACGGACTCCCGGCTCGAACCCCGGGTAGAGAGTCGGACAGAGTTGCTGGATGTTGAGTAATATTGTCCGGAAAAGTCGGCTATAGCCTCCGGCAGAAAATGGTTAATTTTGACCTGCCGCTTGGACAGAGTAACGGTAGGACTGGTTGATTTTGCGTCGGTACTCGGACAGAGTAACGACAGGACTGGAGATCTGGACTGGTACTCGGACAGAGTAACAACAGGACTAGTTGATTTTGCGTTGGTACTCGGACAAAGTAACGGCAGGACTGGAGATCTGGACTGGCACACGGACAAAGTAACGGCAGGATTGAAGGATCTGAGTCGATACTTGGACAGAGTAACGACAGGCCTAGGTATTACGGTCTATTATGACCAAGAGAATAGAGTGTTTGGGTCTATTATGACCAAAGACACTTCGAAAATTCGGCAACGCTTCTGCTTAGCCCTAACCATTGGTAGTTCTTCTCGGAGAAAAATCAGTAGAGCTTCCGCGCATTATATATATATACACACACACATATACAAATATACATATCCCTAGATTCCACATGGGGAATCCGACAGAGCTTCGGCGCAACTCTGGCTACCGAGGTTCCTTCTCGGAGAAACCCTACAAAGAAGCTAGTGATTTCTGAGTCGGCTCGCACGTGTGAAATGCTACAGCCCTTGTCGAACCAACTCATAGGTGTGTGAGGTGTGTGTGTGTAAAATGATGGCTGACTTCACATATTTATAGGATTTTGGAGGAGCCTAAGGATCCCAATGAATGGGCGCCTAGGGAGCCTAGGGATTTGCACCACTTTGCGCGATGCAATCCCGGCTCGACTGTGTTCACATGTAGTTCTTTGATCCAGAATTGTCCAGGGAGGTATCCCTAGGGGTTTGAGTTGTTCTAAGCATCATGGTGGTGTTCGTTTTTTCAAATTATGCTCCAAAGATAGAGAAATGCGATTTTCCGGCTCTCGGTTGAATTGGAGTGTGGTAAGCGATCGGATGACCAAACGGAATTTGATTGACCTGAAACTTTATAGGGAACTTGAATATGGTTAGAAATGAGTTAACAATGGTTTATATTTTCAAAAATTGGGTCCTGATGTCCATGATAATAGAATTGGCCGTCTCAAGAAGAGTAATGTCCCTGAAAATAGCAAATGGGCTCGAAATCACTTGAAACTTAACGTGAGAATTATTTTCATCACGTTAAGATAAAATATGAAATTTGGTGAGATTTGGAGATGTACATACAAAACCTGGGTCTTCTAGCCCTGTTCACCTATTTTTACTAGGTAAAGGGTGTAGTTGGATGATAGTTCAATGGTCGAACGTCCTTTGATCTTGACGCGACCTCAACCGATCACTTTGAAATGTAAAAATGAGTACATCCAATGGTCTTGATGCTCGACTGGATGTCTTGAAGATGTAGTTGGCCGGTTGGCCCAGAAATGAGCTTCTAGGAGCTGATTCCTGTCAAAATAAAGGAGGGAGGGCAATGGCCTCCCGAAATGGCATGCTTGTCATCCAAGCTATGCACATGCAGATGTTAGATATTATTTGATGATTTAAAATTGATATTTGACTTACCCCGACGTCAGTACTTTGTACCGTGCTGATTTGCCTATATCGAGAATCTCGTGTTCTGCACGGTAAGGCTGTTTATGATTTTTGATGATTCGACGTCTCTTTCCTGTGAACGTCGACATCATCGATTTGTTTTGATAAAATAGGGGTGGGAAAAAATCCGGTGTCAACACCCACTATCTTTTCTCTATGTCTCATGGGTCTTATATAACTCATTCTAACAATCCACCGGTTAATGGTCTAAGTAGCTTACATAATCTTCACGCCATTTGACTTTCTATATCCTTTGACCTAACCACGTGTCCATTCCCTCCATTATTGTAGACCTCCCACTTTGGACCCTCCAAATACCCTTAAGTAGTGGCCGGATGGCTCCCCAACGATGATATAGATCAAAATGTGTCTCAAAAGCTTTGAACAATGTTCTTTGTACTTAAAACTCAAATGAAACCCCATTTTTGGAACAAACCCTAGCCCCCACCTTGGGAAAATCCTGGTGATGAATTGTGGAAGGCCCGATAAGCTTTGTGGAACTCTTAGGGGATGAAGAAAACACCTTAGAACTAGATATGAGAGTGTCGAGCAACACTTAGAGTGAGTGGACGTGTTTTAGCCATGGTGGCACTGACATTTTTCAATTTAGTCTGCTTTCAACCCGCTTCTCAAAAACTAAACTATCCTATTTTTATAGTTGGATCCTACTACCTTCTAGTACATTAAAATTCCTCTTTATAGATATATAATATGTCTCAATCCGTTTTGAAATGAGGGACATGTGAGGATTTTACCAAAACGATTTCTTTTCTGACCATCTGAGGGTAAAATAGTCACACATTTTGATGTACAAATTATTTTGGATTCAAACCACTTGAGTTACAAATTAGACTTAACAAGCTTTTCAACGGTACCAACTACGCGCAAAACAGAGTTCGTTAGCGCCTGGGGCGGCCCCGCGAAGTTTGGCTTGTTGAGCAGTCCCCTCAGTGCCGTACAACAGTCACCTAATGCCGTACGGTAGTAAAACTCTTGCACCGCCTTGGTTGACCACTTAAACCCCCATACGGTGGTACCCCAATGCCGCACGGCACTCCCTAGTGCCGTACAACACTCCCTCAATGCCGTACGACAGTCCAAAATTTCCTTGGTGACCAAGTTTTCTTGGCCTCGAAGCATTTTGACTGTTGAAGGCCGACTTCTTGGCCTTAAAGCAATGCTAGACTCTTTTTTTTTATACTATGTTTACTTGTTCCCCATTTATTTTTTCACCCTATAAATACCTCCCTCCATTTTTAGACATGGGACATGACATTTTTTGAGGGGGTTCCACGCTACACCTTGCCATACAACCTTGAGCCTTGTGAGTTTGAGAGAAAAAGAAGATTACTTTCTTTTCCTAAAAACCTCAAAAAATCTAAAAACACTTCAAAAGCTTTAATCTTACCCATTCAAAAATCGATCTTCCCGAACCAAAACCTCACTAATCAAGGCTCGTTTTCAATCACTGTACATTTTCAAGCAAAGCTCATCCATCAAGACAAGCAAAGGAGCGTTCGTTCAAAGCTTCCAGAGGTACGAAAATTCTCCTAACATTTCTGTGGGGAACCCTCTTGAACCCCAAACTAGTCATTTATACTTACTTTGGGTGCAAGAGGTTTGAATTTACAGTAAGGCATAAAGTGTGGACGGCCCGCGGATGGTTCTGTTTTGCGTTTGAAAAGATTGTGATTGTTAGAGTCGCCACCCGGATTTGAGGTCCGAACCCAAGAAACCGATTAAAAATGTGACTCGTTTGCCCTTTGGAAAAGATTTTACCGGTCATAACGGAACCAAAGATTTCTCGGATTCGGGGGTTTGGTTACGAGAGGGGAAGGGTTTTACGGCACCCCTCTCGCCCGGTCCGTGAACCGGTCTCTACTCAACATTTTGTGGGATTTTGGAAATATTTGAAATTCGATTTATCCACGTAAATGGGGAATCGGGGACAAGAATCATATAACGACTATATATACACAAAAGATACGATTCTACGGTGGATGCTTGTGCACGTAATCTACATGAGTGATGATGATAACAATAAAGGAAATCACTACGAACATTTTCAAGAATAAGAAATCACAGAAACTGTACAACAATTACAAGAGATTATGAACATAGAACATAAGAGACTAATTTACAACCTGGATTCCAGAATAGGGGTTGAGCGCTCAAGGGTGATGGCTTGAGCGCTCAAGCTTCCAAACCAATTTGAGCGCTCAAGGCTTGTGGATTGAGCGCTCAAACCAGTTTCTGATTTCTGTGAGTTTGACCCTTTTTTTACAGCTTCTTTTCTTATTCGTTACAAGATCAAACATTAATAAAACATTTTTCATGGAGAATCAAGTGAAAACAGGTGGCTTGATCTCTTAAAGAATGATGAAAAGAGGAGGATCACCACAAATTAATAAGGGAAATGCTTGAAATAGGATGTGAGAGAGAGATTCAGATCATAAACATGAGTAAAATAACTCACACACACCAGAAAGAAGTTTAAACATGATCCGTCATTGAAACAACCAGCAATCGGCAAATGGCCTTAGAACAACTTGAGCGCTCAAAGGCATGACCTTGAGCGCTCAAGCCATAATGTGGCTTTCTGGTTTCTGACTTGAAAATAGATTTTGGGTGATTCTCAGGACCATAAATATACAGATTAAAGATGTTTGAAGTTGAACAGTCACTGTTTTGCTCTTAACTATGAGATTTGCAAAGATTTTGATGTTTGATCATCATAAAATAGCTAACTTACACTCATGCATGTGATTTTGAGGTAGAAATAAGCTGTTTTAAGAGTGACATGAACATAATTAACTATTTAATGACGATCAAAACCAAGAGAAAGCACAAAAGTTAGCAGAACAGAGACTGTTCAGAACTGGGCTTGAGCGCTCAATGCCTGAGGCTTGAGCGCTCAACCCCTATTAGCTTGTAAAATTAAAAAGGTGTTTTGTTCGGTTATTTTAGACCCTGTAAGCCCAATGCAAGTACAGAAAACCTGCTTAGACCTACTAGTCTTCCTCAGAAAGACCAAAACAATGAGGTTTTCACATGTTTAACTACCTTTTTGAAGATGATTGTAGCTTGAGCTTGATTTTTGGCTTTGCAGTGGTAGATTCTGGACGTTTTGGTTGGTATTCTAGATGAGTGAGACAGTGTATGTGATTGATTGATGATCCAAGATCGAATTTGGAGCTTGAAAGATGGTTTTTGTAAGTGGTTTAGATGATGAGTGAGTGGTTTTGTAGAGAGAGAAAGTGGTGAACGGTTGGAGAGATGGTAAGAGGGCTGGAGTGTGTGAATTGGTAACCTGGAAACCATGGGCAGTGGGTGGTTTTTATAGGGAGTGAGTGGGAGGGAAGAAAGGAGAGAGAGGAAGTGGGTTTGTATTTGAAAGTGGGTTAGGAGTAGATTAAGGCCATGTATGACGTATTATACATGTACAAGACATATACAGGTGGTTAGACGCTCCTCCCTGCATGAAATCTCATGATGAGATACTCTGCAGATTCCTGACTGGGATCAGAGTTGAGCGCTCAAAGCCATGGGCTTGAGCGCTCAAGGTGGAATTTTTGGGTTTGAGCGCTCAAGGTCCAGGGCTTGAGCGCTCAAGGTTACTGGTGGCAGGTTGATGGTTTTGCTTGGTTTGGTTATTTTTGGGTGATTTTGGACTGTTTGGCGATGTTTGGTTGATTTTGATCAAGTTCAAGCCATTTTCACCAGTTTCGGGTAGTCGTGATTGGTCCGTTTCATCATCGGGAATGCTCGAGCGCATCCCGGGTTCAAAATCGGGGTGTCTACATAAAGGGATGTGATTCACCCGATACTGCCGTGGGGCATCCTCTATTTTGCCGAACGGTAGTGTCATCTCTGATGAACACTTCTGAGTCCAGTCCCCTAAACCCTTTAAGTTGATCAATAATTTTGAGGTATAAAGTGCACTGGATACATTCTCCTTAATAATGTTTCTTAGTATTTTTGTTTACGTATTTCATGATTTCTATGGTATTCTTGAAATTTCGAAAAACCAAATTTTCATAAAAATACCCCCAGAATCTCCAATATGTATAAAAATCAAACTCATGAAATTGCTATTATTGATTATCGCCCTTTTGAGCACCAGTACCGTACGACATTCTCTATTGCCGTACACCAGTGTTCCTTAAGATAATTTTCAAACACTTGGTTTCCCGAACAATGTTCAAAACAACAATTTTCTTTTCAAATGAATTTCTGTTAATCCTGAAAAATTGTTTCATATTCATGTAAGTTCACCAATTCCGGTTATTTATTATTATCTGTTGTTTATGTTAACAAAGTTAAGCAACAAAATGTTTTGCAAAATCCAACAAGCATTTAATACATACCGATTTTACATTGGGTGAGTGGAGTGCCTTAAAAACCTTCCACAATCATAACTTGGCTCCCGAATCCAGAATACTCTATTTTCGATAGACTAAATCTTTTTCCAAAATCAGTGGCACGAGAGTCATTCTTTTTCAAAATCTTTTAAATGGTTTCTTGGGTACTAAATCGTTTTCCAAAATAAAAATTCGGGTGGCGACTTTGAAAATCTTTTAAAACCGAAAACAATAATTTGGGTGGCATCGTCCACAATTGCCAATTAAGTCGTGTTTCCCCAACTACACTACGTGTCAACGAGTGTCTACTCAGTATCGTTTCTTCACACAACGTTCTCATTCTTGACTTCAAGTTTATTCGCATTAAACTAATTTCCAAATATGAATCACGAGTGACACGATGTACAGTGAAAAAGGGTATCCGGATGGACTAGAGTTGCAAAAAACAACATGGGATCTTTTCTGTCAAAGCCATTCGGACGGTTGGGGGACCTGTCTGGATGGAAATTCCAGCAAACCCAGGTGCGCATAGAGATCTGCAGATTTTGTTATTGTGGACACCCCGCCGAAATTCCAAAATGTTTAAGAAAACGGTTACGATTGATGGGATGGAGTTGCCACCCGGGTTTAAGAACCGTACCCGAGAAACCTGTTTACAAAATGACTCTTTTTCCCTTAGAATAGAAAACATTTCACCAGTCTGCTTTTATTGAGATTTCTCAGGTCCGGAAGCTAGGTTACGAGAGGGGAAGGAATTTAAAGCATTCCTCTCGCCCGACATGATTACCGGTCTCTACTCAATGCTCAAGGAATTTTGAAAATGTCTTTTATACGGACTTTATTTACAAAATCATGCGGGAGCACGTGAATGCATTTACAAGACCAAAATGATGTGCGTGGATACATGTGCTAAATGTTATGAATGTATGAAAATTATATTTCTCCCACTGAAATGCAAGAAAAGGTGACTAAATGACTCAGAAAGATCCCAAAATGGACCCACGAACACCACACTATGCACACCTGGATTGCAAACTGAGCACCTGGACTCAGCTGGTCCAGGCGCTTGGAATAAGTGCAGGCGCCTAGAGCAAGTGGTTCCAGGTGCCTGGAATGAGTGTAGGCGCCCAGAATGATGTAGTCCAGGCGCCTGGAATGAGATGCATGCCAATTTTCCCCAATCTCAGGTTCTTTCACAAACTACAAATTTGATCCTATTTTCATTTGGTCATGCACTGGATGATGCTATTTGGTTTTGCACCTCTGTTTTACTTTGGAAAATCTCATTTGTATGATGATTTGGACTTATAAACCATGGCTTTGGTGCATTTTGAAACATGATTTATGAGTTATGAACTAAATCCTAATATACTTATTAGACATATGCCAAGGACAGAATATCTATGTGCCTAAAGGACAATGAATGGTTTGGATACAAACTCTTCACGTATGCAGTGAGAATATATGTAGATGGAATGATGACTCTGGCATATACTTCAATAGTGATATGGACTATGCAAATAACTAATGAATAAGTGCATGCAATGAATGAATGATCTTGGATTTAGCTAAACTACTTGATTTTTCCCTTTTTATGCACTTTATGAGCTAATCTAATGACTCTTTATACCATGATCATAATATTCAATCTCAAGCCATACATAAATGACCTAAGAATGCATGAAAAACTGTACAAAAACAGAAAATACAAAAGAAATAAGAGAGGAATCCAGGCGCCTACACTTGACAAGTGCAGGCGCTTGCACTCAATGCAGGTGCAGGTGCTTTCCTCTTTTTTTTTCTGTGATATTTTGAACCCTTCCAAGCTCCTAACTAGTATAGAGAACTACCTTGAAGGCTTGGTTTTTGAACTTTGAAGTTGTTTTTGGACAATGTTTGGTAGTGGTATGAACTGTATTTCAGCTTATGGAACTATGAATGGCAGGTTATGGAAGGTTTTTGATGGAGATTGGTTATGGAAGAAGAGAATATAAGGATTTTGGGTAACAAAGGTAAGTTTATTGGTTGAAAGTAAGAGTGGGAGAGAGAGGGATGAACTGAGTTTGAGTATTTTGGTGATAATCCAGCAGAGTAACAGTATGAAAGGATTGTAATTTTATCACCCCTTGCAAATGAGGAATGGAGGTGTTTAAATAGGCATGAAAGGTTCAAAGAGTGCTACTAGGACCTCTTAGGGTGAAGGTTAGGGGGGCAATGGGGTACTCTATCTTCCCTCCACTATTCAGCTACAAAAAATCCCCCCAAGACGCTCCTTCCCGACCATTTGACCTTGGAATGCAAGTACCTGTGGTGAGTCCGGGTGCATGGAATTGGGAGTCCAGGCGCCTAGAATTAGGAGTCCAGGCGCCTGGACTTGGAGACTGCACAACATTCCAAACTTCGCGAGGCCGCTTCGGGTGCTATCGAACTCCGTTTTGCACATGTTTTGAAGCGTTGGAAAGGTAATTGTCTCTACTTTCTAACCCAAGTAGTTTGAACCCAAGATGATTTGTACATCAAAATCTATGACCATTTTACCCTCAGGAGGTCTGGAAAATAAGTCATTTTTCTAAAACGGGCGCATCTCGCTCATTTCAAAATGGATTGGGACATATTATATATCAATAAAGAGGGTTTTGAATGTACGAGAAGGTGGTGTATGCTCGAGTTTATTTTGAAGAGGTTTCAGAGGGGTTTCCAAGCAATCAATCAAGCTCCGCGTGCTCTTATCGGGCATTTTCATCATCGGGAATGCTTGAGAGGTTTTCTGGATCAAAATCGGGGTGTCTACAGTTATCTTCATCCAAACTAACCAAATTTGATCCAAACTCAGAAATTTAGCCTAACCATTACTCAAATGTAACCAAAAGGAGTTATATCCCAATCTTATCAAGGGACGTCATTAATCAAACCAAGTACTTCCCATGAGTCCAAATCAAAACCCTAGATGTGTGGTTTCTACTAGATTCAAATGAACAAGATCGAATTTGAAGCATGTACTACACAACAACCACAATCACAAGGGAAAAAATTGCAAGAAACCCCTACCTTAAGTAGATCTAATCCTTCTCCAAGCCATGGATTCAAAATAGTAGGTTTCCAACTTGAAATCCAACAAAAAATCAGCCTCCTCAAGCTCCGACATGCAAATCCCGAGCCCCAATGATGTGTACACGAAGTATCAAGAGCGGATTTTTGTGGATTTTAAGTGAGAGATGTGAATTTGGGTGAGGGAGTGGGAGAATTTCAGAGAGAGAGGAGAGTGGAGGGCCGGCTAGGATTTGGGAAGGGAGCGAAGGATTTTCTAGCTCTTCCTCCTATTTATATGGCCAAACACACCAATTACAATTCACATCGCTCAATTCATTAATGTGTTTTTCAAAAGGTCCCAAACTAAATCATTCCTAACATTAACCCACTTTCCAATGTTCAAATGTAATTCTATAAATTTTCCAATTTAAAATTGAAATTTTTTATGTGAAATTCCAGGCCTTTACATCCTACCCTCTTTACAAAAATTTCGTTATTGAAATTTTATATGCCACAAAACAACAAACCAATGTGAAGTATAAGCATGGAATACCGATACAGTATAATTATCACAATCTAACAACTACAAGAATTTAAATCAAGTACTCCCCTTTTCATAACTTTTCACGAGCACTTCAACACATTAGGCATATGTCCTAGTATAAACCCATCCGTGTCACTAGCTCTGTCCTGGCACACACTCGTCAATGTTCCCAGCTCCTATCCAATTACACACCCATCCGGTGTTCCTTACTCACATTTTGTCCAAGTACATACCGACTGGTGTCCCTTGCTCTTTGTTTCTCCACAATTTCCCAATATTTCGAATACCAAATTCATAATGTAAATCAAATGCTAGATTTATCACAACGCATTCGTTTCCTTGTGACTTAAGTCCACAAGTGTCAATCTTATCTATTACGTTTCAGTCATGCTAAACACATCATCCTCATTTTTCTCATCAAAGTACAACATAGTTGAAACCCATTTTAATACTCATAATTCACTTTCCACTCGAACTTGCCATCTCGACCACATTTCCACTTGCTTCCTCATTATGAGTCCGAGATATTTACTTTTCATGTTTCAACTTCACACTATGAGTTACAACTAGCGGTCACACTTCCACACTAAAATGAACAATTTCAAAGCTTCCTTTTAACATTGAAGTACACTTGTAACCCTTTTCATGACTTACAAGAAAATCATCATATAGAACACACATAGGATCTTATTTGCAAGAACCACCCCATAATCTCATGAACACATTAGACCTCTCATTAGAAATCACTTTGATCTGGCGTGTTTTCTAACTAGATTTCTAGTTAGTCCACGGACCATGCCATAGTATCTCAAAGGTTCAATTTCATTTCCACATTAAGACTTCTAACAAGTGTCATAACACGCAAATATATATACATATATCTAGATGGACTTATTTGCTTTTCAAGGTACCAACTTTTTCAAACATAAATGCTCATATCTTATCTTAGCACGAACCGTCAAACCGTTTCATGTCACACTCCATATACCATCTACTCAAACTTACTGACGTCAAACCAACAAATTTTTTTAAATAATATTCCACTCCCCTTTCCAGGTAATCCCCATTACCCATCAAACCTGACGTAGTGTCATTTCCATTTATCATATACTCGTGTCTATCATAATTTGCATTGCATGATACTACTTAGCACATGAGACTCTCAACACCCAATCCACGTTATTTAGATAAAACACATCCCATATTAACTTGTGAATTTTGCACACATTCATAATCTCGTCGATGACGTCTAATCGATTAAGTTTGGTCCAAACAACTAAGAATCACCACTATGATATTAGGCATACAACGGTTCCTCATAAATTCTGTAACAAAGAAAATAGGGGAAAGTTCCCTTCCCAAAAATGACCAAGCTAGAATGCAATCAACGCATTAACGGCCAAATGGTTTAAACATGCCTAAAAAGAATTTAAGGTTCATTGGTCTCGGTCTCCAACCACAATACACAATGAATGATAAAGCTACGAATGAATACGACGTTTGGAAATTTAAAATACTCTTGCCTTAGAATTATACGATAAGGTTTTATCTCTCACAGTTACTAGCTAGGCAAAGAAGAACCCGCTACTTGCTTGACACGAGGACCCTGTGGACCTCTCCACTATTGGGCAAAACCCTCTCTAGTCTTCGACTGCCATACGGAACCCGATTCACTATGTGTCCCTGTCCCCTGTGGGCAATTCCTCACTAGATGGCCAAGTTGGACGCAATGATGACAAGATTTTGGAGATCGAGGACACTGCGCACGAAAATGTCATGTTTTCTAACACTTATGACACATGACTCGAGGTCCCAAAGAAACTCCTGATGCTTCAGAAGAAGTAGGTGGCCTATAACTCTGCTAATGCAAAGGAGATTGAAACTGCTCTCTCTGTCATTTCCTACTCGAATTCCCAGAATTTCCCAAAAACAGACTAATACTCTTAGCTTGCTCTCTCGGTTCCCATTCCTTCACCCTTTTTTCTTTCCCTTCTGAAACTTCAAGGTTCTTTGCACACCCAACTACCTCAGAATACTTCCCAATACGTTGACCCACAACTAACCTCTTAACCGACTCTTGTAACCTTTCTCAAAACGTCTACACTTTCTTTCCTCAGTCGCTACTAATTTTGGTGCAAAACAAGACAAGGCTTGAAATCTAGTGGCATTCTCAGAGATGGTCATATCACCTTGTTATGGCTGTTCGAATTACTCCCAATTTGCTCACGGTAAGATTTCAAAAAGTACTGATTTTCAAAGAGTCCCTCAAGCTCAGCCCACGTCAAATTCTCCACATCTGGCTCATTTGCTGGTTGAGCTGTCCTTGCTGCTCTCCTAGCAACTTTGCATTCCTCTAGAACTGATTCCCACCACTCATTTGCCTCACCGGTCAATTGACACGACACCATACAAACCCTCATATCATCCTTAGTTATAGCTAGCACGTTAAAAAGCTTACAGGTCTCGAATAGCCAATGGTTGGCCACAAGGGGATCACTACTATCCCCACCGAACTTCGGTGGATCCAAACGGTGAAACTCTTTCATAATCTCAATTGCTCGGGTACCAACATTAGCCCTAGGTGTTTGATTTAAAAGATTTGCCTCAGAAAGTGCCGCAATGAATTCCCTAGCGAATTGTCCTGGTTCAATCCCTACATTACGGGCATTCCCATCCCTTCTAGCTTCACGTCTCGGTGGCATCCTACCACACAAATTATAAGAGAAGACTATTAATTTCGACATCATCTCAACAAGACCCAAATCTTCAACTTAACCCCAACACGGGTAAATAACTCACCACTAATACACGGAAGCTGGACTACAATGTCATGTATGTCACTCCACCAAGCACACAACGAATGTCAAAATGCTTTTATTTTATGAGGAAACAATGCACTGGTTTTAGCCCCGAGACTTCAAGTCTCCTCACGGTTCCTAGGTTTTTGAACCTATAACTCTGATACCAAGTTGTTACACCCTTGATTTTTGACATAAATAAATGTACTTTTCCTTTGCAGAGTATCTCAATAATTCTTTATATATGCAACCAAAAGTCATATCGCGGCGTCAATTTCATTGCATAAGGCCATGATCTACATCGACTACTCATATCCCATGTGAAAACATGTTTCAAAGTATCAAAGTTATTACATTCTTGCGATGATTCAAAGAAAAGAGAATTTAAGTTACAAGTCTAATTTCCAAAAGACAAGGTTTTACAAAAGATGTAAATGCTTTTCATGCCACGCTTCTCATAATGTCATGCATCACTAGCACTTCATTTCATTCTCCTTAGTTGTACCTGAAAACAACAAGGGTGAGCATTCACTTCGCTCAGTAGAGATTTCTTTAACAAGTTTATAAACCCATAAACAAGGCATAACAAAGATGATGAATAATGCATTTTCAACGTTAACAAATGTACATTAAGACAACCTGTTACTTAACTACTAGAATAATAGGTCTTCACACACCACTTACTCACATCCACAGACAATAACTTTAGACTATTAATTGTTGCACTTCCACCCCTCCGTGTGATTCATTCCAATTTTACTACTAGACAAATTTCCGTACCTTCCCTCGAAACCCAATCAACCTGGTCCAATAAACCTCACGAAGCCATCTTAAAACACTGTAAGTTTATATTAACAAAATAAATGTTTTCTTCCTTCATTTCAATCACTCTGTTAATCACGATTTACAATAACCAACATTGGAGGGATTGGGATCCCTTAACCAAGTTTCATGGGCCTCGTTCACCCCTGCTAAGATTCACGGGCCTCAGACCCTTGTTGAGATTCACGGGTCTCGATACCCCTGCCCAGAGACTCACCAAATGGTGGCCCTAGTAATCACACTATTGTTATGATTCAAGTACTCAAAACATTTAGGTGTTCTCTTTCAAGTTCATCCGACGTGCTCATTAGCTCGCACCAATCAATATCATACATTCAACAAATGTTCATAACTAGCAATCGTCACATGTCCAAGCATGTCATAGATAACCACGTATTTCACAAGTATTCGGAGAACTCCAAGTACTCACGTATCCTACACGTATTCAGGTAACCTCTATATGTTCATGTGTCCCACAAGAATCTTGTGAGTATCCCACAAGTATCCCGTGCCCCTCAAATGCCCCAAGTTTTCCTCAAGTACACAAGAAATATTTCTCATATTCTACAAGTGTCCACGTCTCCTACAAGTATCCATACACCTCACTCGTGCCCGAGTGTCTCACAACTACTTAATGAGTGTTCCTAGTAACTCGTAAAGACCCATCTGTCATACAATATTCGACGAGTGTGCAACGACACCTTTGGATTCACTTTGCTCATCATATTAACATGTGGGGGTCCAGAGACCCCGGCAACGGCGCCAAAAATGCTTGACCGAAATCCTAGACCTAAATTAATGGGTTGCCCCAAGCGTAGGGCTGAGACCGGTGTAGCACAATACCCGGTAAGACCGGAATCGAATCCACAGAGAAGGTGGAGAGTGCTTACTAAAAACTCGGGTTGTAAGGTTTAACACGGCTCTTAGGTAGCCACCCTTTGTGATTTGATGGGAAAATTAACTAAACTAAGAGAATTTGGTTTTGCTTTAACTATTTAAAAGAAAGTACGGTCGTAGGGTTCATAACACCAGTAACCAGGTCCGGATATTTCGTACTCCATTCGGTGTTCCAAAGAAAACATTTGATTTTAGAGAGAAAAAGATACCCCGAAAGATGCGAATCCTCGCGGTCGCCATTACCCATGTACAGCGAAGAACAAGTTTTGGACCCCCGTTCCCCGCGTTACATGGACTCCGACAAAGCTCGGATTCGTCCAACGGAAGTTCTTTAATAACCTAAAATTGCTTTTCCGTTATTGATTTTGAAAAAAAAAAAACATAAAAAAAGGAATTTGGATGCTCGGGTGTAACTATTCTTGATTGATGACTGTTAATTAGCGCTATAGTGGTTGTTGTGCGAGTCAGAGTCTCGATACGATTTCATGGATAGACTTAAGCTCGTGAACATAATGTTTAGGAAGCACTGAGTTAGCCCGTATCATCTATAGTCGGATATCGTTTGGTCGGTTGGAAACATGCTCTCACACACACTGTCCACTTGAGTATTTACCAGTCTCGAGTTTGGTTCATATGTCTTTGATATTTCAGTAGGTGTTAACTTATTCAATGGAATTTTTAGAACTCCTTCCCCAATAAAAAAAAATAAAAAAAAAGAACAAGTTATGTGTGCTATATTGTTAATGCTTATCCGGGTGTCCATTGAGTAGTAACCGGACAATCGGGGTATGCTCCCACCGTGTTGTTCGCGTCAAAAGATGGATAGACCTTGTGAAAGTATCGCTAAATGTGGTCAATGTGGATCTCAATAAAGCCTTTTTGACTTGAGCAATTAAGGCGCGCAATGTCACTGAGATAAGCGCCTAAGTAGGGCGAATTAGCGCATTAGAGGCGCGTTTTATTCCATTTTCCACTTGATGCGGTGTTACCTTTTGGTTGGTCTTGTTATGTTTTGATTTGTAGGAAACAGGCCAAAAGAGCACGCAAAGCGGACACAAGGCAATCGGGCATGCTGGGAATCGGTGGGACCCAAGGAAGGACGAGCAAGCAAGTGAAAAAGCATTTCAAAGGGCTCGGTATCGATACATGGATTCCCCTGTATCGATACCTAGGCAACATTGAGCGAACAGAAGCTACGGGTATTGATACAGGACTTCTCTTGTATCGATACCGAGGGCCCTAAATTGGCCGTTTGACTTTGCCACGTGTTTTGACTTCGGGAAAGACATAAATACTCCGTTTTTGTTCCGAATTAGGGTTCGAACTTTGATTATTTTTCTTCCAATTAGCAGCCGATTGTTTACTTTTGGAGATTCGACTTTTGGAGACCTTATTCATTGAAGTTTTGAAGTTTTGTTCGAGGATTCACGTATTGCTTCGGTAACTTTCTGTTTTATTTACATTAATCTCAGTTCACGGGAGTTTGTCCGTGATCTGATCTCGAATCCTTGTTTTAATTCATATTTAAGTATATCAGCATGTGTTATTTCAGAATTTTCTTATTCGTTCAAGTTGATATGAGTGAGTAGTCCCATAGGTATGGTCGCGGGGTGATTAACACGCCGTGGCCAGGGTTGGATTTGTTCTTGCTCCTATTTTCAAAATCAATAACGGAAAAAGCAATTTTAGGTTATTAAAGAACTTCCGTTGGACGAATCCGAGCTTTGTCGGAGCCCATGTAACGCGGGGAACGGGGGTCCAAAACTTGTTCTTCGCTGTACATGGGTAATGGCGACCGCGAGGATTCGCATCTTTCGGGGTCTCTTTTTCTCTCTAAAATCAAATGTTTTCTTTGGAACACCGAATGGAGTAGTAGGAAATATCCGGACCTGGTTACTGGTGTTATGAACCCTACGACCGTACTTTCTTTTAAATAGTTAAAGCAAAACCAAATTCTCTTAGTTTAGTTAATTTTCCCATCAAATCACAAAGGGTGGCTACCTAAGAGCCGTGTTAAACCTTACAACCCGAGTTTTTAGTAAGCACTCTCCACCTTCTCTGTGGATTCGATTCCGGTCTTACCGGGTATTGTGCTACACCGGTCTCAGCCCTACGCTTGGGGCAACCCATTAATTTAGGTCTAGGATTTCGGTCAAGCACCCACTATCTTTTCTTTGTGCCTCATGGGTCTTATATAACCCTTCCTAACGATCCACTAGTCAATCTAAGTAGCTTACATAATCTTCATGCCATTTGACTTTCTATATCTTTTGATCTAACCACGTGTCCATTCTCTTCATTACCAATTAAGTCGAGTTTCCCCATCGTACTACTACACTACATGTCCACGAGTGTCTACTCAGTATAATTTCTTCACACAACGTTCTCATTCTTGACTTCAAGTTTATTTGCATTAAACAAGTTTTCAAATTTGAATCACGCATGACACGACGTACAATGCAAACGGAGACTAAACGGGTATCCGAGTGGACTAGAGTTGCAAAACACAGCACGAGACCTTTTCTGTCAAAACTGTCCAAACAATCAAGGGACCTGACTGGACTAAAATTCTAGCAAACCCAGGTGCGCATAAAAATCTGCAGAATTTGTTATCTTCATCCAAACTAACCAAACTCGGTCCAAACTCAAAAATTTAGTGTACCCATTATTCAAATGTAACCAAAAGGAGTTATATCACAATCTAAACAAGGGAGTTCATTAATCAAGCCATGTACTTTCCATGATACCAAATCAAAACCCTAAGGTGTGGTTTCTACTAGATTCCAATGAACAAGATCAAATTTGAAGCATATACTACACAACAACCACAATCCCAAGGGGAAAAATGCAAGAAACCCCTACCTCAAGTAGATATAATCCTTGTCCAAGCCTTGAGCTCAAAATCCTAGCTTTCCAACTTGAAACCCAACCAAAAATCAGCCTCCTCAAGCTCCCACATACAAATCCTGAGCTCCAACGATGTGTACATGAAGTATCAAGAGTGGATCTATGTGGATTTTAAGTGAGAGATGTGAATTTGGGTGAGCGAGTGGGAGAATTTTAGTGAGAGAACGGAGAGGGGAGGGCCCGACTAGTTTGGGGAGGGAGAGAATGATTTTCTCTCTCTTCCTCCTCTTATTTATATGGCCAAACACACCAATTACACTTCACATCCCTCAATTCATTAATGTGTAGTTAAAAGGTCCCAAACTAAATCATTCCTCACATTAACCCACTTTCCAACTTTCAAATGAATTCCATAAATTTCCCAATTTAAATTCGAAAATTTTTATGTGAAATTCTGGGACTTTGCATAAATCTGGTTGGATTATATAATATAGTCTTATCTTACTCGTTCAATTGTCAAGGCTGAGATATTCTAAATAATCTTTATATTTGTAAGTGATGATACTCCTATAATTAACCAATAGGGCAAAATGCAATTTTAACACCCCGTGGTTTGGTCATTTTGCACATCACCTCCCAGACGTTTAAAAATGATAAATTTTCCTTCTCGTGGTTACTGTGGTTTTGGAGTAAAATCCAACTACAAGTATAACTTGGTCAATAGAAAACAAAAAATGATTTTAATACCCCGGTATCTTATTCTTTTTCTCCTTTCTTGGAAAAGAAAAGAAAAAACCAAAAATCCAACCTCATTGACCCATTTTTTCAAAGCTTTTAATAAGAAAATTCCTTCTTAAAGGACATGTCCAATTGAATTTACCTTCATTACATATTTACGATTTGAAATCAATCTTTAGCCATTATCAAGCATATAGTACCGATGTTGGTTGCTCGGAAGTGGATAGGGTTGGGTTATGCTGTGGTTTCTACGTGGTGAAGAGGTCTTAAGGTTTACGAGGTATTCAGCAGTAGGGGTATATGAGAAAACCGATGTGCAAGTGTCCAAAGGCAACTCTTTTTGCTAGACATGTGTGTCGATTTCAAAGGATAAACACAAAAGCCACATTTTTTAAACCCTTAAGTATACGGATTTAATAAAAATAAACCTAAAAATTAGTAACACAACCCTAAAAATGCTTATTTTGTGTTCATTTTTACCTCTAATAGCTTCAAAACTCACCGATCCACAAGGTTAGATTGTGTTTTTCTCTTTAATCTTCTTACCACACGATCTTCAGCCAAAACCAACCACGCTCTTCAGGTGTTGGTGTAGATTTCGCGATCATCGTGGGGATTATGTGATGTTACTGGCTTCCATCATCGTCTTTTGCATAAAATTTTCTCTTCTCCTCTCTCTCTCTCTCTCTCTCTAACTACAATGTTTCGTTTCTTTTGGAGTGGGAGAATGAGTGGAGAATGGGAACAAAAAAACCCTGAGTGTGGTTTATAAGCAAAAAGGCATTATTGTATTTTCAGTGTCCTCTAACTGGGTGTTTTAACACCGTCTAAGGGTTTTTGGCGGGAAGGGGGTGATATGGTATTGTTAGCAAAAGTGTAAGGACCCGTAATTTTGCATAATTTTTTCAAAATAAAGTTGGGTAAATGTGAAGAATTGAATTTTTGATTAAGAGAGGTCAATGTGATAGTGGGAGAATGCATTTGGGTGTTTTTTTATAGACATTTGAAAGTTTAGGGGTGAAAGTGTTAAGGGGTGAGAGTATATAAGACTTCTTTGTCTTGCATTTTGGGACAAAAATCAGCCCTCCCTCTCTCTCCCTAGCCCTCCCTCTCTCTCTCTCTCCTCTCCTCCATTTCTCTTGTTCAAAAGCTCCAAAATTCACCAAGCCTTCAAGTCCCCTTCAAGACCAACACCTAAAATCACCTCCTCTACGCGTATTGAAGCTTGTATTGCGTTCGTTTCGCACCAAAAGCTCATATTTCGGGTTGGAGCTCATTGGAGGCTAGGGCTTTCATTTGCTCACTCAATTCAAGCTCAAATCTTGAGGTAGGAAGATAAATTCTACTCCCTCTAGTTGTATCTATGTGATGTACAGCATATATCTTGTTCTTGTTGCTCAAATCCATCTAATTCATCATTTGCTCTCATAAATGGGTTTGTTTGAGCTTGATTTTGTGATCTATGATTTGAGTACTTGTTTGATACAATTGATGGTTGATTTGCACTCCTTTGATGTCCATTTGTTGCTCTACATATCCAATTTTTGGCCTATAACATCATATATGCACTTGGGGTCAAATTTTCCCCCCAAAATTTTGCTTGTCGGTGACACTTAGCTGCTGCCCGGGCGGGATTAGGGGCCGCCCGGGCGGGAAATCCAGCAACCTCACAATTTTTCGTTTTGTTCTGGTATGTTCCCCGATGCCTGTTTGGCCCCCGATTGTCCGTTTCTTCGTGTTTTTGACCCGTATGACCATTTTAAAAACCAAATTCATTTTGATATCACAAATTTGACCCTTGAACACGTGACTTAACAAATTTCTTAGTTTTATGAATCAAACACGCGTCGGTTGACGCTTTTTGGCGAAAACGGTGAAGTTTTGGAATAAATGGGACTTTTGGGAACTTTTGAAAGACAAAGGCTCCGTTCGTTTGCTTGTTTTGGACAATAATTCTGAAATTTTTTCAAAAACATAGCTTTGAACACTTCTCAAAATTCATGTTCATTTCCTTATTCTGAAAAATGTTTTCAAAATAAATTTCAAAACTTCTGTTTGTTTTGATTAATTATTATTTTTTATTTTTTTCAAATAATAAAAAAATGACTATTTTTTTTCTCATTGCTTAAAAAAAATCAAAATCATTGGCGGGGCTCTCGGAAAATCATTCTAAATGAATGAATGGCTCACCACAAAATCATACTAGCCCACCGCTAGAAGGCATCGATAATCCAAGCAAGCTCACTACAAGAAGATGTTTCGGATGTAACAAAATAACCCTCAAACATTCAGCCAACAAAGAACTAATACCAGAAAAGAGATGAGTTTCATTCATATAGAAGTAAAAAAATTAAACTATCTTTTTTGTTTGTTAAAAAAAAAAAAACAAAGAAGAGGCAAAGAAATTAAAAAACAAATAAATTGAAGGAGCCTATTGCCTGCTACACATATTTTCCCTCATACAAGAACACTATTAGCACCCAGAAAAGGGATCACCTCAAAATCCCCAGATTTTCTCTCATGCCAAACACCATTACTACCCAGAAATGGTTTTGTACCTGGTTTCTGTCAAACCATTCTGATACTTTTCATGTACCAGTACCAGATGCTGCAATCTTGTATATCTGATTGTCTTGTTGTATAATTGAATGCAGAATTCCTCTGTTTGCAGAGAAGTAGATGAACAAAAACAACCTTGAAGAAGGAAACTTTGGTTCCCTTTGGTATCTGAAGTCCAAAAGGGAGTTTGGTGGGCAAAACAAATACTAAAAGAAATAGCAATTGTTACGGATGGTTTTTTCGGTGAAGAGTAAGAAAGAGAGAGGGAGGGCGTTGAGGACAGAGAGAGAGACAGAGAAAAGTAGGAAGAAAGAGGAAAGTGGGTAAAGAAGAGAGAGGGAGTAGTTTGATGTCGTCTGTAAAGAATCAGAAGAAAGAGGAAAGTGGGTTTTGTGTGGAACTGTTGGACAAAGGAGTCTTGGATGTCTTCTGCATCACCGACTTTTCTGCTATCTCTGTAAAAGAGAAAGAGGAGAGGACATCGATCTCTGTAAAAGAAAGAGAGAGAACACGCAAGTTAAGCTGGAAAATTATCCCATAGTTTGAGTTCACAACTTTATTTTTTAACATTGGACCAAACACAATTTTTGGACTTTTTAGCCCAAAACACATTTCCAAAAGGCCCAACCGAACGGAGCCAAATGGTTTTGAATTGATATTATTGGATAAAATGAACTCTAGGGATCACCCGTTTGGTGTCTCTAGCCATGGGTGCACGGAGCCCACAAAATCCGGCAGGGGTGCACGGAGCCCACGAAATCCGGCAGAGGGATACTTCCCTAATAAAATTGATGAATATTTTCTTATGAAATGTCGGTTTTGATGTATTTGGGTTAACTTTACGTATTTGGCGAAAATTGGCTTTCGGTATGTGAAAATGAGGATTGTGGTAACTACTTGGGTTTTGGTTGGATACTTAAAGTTGTTTTGGAACACTTAGACGTAACTTGGACACTTGGATACATTTTGGTTACTTCGTGGTCGAGTAGTAGTCTTCCTTTCGTCCTAACCTTATACATTGGTCGTGTCCACCACTATACTCATTCACTATGCATGTATCATGTTTATACACCTAGCGTTGGTAGAATAGTTTTCCTACTGAGCTAGTGAGCTCAACCTATCAATTTTCAGGTACACGGCATAGAACATGAAGTTGGATGCTTGTCGAGTGATACTTACATGGAGCTTAAACATGCATGAAGTTATTTTTCCATCTTTGTGTTATATTTTTGGGAAAGATGGTTTTATAACTTCTATAGCTTATCTCTTTTGACTATTTGCCAATGTAATAACTTTTTAAATTTTGTACTTATGCATTCGGGTTATGGACGCTAGTGGATAGAACTTGTTTATTCGGAATGGTGGGATCATCCTATGTTGACTTTGGCTATTCAAAGGGAAATTGTGAGACCTTGACTTGTTCCACGTGAATTTTATTTACTTTTGGGTTATTAAATTGGAGGGCGTGACAAAAAGTAGGAGAAGGCAGTGGTATTTCAGAAACCTCAGGGGAGGTATGTGATTGTGTCAGAAACCTCAGGGGAGGTTATTGATAATTACCCAAATAAAATCTTTACATAAATATACATGTGTGGAAAAAATTCCCTAGCTATAATTCTGTTAACAACAATTTTCCAGTCACACATGTAAAATAAAATGATGGTATATCCGTATATATGCACAAACGTAGATCTACCAGGTAGCAATATGTAAACATAGAAGATAATTTTTGTTATCACTGTTAAAAATATACGAGTTCAGGCTCTCATTGTGTACAAATTCTGCATCCGGCGTCCGCCACTAACTACTACTGGTGATGGCGTGAAGGAAAAAGGGAGTTAGTGGGATGTTGATTATGAACGGCATTATGATTGATACAGGCTGATGGAAAATTACTTAGCAATTGATGGTGAAGTTCCTGCCCATTAAAAGAATAAGGGCGGTGTATTGGGTAGAAAACTAACGAAGCAAGCGAATCAGATGTTCATAAATATATCGTATAAAGTATAAACTAACTAACAATCTGTACAATTTAATAATGACATCCAGATCTGTTGGAATTTGTGGCTCACATGGAGAGGTCCGAGAAGTTCTAATGAAGGTTAGATGCCGAGCAGAGCGGAGTGGATTCAATTGTTGTAGCTGGGCCGCAAGGTCGAATAATTTGGGAGTACCCCCCCAGCGGGTACGGTACGGAATAATTAGGGTTGGAATAAAGTAAGGCTTATAAATACTGTCTATTGTAAAAACCTTGACCGACCTTATCATAATAACAGACTCGCTCGCTCCCGTGGAGGTACTCGGTTTTGGAGAACCACGTAAATTCTTGTGTTGATTTCTTTACAATTTTTCGTATTCCATTATTGTGTGTGTAGTGATTTCACTAACAGGATCAAAGATCACGTCTACTAGACAAGCGAAGCTCGCTAGACCGAAAAGGTCAAAATGATCTAGAACGAGTAGAATCAAGCTGAAGTTGATGTGAAACCAAACCTGTTTTCATTGAAATATGACCCAGGTAAGTAATAAACAACAGGGAAAGTAAAAGTTGGATGTGGCTTAACTATAAGGAAAATGCTACGTAATATATTATCTGGTCATTTGGAAAAGTTGAAGCTCAGATTAAAGCCTAAAAATTCAGAAAATTGGTTCTTCTTTCGGGCTTATATTTGAATTCTTCTTCATCGAAACCGAAAAGGTGTAAAATTTGGCCCAGAATGAAAAATAATTTGAATATGTTAATGATAAACTGTTTTTCTTTAGACAGCATTTAACAACCAAAAAAAATAAGAGACAAACCATGTAACATACATATATATAGTCAAGTTCTCTTAAGGGATCCCTCACTTTCTTACGGTGCGGACCTCATAGTTCCCGGTCTAATTTTGATGATCCAAACCGTTTAATGTGTTTAAAACATATTTTTAAGGGTCTCCCTGAGGAATCACCAAAAAAAAAAAAGGATCGGGAAAGGGTCGATCCGAGCAGCTGTTAATAAATGCAATGACTTTTAAAAACATATTTTAAACACATTGAACGGTTCGGATCATCAAAATTCGATCGAAAAATGAGATGTCTACATATAAGCAAAGTGAGGGATCCCTTATTAGATCCTTGGGGTGTGTGTGTGTATACCAGGCTGGATCTCATGCTCACCCTTAAATGTGGACCTTCCGTCCACAACTCACTTTTCCGATCAAATTTATATGATCCGAACCGTCAAATGTGTTTAAAAGGTATTTTTAAGGTTCCTACGAGAAATTACAAAAAGAAAAAAAAACCGAGATGAAGCCCTTCACTGCTAATTTTTATGATGATTTCTCGTGTAGACCCTGAAGAAGTGATCTTGTAATTACAATTAGTCCTACAATAATTAATTAGTACTATCCAATTTGATATATACGTTTGGGCAGTCTCCCAATTTTATTGTGTATTTGCTTTGAATTAGATGATTTAAGATAGTATTAGAGCTAGATTTTACCGGGCTGTTTGGATGCCGGAGATGAGGATGGATTTGTGATGTGCCCTGATTTGTAATCCATTCTCATCTCAAATCAAGTCTTTTGCTTGCCTTTTCTGAGGCCGGAGTAAATTACTGTTGGGATTGGAAAGCCCTCCCTCAACCCACCACTTGGCAAATCCGGCTTGTTTTGGGTCGAAACTACCCCTCCAAATCCACCTCCTTTCTCCCTTCTGTGTTACCTTCTAGCCAGCAAAATCAGAGAGAGAGAGAGAGAGAGAGAGAGAGAGAGAGAATTGCCCCAAACGGACATCGGTATATCTGATTGAGGCCTGAAAGTGGCCGACGAAGACGAAAACGATCGATGAAGACGAAGATGCCAGTGGTGGGTTCGATTGTGGGCGGAGAGAGAGAGGTGCATGACCGGTGGCGGGTTCGATTGGGGGTTGATCACAAACAATTGAGAGACAAAATTCCCCAATTTTTCTCATCTGGGTTTGGATCAGGTGAGTTCAAGCCAGAGCTGCAGAAGCAAGGAGGAGGATGGTGAAGATGAAAGAGATGAAGGGGTCTTTCTTCTGTGTTTGTCATAGTGCAGATAACCATTTTTTTTTTTTTAGGTAGTACTATTTGTGTCATAGGAGTAGTATTCTGTATTTAGTTGGTAGGAGTATATATATAGAAAATATGTTGTATTTCGGTATTTGTATCAATTTTTGTGGTGGCATAATATACCAGGCCTCGTTTGATTCAGGGATTAGAAGGCTGGGATGGGATAACATGTGTCTAATCCCGCACAATCCCGCGTTTGGTTCCCGAAAAGCGACTGGGATTACTAATACCGGGACTAATTTAGTCCATATACGGGGTGTATTAAATTATCCCATGGGGGGTGTGGGACTATTTAGTCCTGGATAAGAGAACACGGAACGGCATTGTTCTCTTTCTACCTCTACTCCAGGCGAGTAGGCTACTCCATCACCGAGATATTTGTAGTTGAAAAACATGTGGATGCCCAAGGTTAACCAAGGGCAGATATTTAATGAAAAACACGTGGATGCCAATTAGCTACAAATAAGGAAATTCGCTTTTAGAAAATATTGTAAATGCATTTGTTTGGGAATTTTATGCAATTATATATTATTGTAATCCCGAATGTAGTTTACGGAACCAAACATGGGATTGACTGAAACATAGGATATCCCAATGTTAATCCTGCACGAATCAAACAAGGGATTGTGTGAGATTCAGTACTAAATTAGTCCCAAAACAAATAATCCAGGACTATCAATCTCAGGACTATTAATCCCATCTGTTTTAGTCCGCGAATCAAACGAGGCCACAAAGAAATTTGGAGTATTAGTTTAACATCTCTTGGAGGGTCATTTTTTTCCTTCCATTGTGTGCTAATTATGGGCCATTTTTTGTTGAAAGAGGTAAAAAAAAAACAGGCCATAAGGTTTAGGCCCTCCTAATTACATTTTTAAACAACAAATTTTTTTTCTCATTATATAAAAAACTTACATAATATTATTTTAATTTATTTTTCAGAAATTAAATAGCTATAATAAAAAAATAAAGAGTCAACATTTTTTTTAATTATCCAAATTGATTTTTTAATTATGTAATTTTTCCATTACATTGATAAATTAGGGGCAATTAAGTTATTTGACAACTTATCCTATTATATCCACCCTCCAAATCCCCACTCTCAAAACTCTATCAAAACACCTATTATACAAATCCACCCTTCTTAGAAGGTGCGCCTGCGCCCTCATTACAAATCCACCCAAAATCAAATCCGTCATCCAAACGCCCCGTAGAGGCGTAGATGCTTTCGGACGAGACATTTCCCCTCATTGTTGCCATGTGATTTCTATACTATGGATAAGTGGTAAGAGGATCCTCATCAGGCTCAACAAAAATTGGGCCAAATTTAACCTCAAAAACACATTTTATAAATTAACAAGTCACTTTTTAAAAAACTCACAAAATCAGACTCTCTATTCAGGAAGTCAGGAGAGAGAATTGTTTTAACCTGTGAATAGTGCCTCAAAGGATTTACCGAGTTACTGTAGCAAAGTTATAACTTTTGCAGATTTACAAAAAAATTGTTGAGTCTGATTTTGGGGTTTTTTTTTCCATTTCACTCAACAACTTAGCCATCAGGGGCATTTGCCTCCCCTGATGAGGATGCTCTAACGAATGGTTTATTTACCTCCACGTGGAAGTCAGATGCTTCGTCAGTGCTTATCAGGCATTTATTGTTATTTCTATATTGGAAAAATTAGTGAAAAATGCAATATTTCAAACTTGTTATAAGGGCAGGACACGCGATATTATTTTGTTATTATAAGGACAGGGTTAAATCGAAATGACAAAAACGCCCTTCTGCTCTTATGTGCCCTTACAGGCCTGTATACGCTAACTCTTGCTGAACGACGAAGAAGACGATCGACGAAGAAGACGATGCTTTCACAGAAACGATTAAGGGTTTTCTGATTTGAACTAGGGTTTCAAAGGAGTTGTTCACTTGTTTCGAAGGAATTGCTCAAAAACCAGGTATGAAGTTTAGTGAGTTGTTACTAAATTCGAAACTTTGTTGAACCATTCGTTTGTTAATTTATTTGATCGAAACTTTGCTTAATTTGTCCATACTGGCAATCATTGGAAACTTCGTTGAACCATTCGTTTAGTTGTCGAGTTCTTTTTTGTTTTACATTGGGCTTGGATGTCCTGTAATATCATGTTTCCCTATAATGTTGAATGAAGATATCTCTTCCTTGAATTGGCTCAAGCTCTCTTTTCTGTCTTGCCATTCAGAGAGAGAATGAGAGAGATTTTTCTGTTTTGATTCTTGGCAGTGTTTTTCCTTTTATTACTCAACTATACCTACAACTTATTGCACGTAAGGTGTTCGATGAATTGATTCTCCTTTTAAATTTGTTTGCATTGCATTCCCTAAATGTCTAACTGTAACAATGTTGAGTGTTTTAGAAGTACTTAAAGGTGTTTGATGAATTGATTCTCTCCTTCGGGGTATTTGAGCACCAGTTCTTGTATGTGCTTTGATAGTAACACCTATGTTGGAGGAAGAACTGAAGCTCCTGCCATGGTGTTGTTTGGTATCAAACACTTAGAGTTGATGATTCTGATTTCTCTGGTTACTTAAAACATGAAAATGAGCTTGAAGTTGCTGAAGTCAGTTTCTGGTTTTAAGGTTGCTGGTGTGATAAGGACAATGATGGGGGTATACTAGGATTCTTTTCTTGTTAGTGGCCAAAATACTGGACTCCATGGGGCAAAGGTGATAGGGATATCAACGTTGATGGCCATCAATTCTTGATATTGCCCAATTACATTGATGTTGCCTTTTGAAATTTCATACCAGCAATGTGGCATTTGATGATTGATTTATGGCCTTTTGTTTTTATCCGGGCAATGTAAATGACATGAAACTTAGTGAGAAGTCACTAGATTTCAAGTCGCACTTTATTCTTTTATTGGGTATGCTTAGATTGTTGTTGGTAATGCATGAAACTTAGTGAGAAGTCACTATTTTGTTCTTATGTTGCTTTTTATATTGTTATCTCATAACATAATTTGTTGCTAGTTCTGTGATTTATAATATACTGAAATATACCGAGTGTTCAACTTGCAGAATGGTGGAAAAACAATCAAGTCAATCTAGTGGCGCTGTAAAGTACGAGTTTAGACAAAGACCAAGCAAAAACATGGCAGAGGACAGCCCAATTGAGGAACAATCCTCAAAGGATAGAGTTGCTGAGAAACGCCCTCGACCAAAAAATCCTTCCAAGAAAAGAGCTGCACCACAATGCCTTGCTGAAACCACAGAGAGGCCTCGAAAGAAAAAACTTGCTGAAGCTCCAACAAAAAAGAGTCAAACAAAATCCTTCCAATTTCGATCAAACCTTCGGCCATTCTTTCAGCTGATTAAGGAGACGAATTTCTCAACTGGACAACTTGAAGCATTGAAGAAGACGCCATTTTGGTTGCTCTTCAATGCCTTTATATCAAAGAAGGTCCATTTCAACAAGATTCGGAAGGATGACTGGTTCATTTGTGACATCATTGAGACCTATTCTAGGGAGGAAAAAAAATTCAAACTTGGGAATTCTTGGGTCGCTCTAACTGATCGAGACATAAGCCTAATTTTTGGTATTCAGTCCGGGTGTTTGTCAATGGCTTCCAAAGTGTCATCCTTATCCAAGCCATCAACTCCTTTTGTTGAAAGGAATTTCAATAATGATGTTTCCTTGACAAGGCCTCTTTTAGAAGCGTGTTTTAGAAAAGTCGTTGAGGGAAAAACACAAACACATTATGAAGACGTGGCAAGGGTCCTGTGCTTGCACTTGTGTTGTACTGTGTTCTTCCCAAACAAAGGGAATGCAATTAGATGGGGATTTGTAAGGTGTATTGAAGATTTGGAAACAGTAAAGGATTATGCGTGGCCGGGACTTATAAGAAAGGCTTTGATTTCTTCGATCAAATCTGCAGAAGTCTCAAAGCTAGTGACTGGATGTGCTCTCGTGTTACCTGTAAGAATGAACATTGAAACTGCTGCATATCTCAATTGCAAGCTTATACTTCTAGTTACTGTACTGACTTGATTTTGTGTCTTGTTGTAGTATTGGTTATGTGAGCATTCCTCATTGGTGGAAGCTGAAGGTGACCAAATTCCTAGGTTCCTTAAATGGGACCTCCCGCTGCTAAACAGAAAGAATGCGGAAACAGCGACAAAGAAGATTGAAATTCAGGTATAAACACTGCTTGTTCTACACACACAAAAAAAAAACTTTAAAAGAGAATGAAATTTGACTTGGTGTTATTAAAAGCTGCTGTCCATGGTTTTCCTGCAGGTGTCAACAAGCCAACTCGTAGTAACCGAAGATGAACGAAAATTATTCCCGGCATTGGAACTTGAGAAACATGAAGAAACACAAGAGGGATTGGAAGATGAATTTGCAGAAGAAGAGGAAGGGGAAACGGAAGAGGAAGAGGAAGAGGAAACACAAGAGAGGGATTCCTTCACTCTTGATGTCGAGGGCACTTCACAGATGGATTCACGACAAAACGAAACCATGCCTAGCAGTGCGACAATTAGGCAAGGCCTCGACACACAAGAAAGAGATCCCCTAACTCCTGATGTCGTGGGACTTTCACAGATGGAATCAAGACAAAACCCAACCATAAGCACTGCAACAAATTTTCGAGCTTTGGACGAAAACAAAATCCTCAAAGAAGAAATCAAGAAGCTTCAAGAGGAGAGAGAATTGGAAATGGAAAAGCTTTCCGTTCGAATCAAAGAGTGTGAGGAGCTGGGGAAAGATAACCAGAACCTTAAGCTTGAAATAAAGAAGCTTCAAGTTGAGAAAGAATCGGAAACGGCCAAGCTTTTGGTACGTATCAAAGAGTGTGAGGAGCTCGAGAAAGTGAACAGGATCCTGAAAGATCGAATCAAGAAGCTTGAAGATGAGAAAGATTCAGAAAAAATGCAACTTGCTGATGAAGTAGACAACCTGGCAGTACATAATTTGACGCAAGGCATCGCGTACAATACAGAAATTACTGGAGCCAAGGAAAAAGTTGGAGCTCTCATTTCAGAAAATGATCAGCTTTTTGACGAGTACTGTGAGGTGGCTGCCCAAAATGCTACACAGCAGGCAACAAATGAAGAATTTATGGAGGCTCTTTTGCGGGATGCCACGGTGCAGCAGTCAGCCCCATTAACACAGGAAATCAAGTCCATGTACGCAAGAATCAAGAAGAGGGGTCGAAAGGTTTACATGAAGGAGGACTATTGTTACCAGACAATTCAATGCCAATTGCAAAACAAGTTGGAAGAAGAAAGCAAGCAGTGTCGGAAAACTAGGGCAGCAAAGGGCAAAGGAATTGTCGATTTAGTGAACATCGTTGACAATCTTCCAGTACCAAAGAAGCAAGTACTAAAGGTCCCAAACAAATCTGCAGTACTGAAGTTGTTGGCTGAGCATGACAGAACCAAGTTACGAGCTGCCATTGAAAATGAAGATGCAAGGTAAATATCCATTGTTGTGCTTGAATTGTATTGATATGTCCACTTTTTGTTATTCTTCAAGTTTTCCGTTTAGTGTAGTTGGTCCAAGATTGACAATCCATTTAATTGAAAATGCTTGTTTCAGCACATGCTTGTGGTACCGAGAAGGATTAGATGTCACTATGCACCATGCAGTCGAAATGCTCAATGAAGGCGACACATCAGACAATGTATCTTTCCTCAAATCGTTTAAAAATTAGCTAAATTCTCAACTTCATCATTTATGCACTCATGTAAACTATTATGTTTTGTCAGATCATTGAATCATTCAGTGACATAAAAATGAGAGACCAATTGCTGAAGGCTAAGGATCTTGAGCATCAAAAGGCACACATCTTTGAATTCAATAGCTGGGTACTTATCACTCAATCTCACTTTTTCCCTTTTTGTTTATTATGTTTTCTATTTATTTAGATTTTATCTTTGTTTGAAGTCTGTGATTGTCGGCAAGAACGTGAACCTACGAAAACAAGTCCTTGATGACCCTTTGGAGAAACTTCAAATGGAAGATTACCGTTATTTGATTTTTCCAATCAACTCTGTTGGGAACTCGAATAGAAAAGTTCCATATCATTGGACAGTCTTGGTATGTGACAATGTTGACAAAAAGTGGATTCATTACAACTCGTTGAAGCCCAGGGGTAAGAACAGAGTTGATCCGTATTTAAAAGATGCAATGTTAGTAGTGAGTCTCTATAGAAATCTCTTGTTTTTTTTTTACCCCGAATTGTCCTGTGCTTGTTATCTCTGACATCTTATTTCATGATAGAAAAAGTATGTAGAACACATCAGGAAGACCGTGGACAATAAAGAAAGGGAACAGGGCACATCTGATCCACATTTTGAGCTGCTTACACCCCAGTACGATTGGGAGATAGTTTCTGCTGAGAAAAGCCCTCAACAACAAGCGAACTCGTAAAGAAAGAAACCATTGCTCCTTTTTTTCGTTATCTGATCCAATTATATAAAATCATATATTACTTACACTATTACTGTTTTTGTAGAGTTGACTGCGGCATCTTGACTTGCCTTGTGATGGACTGCATCATCAACAATGAGGACATCCCATCAAAGGTCAACAAAGAAGAAGTCCGTTCATTTCGGGCGTATATCCTTGAAAGGCTACTCAATGATGGACCAAATTCGTACCAATTGAAGACTGTATAGTGATTATCCTCATTACGTGACTCAAACTATAATTTTGCTTCCATATTAGTTGTTTTGTTTTCAATGATGAAAGTGACTCAAACTATGAAAGTAGAGATTTGATGGCGTGGAATGTTTTCTATTATGGAGGGCTGTGCACATGGGAGTGTTTTTGGGAGTGTCTATTACATACATGGAAGTAGGCGTATGGAAGTAGGATTGGAGTTGTGATTTTCCACTTTTTTTGTTTTGTTTTGTACAGCTTATCAATGTGATTAGGTTCAAATCATATTGTGGTCTATGTTCAATGGCTAGTGCAGCATGAAACTTTGTTTATTATGTCTTCAAAATTTGCTTTGCTTATTATGGCTTTAAATTCATTTGCCAGAGACTAAAACTAGTGAGGTGTCACTAATACAACACTGTTCTTTAATTTCCCTGAGTGTACTGGGTTTAGTTATTTGGTTGTGTTACTGTTTTTTCTCTTGGGTACTGGGTACAAAAACTGCTCCTTAAAAACTAGTGAGGTGTCACTAACTTTTAAATTTCAAGTTAGTGAGTTTTCACTAACTTTTTCAAACAAGTAGACACAACATATTTGAAGCTCTTTGCGACGTGAATCTATCTGCAATCATGCTTCGAATCTGAGATGTTTTGGGCTTAACGCACCTTGGCGATGTATGCTTTTGACTATCAGATTTCTGGGGTTCAAATTTCACCCTATGCATTAGCTCATGTGTTTGGATTCTGCTTCTCCCCTTTTGCCTTCTCTTCATGACCAAAAAGAGTGCATGTGGGGCAAGTTTTTTAATAGCCTGTTCAGATTTCTACGTTTCAAAAGAGAGATTTTCAAAAGTTAGTGAGTTTTCACTAACTTTTAAGAAGCATGTTTTGTTTCAAACAAGCGGACACATCATATATATATATATATATATATATATATATATAGAGAGAGAGAGAGAGAGAGAGAGTCCAAATACACCCTTCTACCTTTCAAAATAGAAATTTTCAAAAGTTAGTAAGTTTTCACTAACTTTTAAGAAACTTGTTCATTTTCAAACAAGTGGACACATTAGAGAGAGGGAGAGAGAGAGAGAGAGAGAGAGAGAGAGAGTCCAAATACACCCTTATACCTTTCAAAAGAGAAATTTTCAAAATTTAGTGGGAAAATTCCCAATTAGTGACACCTCACTATTTTCTCTTTTTCTTCTTGAGAGTGAGCAAATTGAGAAATGAGAAAAATTTTACAAACTTTTAGTCAGAAGCATTGTTTTGGTGAAACTTGAGAAAGTGGTGGAATAGGGTGATCAACCATTCCCTATGAAAAGGGAAAATTCCAAGTTAGTGACACCTTACTAGTTTTCTGTTTTTTTCCTTGAGACCCCCAGATACAAGATCCAAATAACACCCACAAAAAGCAGAAAGAAAGAAAAAACTGCAAGTGTCACACAGAGACAAATATGTCTTATTTCACCATATAACCAAATCTTATATAACAAAATTCTTTATTTTTTTCCCAAGTCATCTTGATGAAATTCTTTCTACTAAGAAAACAGAACAAGAAAATTGTTTGTTCAATAAGAATGCAAAAATATATTGACTAAATCAAATGTAAGAATCCTATTTTTTATTTTTCGCCAGAAGAGATGACCAAAAGCTACACACCTACTGCATCACCTCCTTGCAAGTCCTTTTGTTGTGGTTGCCAAAACCTCCACACCTACTGCATCTCATTCTTCTTGTACATTCTCCTCTGGATGGAATCCTTTTGTTTGCTGGCCTACCAGCTGGCTTTTTGCACAACGGAAGGCGAATAAGCATATTCTGCGAGGTTGTCTCTGGCTTGTCAATATTAGGTATAGGGAAGATTGGATCAGAATATGACAAATAATACATCTCAGTGTGAAAAAATGGTTCAACAAAGCGATTCAGATTGTGCTGGGTTTTTTGGATGACCGCTACAGCATGGTCGCAAGGGAGACCATCAATCTGCCACCAACGGCAGGAGCATGTACGCTTCTCGAGCTCCACTGTAACTGAAGGATCAGAGTTCACTTCATACAAATACTCAGTCGATTGCCTAATGTTCCAAGTCCTGGTCTTGTTATAAGACATCTCCAGCTTGTTTTCTGTGTCTTTGGTTAAAAAAAATTTCCATTTCGAACCAATAGCTCTCCTATTAGTCCTCATCTTCATAATTTTGAGCCGTATTGTATCTACCAACTTAGTAGCAGGTTGCTCTCGAGCTTCTCCAATCCAATTATTAAAGCACTCTGCGATATTTGAATACATTTCCCCATACCGTTTTCCCGGAAAATACGCATTGGCCCAATTCTTAAATGGCAGGGTCTTAAGAAATTCCACGATGACTTGTCCACCTTCGGCCTTCAACACATTCAACTTTCGATAGAATGAAGGTTGGGTAGCAGCATATGCACACTCAGTAAACTTGTTCACAATTTTTTCACGAAACATATTTGTGTAGGCACGACCACTAAACTTGTCACGTAGATTATGCTTGAGGTGCTGAAGACAAAACACATGGCAGCTATCCGGAAAAATCTGAGGAATCGATTGCCTTAACCCATAATGCCGATCTGAAAGAAAAGTTATCGGTCTCTCCTCAACCAAAATCTTTCGCAGATTCTGAAGGAACCATGACCAATTTTCCAACGTTTCAGAATCAACAATGGCATAAGCAAGTGGGAAAATCCCTACACGGACATCAAAAAATGTGCATTACAAAAATTAGTGAGTGCTACCTAATTCAATACACAACATGGTTCAAGTAGTGTGTACTATAATGACGTTTTGGTCAAAGAAGTGTGTACCAAAATGTTGAAAACATGAATGAAATGAAGAGTAGTGAATAACACCTTGGTTTCCATCCTTCGCTGTCGCAGCCAGCAACATCCCTTTGTAACGTCCCTTCAGAAACGTACCATCCAGAAAAAGCATAGCACGGCAAGATTTGAATCCTTCAATACAAGCATGAAATGCAGCAAAGAACCGCATGAAACGTCTACTAGTTGGATCATATTGCAAATCAAAATAACTCCCTGGAGTAGTCTCCTCTGCAATTCCAGAATACCATCGTAGCTGATCAAACGACGAAGCAAAATCCCCATTAACTTCGCTTTTAGCTTTCTCGACTCCTGACCATGCATGGAAATATGATATCTTGATGCCGTAATACTCATTAAAGAAATCCATGACATCCTTTGGTTTTGTCGAAGACTCCGCACCACGAACCTTGCCTACTATTGCTTGGGCAACTAGATCAGAACTCATCCTTTTATTACTTGATTTAAGAACAGCAACTCCACAATTGTGGTCATTGCACAACTTCCTAATATAGAAATATCCATTTGCGCTTTCAATGGAAGCATGAACACGCCACTGACATCTCTCTTTATTGGCACACTCAGCACTAATTCTTGCCCCATCATTTTTGACATTTGAATTCAAATCCAACTTCGATAGCATACTTCTTCAAAGCTGTCCGAAACTCATTCGCACCTCCCGGAAACACTTGGCCAACTTCACGAATTAGATTAACCCAGTCAGCAGACAGTAAAACGGTTCCACTGCTTGATGGATACTTACCAAAAAAACTCCTTTCGATCTCCAAACCAGTAATCGTTTCACTGCCAACTACTATAGAACTACTAGTCACAGTCCCAAGTAGTCTACAACTACTAGTTACAATCCCAACAGCAGAGTGAACAGAATTCTCTTCATCATAATCTAAATTCGAACCTTGCCTACTAACGGCTACATCAATTCTATCAAGTCCAAGAGGACACACTACTATCAACATGTTTTCAAAATCGTCTTGAGATTCCAGCATACACTTACAGTGATTGGTCAAGGAGTATGAAAGGCTAATCGAACTAGAGGTCAAATTCTTCCATTTGGCACACAGAGTATTCACGAGTTCATCAAAATCCATAGTGACGGAGACCCTCACAACACAAGTAGACGATCCATACGTGCAGAGCAACATCAAAGGGAAATCCATACTGCAAAACAAGAAACAGATAGAACAATTATAATTGCACAAAAACTAGTTAGTTCTCACTAATCATCATAAAGTACAAAGAATAGAACACTTACAGTGATTGGTTAGTTCTTACTAATGTTCATGAAACCTTTTTAAGTCATGTTGTACTCTAGAGTAGTAAAAGCTGATTTACAGACAACTAGTAAAAACAAATTGTAGCATGAAACCTACACCATTTATGCAGGAACCCTCCCTCATTTCACTGTCTACCGAAACTAGTTAGTTCTCACTAATATTCATGAAACCTTTTTAAGCCATGTTGAACTGCACAGAAGTAAAAACTGATTTACAGGCAATTAGTAAAAACAAACTATAGCATGAAACCTACACCATTTATGCAGGACCTCTTATTTCACTGTTTATGAAAACTAGTTAGTTCTTACTAATGTTCATGAAACCTTTTTAAGTCATGTTGAACTTCAGTGTAGTAACAGCTGATTTGCAAATAACTATTACAAATAAATTGTAGCTAGAAACCTAAACCATTATCCACGAACTCTTATTTCACTGTTTATAGAAATTAGTTAGTCCTCACTAATGTTCATGAAACCTTTTTAAGTCATGTTGAACTCCAGTGTAGTAACAGCTGATTTGCAAATAACTAGTATAAATAAGTTGTAGCTAGAAACCTAAACCATTTATCCACGAACTCTTATTTCACTGTTTATAGAAATTAGTTAGTCCTCACTAATGTTCATGAAACCTTTTTAAGTCTTGTTGAACTCCAGAGCAGCTCCTCATATTCCTAGTCAAACAAAAGCAGATTTTCATACGACTAGTGAAAACATATTTAAGCATAGAACCTAAAGCATAACGTGCAAAAACTCATATTTTGTTGTTTACAAAATTAGTTAGATCTTACTAAACTCATTAAACTGTGCGATCTAATCTTATCTGCCTAACTAACTCAACATGCATCAAAATTCAAACAAAAACATCAACAATGGAGATCGAAGTCAATACAGCTGAAGTCGAAGTCGATAGGAACTCATGTTTCGCTGTTTACAGAACTAGTTAGAGCTTACCAAACTCGTATTAAACTAAACTGTGTGATTTATCTTATCTGCCTAACTAACTCAACATGCATTAAAATTCAAACAAAAACAACAACAATGGAGGTCGATTGTTGAATCGAAGTCAATACAGGGAGGGACGATGCGAAAATTACCTGGTTTTTGTGCGATTCCTTCGAAACAAAGGTGATTCAAATTGTTGCAGCAATGAAGATCGAATTGAACAGCGCCAATGGAGATCTATTACCAAAGGTGATTCGAATTTTGCAGCAACAAAGATCGATTACGAGAGAGAGAGAGAGAACGCGGGCTTCAAACGAGGCGGGTATTGTTTTGGGGGTTTTAACGACCCTGGGCATTTTGGTCCGGGAAATTTGTTTTGGCCTTATGGCCCAGCGGGCCAAAAAATTGATGAACCTTCTCCTGTAAAAATTTCCCTGATGTCCTTCCTCTTAATAAGGTCAAATGTTTTGGATTTTTGACTAAGTGGCCCTACTCTACGAGAAACACAAGTCAATTGAAAAACCATGCAAGCACATGATGAAAGGATGTCTTTGTTGCGTCGATGCATGAAACAGCCTCGTCTAACCAGAAAGGAAGTAGAACCACTGCGGCGAGATTTTTATCAACATAACGTTCTTTTTTATTAAAAATTTAGCGATCTACCATTGTCTTCAAACTATTTATAAAATTACTGTTGTTTTGTACTTCTCATTTTCAACATGAGATCTTTATTTACTTCTCATTCTCAACCTGAAAAGTCACTTGAAATTTCATCTGACGTGTCAGCGTGTCCATACATGCTTCTCATTTTGAATTTGAGAAGTTGGTTTAATTTCTGATTTACTAACTGTGAGCATACTTTTCGTATTGGACCAGAGAAGTATTTTAAATGTCTCATGTTTGGACCTGAGAAGTTCAATTAAGTACTTCTCATTTACTAACTGTCAACATACTTATTGTATTAGACCTAAGAAGTCTTCTAAACATCTCATATTGGACCTGAGAAGTATGTTTAACTCATGACTAACTACCATTGTCTCTCTTAAAATTTGGGATTGTAATATCTATGGGCGATTAACCGATTTGGGTTTATTTTATCACCTAACTAATTAAAATGCAACTTTTTAAACTTCAATTCCGAAGTACGTGAAAACATGGTTAGCAATCATAGTTTCACGAAATCATGTTTGCCAAACATACTTTTGACCTTGGTTAATCATAATCCGCCTATAAAGTGTGTTTTCTAAACACGTTTTTAAAAAGAGACCTTCAAAAACATGCTTGTACGTGATGTTTTGGCCCATTTGGGAAGTTATGCTAAAAGCGTGGATTACATGCTTCTTCCCTTAAAAGGAGGAATTAACCGTTTGTAAGGTGGAGCACATTGATATTGATGCTCGCTTAGTCAGCTAAATCACGATAAGTTACAGTTGGCGTTAAATTTTCAAGCTGCATTTAATGAGACTGAATAGGAAGAAGGAGGCATCGACGTTCTATTCTCTGCTTTAGGTTGGAACGCTGGTTGAGAAAAATCGAGGGCGTATAGACAAGATTAAACGGGGCAAGAGAAAGCAAAGAAGCCTCTCGAGACCCAAAAGCTTGAAAGGCTGACAAGGAGACAACCAAACAAACATAAGAAGACCAAACCCTCAACACCTAAACACCAAACAGCAAAAAAAAAAAAAACCAAAAGATCAACACCAATCGAAAGCAAACATCCAAAAAACCATAAAACACCTAAAGCATCCAGCTAAAACAACCCAAGCCAAGATTAAAGATTAATGTCAGCCCAAGCCAAGTAAACCAGAAATTAAAGAGACTTCTAAGGTCCAAATTGAGATGTTTAATGACTTCTCATGTCCAAAATGAGAAGTATGTATAGACACGCTGGTGACACGGCGGATGAAATTTCAAGTAACTTCTCAAGTTGAGAATGAGAAGTAAATAGAGATCTCAGGTTGAAAATGAGAAGTACAAAACAACAGTATTTTTATGAATAGTTTGAAAATAAACAGTAGATCGTTGAATTGTTTCAAAGAACATTATATTGATAAAAAAAACTCACCACGGTCCTGTTGGTCCGAATATTTTTCTCATTTTTAACATCTCATTTTTTGAGTTTTGGGTGTTTGACTGCCCATACCCAAAACACATTAAGTAAAAACTCATTCTCAAATTTTGACATCAGAGAGGAGAAGCCAAAAGTAGGTTAGGAGAAGTTTTTGACTTCTCATTTTCGACTTCGAATTTTTGAGTTTTGGGTATTTGATTGCCCAAATGCATAACACATTAAGCCAAAACTCATCCTCAAAATTTGACATTAGAGAGGGGAAGTCAAAAGTAGGTTGTGATGTGTTTTCTAACTTCTTATTTTTTACTTTTCCCATTTTTATTAACTAAAAGACCTACAAAATGTACTCTGCACATATTTCTCAAATACTACTCCTGCTGCAAAATGTATTCTGCGCATTTGTCCCAACAACTCCTACCAAATTCAAAATATATTCTGACCATAATTCAAAAGGCAAAAAAGGCAAAAAATTGAAAATGAAAAACTGAAAAATTAGGCGTACAAAACGTAGGGTCGTACTTTCACTATATATGACTTAAAAAATCTTGCTTAAATCTCTGGTTATATAGGGTGCTATTACGTGTATAGAACGCAGGGTACTGAGAATGTACCCACTGGTGGTCCCACACGAATGATCCGAGTTGTTCATGCATCTTAGAATGATTTTCCGAGGGGTCCCACGAGAAATCATTTTAATCGAGGGGATTTTAGATCAAGCACTTCTGCACGTTCAATTGAGCTAATTTCTTGCGGGGCCCATCGGAATTTGAATGGAACAAGGAGATTTTGGATCAAGCACTTACGCACGTCTGATTGAGCTGATTTCTCGCGGGAACCCTCGGAAAGTCATTCTAAGATGAATAAACTACTCGGATCGCTCGTATGGGACACGCCAATCGCGGTCGGTACATTTTTTGGACATGAGTGTCGTACCCCTCGTTTTATCCGGTTGTATAGGCCTATAGGGTACGGAATAGACAACTTTAAATAGGATGAACTGTTGGAGGGACGAATTAATTAGAATTAGTTGCTTTGCCAATCATTTTTGTTTAAAATAAGGAGTGTTATATATGCTGGGGGCATAAGTGTCTTTTTGCTTTGAAAAGGACACAGGCAGCGTAGAATAGAGAGAAAGTGTCAAATCGGTTGTCTTGGAATTAACTAACTGAGGGAGGCAACTAGGCAAGCATTAGGTGAAAAATTATTGGGTGGTTATAGAACACCGCTATGTTGTGCTCCAAAACTCTTTTTCACTATAAATTTATGCGAGGTTCAGGACATAATGTGTGGGCTTTTTTTTTTTGATAGGCAAATGTGTGGGCTTTACATGAAGTTATGGTGGAAAGGAGTGTTGAAAAATTACATGGCGATACTCCAAAAGCACAGAATAATTACACGTAGTGGGTAGTGACTACTATATGGAGTATAAAAATGCAATAAGCTTTGGTTTATTAATTTGGTTGTAGCAAAGGGAAGCAACCAAATCAGATCAAAATTAAGAAGAAACTAAGTGGGAAGGTAGAGACTAGAGAGACCGAGAGAGGATGGGGAAGTCACCTGGTACTAGTAGTGGTGAGAATGACCTGAAGAAAGGACCATGGACACCGGAGGAAGATGAGAAGCTTATTCAGTGCATCAACAAGCATGGTCATGGAAGTTGGAGAGCTCTCCCCATGCTTGCAGGTCTCTCTCTCTCTCTCTCTCTCTCTCTCTCTCTCCTCTCTCTTCTCATGCATGCACAGGAATACATCTTCAACATTATTTTGGATGAAAAAGTGTATATATTTCATATTTTAGTGAATATATGCAGAGGAATAATGTTCGAGAATGTACTTATATTCGAAAATTATGTTTGTAAGTATGATTAAATTCTAAATTTGTTATGTTCTTTTGCAGGTCTTAAAAGATGTGGCAAGAGCTGTAGGTTAAGATGGACAAATTATCTAAGGCCAGATATCAAGAGGGGAAAGTTTTCTCAAGAAGAAGAAGAAACAATTCTTCATCTCCATTCCATCCTTGGAAACAAGTAAATTTAATCAACCTTCTTGTCCTTAGTGAAGCAATGATCACTAGTAGTTCTCCCAAGTTCATATTCTAAATTTTACATATACCTATTTTTACTTTTGTTGTTTACAAGGTGGTCAGCTATAGCTACTCACTTACCGGGCCGGACCGACAATGAAATCAAGAATTTCTGGAATACCCATTTGAAGAAGAAGCTAATTCATATGGGTTTCGATCCGGTGACCCATCAGCCCAGAACTGATCTCTTTTCTACCGTACCAAATCTAATAGCCTTGGCTAGCATCCGAGACCTAATTGAGCAACCCTTATTAGAAGAACAAGCTCTAAAATTGCAATATCTTCAATATTTACAGTATCTGCTCCAACCTTCATCTGCAGCAAGTCCAGAAATTGACTCCTTCAATTTATGGAACTCAATTCCATCACTTGAGGAACCCCAAGTTTTTGATAATTCACCACCAATGCTGCAAAACCAAACTCTTTTCCCCATTGGAAGCCCAATAATGAGTAATATTTCTCAACCACTCCAGAATCCAATCATCAGCTCGGTCCACATGGAAGGCCCACCACAAGTCCCTTTCAATTTCCAAACAACTTCCAATGGTGATATAATGGGCCAAGGTTTCAGCACTACTGATAACCCACCAAACTCTCAATGGATTCTTCCATCTCCTTGTTCTTCTTCTGGTCATCTGCCATGGATGAGCGAGAACTCGGTATGTAATCCCGGATACGGTAGCAGCAGCAGCTCCACCCATGCGGGTGAAACTTCTTTTTGTTGTCCTGAATTGCTTTTTGAAGAACCATTTATGCATGAAATTTCTTTTTAAATTTTTTTTGAGCTGTGTTTGGTGGATTGCCGTGAGAGTTCCAACACGGATTTAGGTACATTGACATACATATTTATGAGGGGAGGCATGTATTTTATTTTATTTTATTTCTTTTTGGAAGAGAGGGGAGGCATGTACATAAGTGTTTCTTTTACGTTAATAATTTGATGAGGTTTGTATTTGTACGTTACATACTGTATACATGAAAGACTTAAATGGTGTGTTTCATAAACTGACTTATTGATAATAAGTCAGTAATTTGAGTTGATGTATTATGAGAGAATGACATGTCTCGTAAAGTGTAATAAATTAGTTTCGGGAATAAGTCAGTTTCTTGAAACATGCTCTTAGCACTGGCTATTGGATGATCAAATTTCAATCATCGGCTTAGATTTCGGCTTGAATTTTATCATCCGGTTATGGACTGATCACTACTCGAGTCTTCAACAGTACTTCAAGACGACAAATGGATGACAACATGGGCAAAGATAGCCCCAAAAAATGCGTTGAGAATTTGTGTTTTTTAATTGTAAGTGTTGAGAAATTAAAGTTCACTTCAACTTTATTACATTGATCTTATGAGTAAGTTTCATGCAAATCGGAGTTGAAGACAGAGATTTGGAATCGGAAATAATAGTCAGGCCTTGCCTGTTTAAAATGTAATGTGCGATTTGTGTCAGGTATTCTACATCGTATTCTCTCTCTCTCTCTCTCTCTCTCTCTCTCTCTCTCTCTCTCTCTCTCTCTCTCTCTCTCTCTCTCTCTCTCTCTCTCTCTCTCTCTCTCTCTCTGTATTCTCTATATTTTTAAAACATTTGTCAATTTTTTTCCAAAGTGATAAAAAGTAGTACATGTGTTAGGATCGAAGTGTCACAACTCAAACAACACACTCGTGAATTTGAGTTAATTTTCCCTCGGTATAAATCGAATCATAGACAAAGATGCATGAAAGATCTTTGGAGAGCCATTTCGGCTCCCTCTCACTCAATCTCGCCCACTCCACTACGTTGCTACCCCATACCAGTCATCGACGCCATACGTATACATGCATAGGGAGAGAAACAAAGGGAAGCTCCAACCAATTAATACGCGAGGAAAAGGTAAGATAGTAGCAGTGGCGGCTCTAAAAAATTTAATTTAAAGGGTATTCAAGAATTACCTTAACTCTACTAGCTTTATTAACGAGTCATAAATACACAAATTTTCATATATTTGTGTGAATAATGTGACCGAAGAATTGCATGATCACAACGATTTATGTATTTAGTCTTAGCAAAATCAAACCATCCCATACATACACTACTATTTAGTGTAGGTGTTAAATCATCCCTTTAGTGTTAAATGTGATTGTAATCTTTGTACAAAATCTGTTGCATATATTTTGGCTTACAATAAGTAGTCAATTAGGTTTCAATCTAGAGAATATCGTAGGCTAGAAATCAGGCTTGTACTCTACATAATCTTTACATATACTTAGGCATGTAATCAGGGATATATTTATTCCTTAACCTTTTATACACTTTTGTAAATCTGTTTATATACCTCTTGGTGAGAAGAATAAACTACTTAGAAATTTCAGAACTTTCATGGTATCAGAGGGTCTCACGACCTAACCTAGCAGCTTCCTTCTCTTTTCTTCTCCATATTTCTTCTTCTTCTTTTCACTAATTAATCACAGAGATGACATCTTCTGGCTCTGTGTCCTCTTCCGTATCCTCTGCTGTGACTTCCTTCTCCAACACCTCATCCCTCTCTGTTCCACACATCACAAACCTGGTTACCGTCAAACTAAATGACACCAAATTATCTTCTTTGGTGTCACCAGATGCGCCCTTTCCTATTGGGTCAAAATCTCTGGCGGTTCATTGATGGCTCCTTTCCTGCGCCTCCCCAAGATCTGGCTGTTATTGCCAATCCACCTGCCCGCAATCCTGACTATATCAATTGGTTCTGTACGGATCAGACCATTGTTAGTCTTCTTAGTTCCACCCTCTTTGAACCAATTCTTGCTTTGGTTGTGGGTCTTACCACTGCAGCTGAAATTTGGCATTGCCTCGAGAGGCACTTTTCACAGCAATCTATCGCAAATTCCACTCATCCGCTTTCGCCTACTGTCTCTCAGTAAGGATAATAAGTCAATCACCGAGTATCTCCAGTTGGCAAAGTCATTGGCTGATTCTTTGGCTTCTATTGGTGAACCATTTTCAATACCGACCTAGTTACCGCTGTTCTTCATGGTCTTGGTACAGATTATGGTATGATAGTTACCGTAGTGTTGAACTTTCCCCCTCTTCCATGCTTCCCGGATCTCCGTGCTCGCCTCCTCTCCTTTAAGGCACAGATTTTTGTCCCGTCTCAGCCCACTAATGTTGCTTTCATGGCAGCCCAGCATCGTGGAAGCTCCAGTTTTTCTTCTGTTCCTCGCTCTTCTGGTCAATGGAACCATGGTGGTAGCTCTTCTGGTCAATGGAAACATGGCGGTGGCGGCTCTTCTGGTCAATGGAACCATGGTGGTGGTAGCTCTTCTAGTCAATGGAACCATGGTGGTGGTAACTACCGAAACCACAACCGCAATAAGAATCGCAACAACTGCTCTTCTGCCAATCGAACTGCCCCTGACTCTGGACTCCTAGGTCCCCCTCCCAGAACTGTTTGTCAACTTGTCAATGGGACATCTTGCTCCAACCTGTCCTCAGCGTTATGCAAGTTCCCCCGCCACTGATTCTCTTCATACTCCCTTTGCCGGCACTACAACAAAATCATGCTATGGCGAGGAAAAAAATTCGTCGCTAGAGTATCATTTTTCCTCGCCTAAGGTATTTGCGAGGAAATATTTCCTCGCCTATACTGCGTCGCAAAAGGCTTTTGCGAGGAAAAATAATTTTCCTCGCCTATTGCGACGAATTATTTCCTCGCCTATTGTAGGTAATTAGCGACGAATTATTTCCTCGCCATTTACAGGAATCGGTGAGGATTTATTTCCTCGCCAACTACATTTTAGGCGACGAATACATGAATTTGCGAGGAGTTATTTCCTCGCCAATTACATTTTAGGCGACGAATTTTTTTGTCGCTAATTTTAGCGCGAAAACAAAAATGTGATGTTTTCTACCCAGCTTTCTTTTTGGCTTGCGCGGGAGTTCGAACTCTCAACCTCCTCTATGGCACGACCAACACCTATCCACCTCACCAACATTGCAATTTGTTCCATTATTCGACTATTTAATATATATAGTAGTTTTCATATGTTTTCGTTGCATACGTTATATTCTTAATCACTATTTGTGTCCAAGCTTTTGAGATTTTTGGCACTGCAACATGTTTTTCATATTTTTTTTTTTGGGCTAAACATGTTCGATGGCCTATGGGTTTCTGACAATAACTTTTGTTGGACTAATATATTTTTTTATTGTTCTAGTTTTTTCTTAGATAGGAGTACGTAGTTGTCGCAGAGTGAATAATATTAATTTTTTTGCTAATATTTTGATCTATTTTCATTTGATTATTTGTATTGAAGAGAGAAATAAAAAAAAATTGTATAAATTCTGCTTCAAAGTTTAAAAAATTAACGTAATGCATAATTTCTGAAGTTTTTCCATTTTTAGTGATTTTCTTTTGCTTCTTTTCATAATTTTTTTTTTTTACTTTTTAAATTCAGTTCATCAACACCACTAATTAATTAAAAATTCCGTATCTAACAAAAAGAAAAAAAAAGAGATAAGAGTGTTGTAAAGAGAGACAAAAATATTCAAGAAGTTGGGCTAAACTAGTACTAGCTTAATCATATTTATACACTATGTGTAATATGATAATAGATATAGTTGTATACTTTATTTTAAAATAGCCCAATTTTAAAAAATTAAAAATTAATTAATAGTCACAAATTTTGTTGCCAACAAGTACCTTTTGGTGAGGAAATATGATTTTCCTCGCAAAAAGTTGCTTTTTTGCGACGAATTTTTTTTCCCTCGCCAAATCTTACCTTTTGGCAAGGAAAATCCATTTTCCTCGTTAAAGGTTAACCATTTGGTGAGGAAATCGGATTTCCTCGCTAAAGGGTACCCATTTTGCGACGAAATTGGATTTCCTCGCCAAAAACACCCATTTGGCGAGGAATCCAATTTCCTCGCCAAAAAGACCCATTTGGCTAGGAAATTTGAGTTTCCTCGCTAGATTTCGTCGCCATAGGTAGTTTTTGTTGTAGTGCGGCCTTCAGATTGCTCCTCGATCAATCTTCTCAACAAGCGCCTGTTATGGATCCTAATTGGTATCCAGACATGGGTGCCACTCACCACATGACTGGAGATTCTCGCCCAATGCATAATCGTACTCCCTATGCCAGTTCTGATTCTATTCTTCTTGGCAATGGTGATACTCTTTCCATAGCTCATACTGGTAACATTCATCTTCCATTAGGATCATCTTCCCTTCAGCTCCATGATGTCTATCATATTCCTACTATGCGTAAAAAAAAATTATATGTAGCCAAACTTACTAAAGATAATAATGTGCTTTGCGCATTTGATTCCACTCATTTCTATATTTTTGATCGGACAACTGGTGATCTCTTGTTTCAGGGCCTATGTAAGGATGGTCTCTATCCCTTGTCCCCAACTCGTTCTTCCCCGCAAGCCCTTGCAGCCTCTCGTTTGTCGTCGTCAACATGGCACAGTCGTTTAGGTCATCCATCCAGTAAAGTTGTCTTTTCTAAGGTCCCAAAAACTGTTATCTCCTGATTTTTGTTTTAAGAGGTCTTTCTGTAAAGGATGTGCGTTGGGTAAATCCACACATCTTCCTTTTTCAAGAAATAATGAAATAAGTGCCGATGTCCCTTTCTATCTAATCCATTCAGACGTGTGGCAATCTCCTGTTATTTCTGTTTCGAGCTTTAAATATTATGTCTTGTTTACTGATGATTATACAAGATATTCATGGGTCTATCCTATGCGCCGCAAATCAGAAGTACTCACTCACTTCAACACCTTTCTCACTTTCATTCGAACTCATTTTGATAGTTCTTTAAAATACTTTCAAAGTGATGGTGGAACGGAATATGTTAATAACCCTTTCTCTGCCTTGTGCAACTCTCTCAGAATTCATAACCGGTTGTCTTGCCCTTATACCCCAGAGCAAAATGGAATAGCGGAGCGTAAGCATCGTCATATATCTGAAATGGCTCACACCCTTCTTGTTACAAGTTGTGTTCCTCTCAACCTTTGGGCTGAAGCAGTATCCATTCGTTTCCGTTGCACCAAAAAAAATGAAGCAGTATCCACCACTGTTTATCTTATCAACCGCCTTCCGACTCCCCTTCTTCAGTGGGCTTCCCCATTCTCTCGTCTGTTTGGTCGCACCCTTCTTTCACAGATTTGTGTGTCTTTGGATGTGCATGTTATCCTCATCTTGGTGCTTATTTTACTAACAAGCTCTTGCCAAGAACCATTGAATGTGTTTTCATAGGTTACAGCTTGCAACACAAGGGATACCGGTGTCTCGATCCAGCAACTAATCTAGTCTGTATCTCTCGCCATGTGCGTTTTGATGAGGAGTCATTTCCATACGCACAACGACAACCCACTTCGTCACAACAGGAGATCTCAACAATAGCTTTTGTGTCGGTTATCACACCAGCTATTGAGCCCTCAATACAACAGCCCACCAGTGAGCCTCTGTCAAGCCTCGACTCTCCTGTTGACAACCAAAATCAGACTAATCTACCTTCTGCAGATGTTGCAGCCCCAACCAGCATTCCCACAGATCATAATGCCTCTCAGTCCACGTGGTCTCATCCAATGGTTACTCGATCCCGTGATGGAACCCAAAGACCATTTTCTCGGACTGATGGTACTGTGCGATATCCCTTACCCCGTGCTCTAGCTGCTCAATTAACTTCTTCATTGGAGGAACCTACTTGCTATTCTCAAGCGGTTCGCTTTCCAGCTTGGCGTGCCGCCATGATTGATGAGTTCAATGCTTTGCTAAAAAACCAGACTTGGACATTGGATCCAGCTTCTCCGCATCAGAACACAGTGGGTTGCAAATGGGTTTTCAAACTCAAGAGGTTTGCCGATGGGACTATTGAGCGCCACAAAGCTCGGCTAGTAGCCAAGGGATTTCATCAACAGGCAGGGCTAGACTACGACGACACTTTCAGTCCAGTTGTTAAACATACTACCATTCGTATTGTTCTAAGCTTAGTTGTCTCCTCCGATTGGTCTCTCCGCCAATTGGATGTTAAGAATGCCTTTTTTCCATGGCTTCCTTAATGAAACCGTGTTCATGACTCAACCACTTGGTTTCATTGATCCCAATCGTCCTCATCACATTTGTAAGTTACATAAAGCCATCTATGGCTTGAAGGAAGCCCCAAAAGCATGGTTTCAGCGTTTGAGCAGCTTTCTTATCCAATTTGGTTTCACAAAGAGTCGAGCTGACCATTCAATGTTTGTTTATTAGAGCTCATCTGAGCTTTTGGTTCTTCTTTTGTACGTGGATGACATCATTCTTACTGGAAACACACCTACACTAATTTCCTCCTTCATCTCCACTCTTGCAAAAGAATTTGAGATTAAGGATCTTGGCCCTCTTCACTACTTTCTTGGTCTTGAGGTTTTTTCCCTGCGTCATGGTCTTCACTTATCACAGACCAAGTACACCCTTGATCTTCTCCGACGCAGCTCTATGACTAAGTGCAAACCTTCTGCAACGCCTTTATGTGTAAAGTCTCAGCTCTCTGTCCTTGCTGGTGAGCCACTTTCTGATCCCACCGAGTACCGTCAACTTGTTGGTTTGCTTCAATATTTGACACTTACAAGGCCTGACATTGCCTATGTCGTGCATCATGCTGCTCAGTTTATGAGTGCACCATATACTATGCATCTTGCTGCTGTAAAGTGTATTCTACGCTTTCTCAAAGGCACTGTAGATTTTGGTATTGTTTTCCAACCATCAACAGGTACTCAAGCTCTTCATGCCTTTTCTGATGCCGACTGGGTTGGATGCCCAGATTCTTGACGCTCTACTTCAGAATTTTGTGTGTTTTTGGGTCCGAACCATATTTCTTGGGGTACAAAGAAACAACCCATCGTTTCTCGATCCAGTGCTGAATCTGAACATCGCTCACTTGCTCAACTATGCGCTGAGATAGTGTGGATTTCGCATATCCTTAGTGAGCTTCACTTGCCTGTCTCCACACCAATAACTCTATATTGTGACAACCTCAGTACTACATATATGGCTTCCAACCCTATGTTTCACGCTCGGACAAAGCACATCGAACTTGATTACCATTTCATTCGAGAACGCATTGTTTCAGGCCGGCACTCATAAGGTTAAGTTTGTACCTTCTGTTGATCAGCTTGCTGATATATTCACTAAAGGGCTTCACAAGCATCGATTTCAGCTCTTGAGATCCAAACTCGTCTATCAACGACCACCGAGTTTGCGGGGGAGTGTTAAATCATCCCTTTAGTGTTAAATGTGTTTGTAATCTTTGTACAAAATCTGTTGCATATATTTAGGCTTACAATCAGTAGTCAATCAGTTTTCAATCTAGAGAATATCTTAGGCTAGAAATCAGGCTTGTACTCTGCGTAATCTTTACATATACTTAGGCATGTAATCAGGGATATATTTATTCCTTACCTTTTATACACTTTTGTAATCTGTTTATATTCCTCTTGGTGAGAAGAATAAACTACTTAGAAATTTCAAAACTTTCAGTAGGAAATTGGACGTATGCTCTTGTTTTTTGAGATACAAGATACAAAGTTGATTATTGTTCAGAGAAAAGTCAGAGCACGATATCGATACTAATAGATAATTTTTCTCTCTATTTTTCTAATTTTTGTCATTAAGAGTTTTTTTTTTTTTTGGGTGCTTCGGGATAGTTGTCATTAAGAGTGAGTCCTTTGTTTTGAGCTACTGTATTAGATGTTCAATTGTGTATTTCCTGGATTGGTAGATGTCCATAGTATGAGACTAATTGTTTAAACAAAACCCAAGATAAAATTACTACATGTCTACATGTAATAAAAATCATAAAGACTTTAGGGTGTTCAATCGAGCATCTATAAGAAGCCATGAAGCCATTTATGGCCTTTAATTGGGTTGTATATTACATTCGATTGATTTACGGGCTGATTTTTTGGGCTAAATGTTCAATTTTTTTTGGGATTACGTGTTCAAATTTTTTGAATAGAGTGCTCAAATATTTTTAGATTGAGTGTACAAGAAAGGCTAAACTAAACTAAAAATAAAAATATAACTTGTGTTCTAGCAAAAATAAATAAAAACTTTCTGGGCCCTGCTTGTGGTCTAGAGCCGCCACCGGGTAGTAAGCTGCCGACAGTTGGGGGTAAGGGAGTAGGCTGCCGACAGTTGGGGAGGGATTCCCCTGCATCTCACCACTTGGGAGGAGCAGTTGACAAAGTCAACAACATAACTAACTACCGTGGTGGGCCAAATCGGGTCGGACCTGGTTGAGCCCTTTATTCTGATTAGGCATTGATCCAAACTGTACTTGCTAGGATGACCAACTGGCCAGTATGTACATGTAATGGTCTAGCCGGACTGGAGTAGGGGTCCTTTGGCAAAAACTAATTCAAATAGATTAGTTTTCCCAAAGAACCCTAGGTCTAACCCGGTGAGATTGATGCTTATGACAAGCTAGTACAGCGTGGATGCTGTGTGGCATCGCTTGGCCTTGTGGAAGCTGACTAAGTAGACAAACTGAATCGTTATTATGCATGACGTCATTTTGATAAGTGGTTGCAAGAGTGATGCGCGTTATGAGGGCACAACTTCAGCACAAACGCCAAGTAAAAACTCTAAAAAAAATACGCCACTACTTGCTATCTAAGCTAAGCATTGTGTACTTTTCCTTCCTCGAGTAAAAACGACTTAGCCGTCAGAGTACTTTCCGACTGGAAAACGGCCGATAAACATTAACCGGTTCTTTGTTTTTACAGTAGTACCAATAGAGTTTGGTAGCAGGCTTGATCAAATTAGTAGTTTATCGATCGTTTTCGTACTTTTGTGCGTACGTACAAGGTAAAAAAGCCCGGATGGAAAAGTTCAAGTCGTTATTATGGGTATAGCTGTTAACCCGACTGCAATGTCGCTAGTGACTTCACTGGTTCATAAAGTCAAAAGCTACTATACTTAATTGTGGATTTGGAGGTCATGAATGATTAAGGAAATGCAGTGATTATTGGTGTAATGTGACAAAAACATACAACCATGCGAAGTCAATACCATGACACTATCTTCTCTGTGCTTTTTTAACTTTTACTCTCGGAGGTTGTATTATTAAAATTTTGTTATGAGGTAAGAAGATTCTTTCTTGCTAGCTAGGTGAAACACCTAGGGTTCATAGCAAGGTTGTGAATAACATTTCTTATCTCGTTTGGGGTGTTTTGATTAAATAAGTAACTTGGCCTATTTAAATATCGTATAGGTAAAAACCATTTTTCACAAAACTGGTTCATACTTATGGGTCGGTAAAAACTGTTTTTCCTAAACCTGTACTTATCTCGTTTGGGGTGTTTTGATTAAATAAGTAACTTGGCTTATTTAAATATATCGTACAGGTAAAAATCGTTTTTCACAAAACTGGTACTTATCGCCTTTAGTTTTCTTCCGTTCAAATACCAGTTAGTAGTAGGATGCACCACCAGATGATACAGATCGATACTGGTTATACCATGTCTTTCTATCTTTTATTTTGTTTTTTTCAAAGAATGGTAACTTCCTAATTTAGTATAATTTTCTATATATCTTAATATACAATCTTCATATATAGTAACTAACATTGCTATTTTCTACTATTGTATATTTCATGTTAGATGAATGTTTTGAGTTCTTTAAGTATACATATAAGCACATTAATATATTAGTATATTTATTAGCAAAAAATCCAAAACGTACGTTATGCACCATACCAAGAAAAAAATTGGTATGGTGGCCTGTACGATATTTAGAAGTCAAAACCTTAGTTTACTCATATTTCAAAATTTAATTACTACTCCTACCAAATTACTGTACTTGCTAGCCCACTTTAAAATATAAAGAGTGACAATTTCTAATATACTTTAATAAACTATAACACTTTCATACACTACAACAGAAAAAGAAAAAAAAAAGACTCTTTCTTTCTCAATGTACCCTTTGTCGAGTTCTAAATAAAATTTGTTGCCAATAAAATAAATAAATAAAGAGTTTTGCCAACAAAACCTCATGATGAAATCTGAATTTCCTCGCCAAATGGATAATACATATATTATCATACATATTTGGACTTTCCAAAAGCTCTACATCTCACTAAACGGTAGTATGTGTTTCAAATTACTATAACAGTATACCTTGCAGCGGTGCCAGATCCTCTGTGCCCAAAACCCCTGTGTCTTTGTGCCGAGGGGTTTTGGGTCATTGGATTGTAATTTTTGCTTTTATGTTTTAATATTTCTGGGTGATCCAACGGCCGGAAAACCTCTCGGCACAGGAGTTTTTCGGCACAGAGGATCTAAGCTCTTGCTATGCCGATGTCTGGAATAAGTTTTGAATGTCAAAATTAAATAAACCAAATGTTGGGGTAAATTGTATATATGCTTCCTTAACTCTAACATAAATATATATATATATATATATATATAGAGAGAGAGAGAGAGAGAGAGAGAGAAATTTTCTAATAAGGACCTCCCGGATTTAAGAAAAAATGTAATTTTTTCACTTAAAAATTTGTTTTTGGGAAATCCGAACCGTCCAATGTGTTTAAAAAGTGTTTTCAAGGGTCCACGGGGGAAATCTTCAACAACAAAAAAAACGGGAAGGGCTTGATCCAAGCAGTTTTCGCAAAAACTGTATATTTGGATCGTAAAAGAAATGCTCGGATCGTCAAAAAAATGCTCGGATCATAGGGGTCCGCAAGTCCGGAGTCCGGACTAGAAGCGGCCCATATATATATATATATATATATATATATAATGTCAAGACTAAACCATGATATAATTTGATAACAACGTTCATAAGAACCTGCAAATTGTTTATTTGAATAAGCAAAAGCCGCGCAATAACTGAGACGGGAAAAAAAAGAAAAGGTGGCCAAGATTTCCTTAGTGAGTAGTTAGATTTGGTTCCTTTTCAAACAAGTGAAAGACTGCTACATTTTGCAATCGCATACACAATCACGTATAGTATTAAAAAAGATAATCCGAAGAATAAAAATAAGGGAGCAAAGTCTTCCTTGGGAAACAATCATGCAGCATCCAGCACTACGACCCAATGGCCGCTGATCAACGAGTTTCCTACCCAATTCTAGACTTATTCACTGCCAAAATAAGCAAATCAGCTAACAAGAACGTCCAAACCAAGCGGGCCCTAAGTAAACTTGTTGCTCATGGATTGTTTGTTGCAGTTTTTTTTTTTGGCATTCGTCATTCATCATTCTTAATCTATTACATGGGGAGGGGGGAATGAGACTCGATCCCGAAATGCAGTGTGAGACATCTAATAGCTCTACCACATGAGTTAGCCACCACTTATTGGAGGGAATCAACCTAAAACAAACTTAGGGGCGGAACTTAGAAGGGGGAGGTGGCATGTGTCACCCTTAGTTTCACTAGTTTTAAAAAAAAAAAAATTAATAGTTTTCAACAAACCAAACAGAGCCTAACCGGCTTCTGTGACGCCCCGGGTTCCAGGAAAATTAAAATTAAATCTTTTAGGAGTAAAGCTCTCAAACAAATCTGCTTCAATCTCACTCGGCAATCTCAGACGATGGCCAGAGAATGACAACTTTGACACGTGGTGCAATTCTTCTTTCGATTCCGAATTGTAACCTATGAAAAAGATATTAATTATGATGAGACCACACAAGACCTAGCTTTAATATCATGTTTGATTTTTTTAGAAGGATATAGCCTAAAGCCATCTGATTGTAGGTGGAATAAAGTCTTAAATGAGCCAAGCTTTAGTGACTTAATTGAGCAACGTGGAATAATGTCTTACTTAGAGAGAGCCTTTTAGGCGTTTTTGAAGATAAAAAAGAAAAAATATATATTATTTAGCACAAAGTATCAAAATGGAATTTCTCAACTCTCTTGTTTCTAAGTTGAATTACTTTGTTACTTTACATAAGTTACAAGTAAAGTTGCACCAAACAAACTGACACAAATTCAAGAAAATTAAAATTAAAATAACCTGGAAGGCTATATAACAAACGCCCATCTTGGAATTATTGAGCGAAGCATCTTATTAACGTCAAGTTTCTCATGGTTGTCAAAGTGAGAAAGAAAGGTAAATTATACTCCAATCTATGACATGGGTAGGTTTCTTCTTCTTTACATTTCTTCTAACAAATGGAAAAATTAATGGAATTTTTTTCACCACCTAATCCCCAACCCAATTTGTTGAACACTGCTCAAGTTTCTTATGTCATGATAATTAAACATGATTACAAATTTTGATTTTGTGTATTAGATTGTGAAGGATATATTTATAGAATATTGGGTTTCCATCAGGAAATTGTAGAAAATGTAGTTGGTGGTAACAAGTGTTAACATCAGGAAAATGATGTGTAGTGCTATCTTTTCATGAAGCAGTTTGCTGATGATGTCCTACAAATAATTAATGTCTCTTTTCTTCCTTTCTTTTTCTTTTCTGGGTTATCATTGGGTCAATTGATCATGTTTTTGGACTCTTAACACTCAAGGTATATTTTCCCTAAGTAATTATTCAGTGGTCTTAGGGCACTATCACGTAGTGCCTCAACACTCCTCTTCCACCACACATTCTTATTGGGTTCATACATTTAATATTGGGCATTCGTACATGGCTGGGGACCAAGATCACTGAATAATTTTTCCTTTTCTCCTCTCTTTTTTTCGGAATGAGGGGGCCTGTTGTCCCTCAAAGAGATGCCACCGTGCTGTCTCGGGATTCCGGTATGCTCCAGTCTTGTTTCAATGATTGAAAATGTTCACTTCGTAGAGCTCGTTGAGTAGAATAAGTGTACCTAAAATCAGCTTGATTGGATATCATTAAGTGTCTGATAATTGGTACACATATAACTTGGCAATAATGGATTCCAGTGGGTTTGATTAATTTAGTGTTTCGAATACATTCTTTTCAAGATAAAAATGTTTCGATCAGGCACTTAATGATATCTGATGGAGCTAATTTTTAATACATGCACTTATTCTACTCGACGAGCTCTTCAAAGTAAATGTTTTCGATCATTGGAACGAGACCGAAGAGAACTGGGATCGCTGGAGACTACACGATGATGTCCCTTTTGAGGGAAAGCAAGCCCCCTCAGTCCCTTTTTTCCTGGTGAACAGTATTTTCTCCTCTTTCGATGGAGAAGAATTTTGGAGCGTGTAGGGTACCATGTGATATTTGCCGTAGTACCAGTAAAGCTTTTTCACAAGCATCCATCTTAGTAATCAATGGTTCAAATTTTAAATAAACTCTCCCTAAAAGAGTTTATTTAAAATCCGAACCGTTCAGACGGTTGGAATGTATGCCGAATACCGCTGTGGTACTCTACACGCACCCAAATTCTTATTCTTTCGACGGGTAATATTTGGATTTGATCTCTTAGACCGCCGTGCAAGGTGGCCCAAACGGGCCTACATATTGGGAAGGGTTCAATTAAGTTGGGCGGAAAAGTAAGTGTCCAATTCTTGTTGGGATGGGCTTTAATTCTGATTTCCCTATTTATAATATCAGATGGGCTGCTAGCCTATGTATATTAGAAACTAACCAGGTACATCTTGTTGGGATGGGCTTTAATTTAAGTTTTTTTTGAACAGGCAGTAATTTAAGTTTTTTTTGGAGTTTTTAGAGGTCTGCCCCGGTTTTTTACCTCCGTACCTATCTCAACTCTGACAAAATAAGATTCCTTTTTATTTTAGTCTTTTAATTTTCTATTCGCGTGTCTCCTCGCATTCTCATTCATGCTCTCTCTCTCTCTCTCCTCTTTTTATTTTAAATTTTAAACTGGTTTGTAATTTTTTTTGTAGATATCCAATGTTCCAATAAATTACATAGTTGGAACCTGCTCGAGGAGATCTACAAAATAAAATTCATATTTAATATGAAATTATGTGAAGATAAAAAAAAAAAGAAAAAAAAAGTCACATAGCCTTATCTCACAGTTCTCATAGCATGAACTGTCGATTATAGTTTATGAGAATTGTTTACAATAGACAATTCTCATAGCCCAATAGACAGTTCTCATAACCTCATCTCACAATTCTCATAGAAAATTCTTATAGCTCAATAGACAGTTCTCATAGAGGGCATTTTTGTTACAATAGACAATTCTAATAGCCTCATACATAGTTCACTTTGGGTTTCGCAGCTCACATAGCCCAACCACACAATTCACATGGACCCACAACAATAGACAGTTCTCACAGCCTCATCTCACAGTTCTTATAGATAATTCTCATAGACCAATAGACAGTTCTCGTAGCCTCATTTCACAGTTCCCATAAAGGGCATTTTTTTTTGTTAAAATAGACAATTTTCATAGCCTCATACATAATTTGCATATGGTTATGCAGTTCACATAGACAACTCACATAACCGAACCATATAATTCACATAGACCCACAACATCTAAAATACACAATTCACATATGCTTATCATATGGAGTTTACATAGAGTTATGCAGTTCACACAACCTAACCATACAGTTCTCATAGCCTCATCTCACATTTCTCATAGACAATTCTCTACCCAATAGACAATTCTCATAGACCCACAACACTCCAAAATTATTATTTTTTTATACATAATTTTATAGTGAATATAGATCTCACTTTATAGATCTTGTTGAGTAGATTTCAAATATATAAATTTTACTAAAAGTGGACATGTACAATAAAAGTTATGACATTTTAAAGTTTATAATGTAAAAAAAAAAAAAAAAGGAGTAGCGTAATGGTAAACAAGTACGACAGTCTACGCGCCTATCTAGCTTCAGATTTAGCTTCAGAAAAATATTTCAGGGTTGGCATGGGTATGGAGCTAAAAAGGGGGGCAAGCCTCTAATTTATATTAGTCTCATCCAATTTTTTTCCGTTTTAAAAATAAAAATTAGAAGTCGATCCCATTTTTTAGGTTCGGTTTCACCCTACCGTAATAATGTTTCCGAACCTAAATAGGTGTGCGGCTGACTTTTGCACTTTTTTATGCATATTTATGATTTTTCCATTTTCTTGTTTGTTTACATTATAAACTTTAAAATGTCATAACTTTTACTGTATATTTTCGTTTTAAATAAAATTTCTATTTTTGAAATCTACTCAACAAGATTTATTGAATGAGATCAATATTCACTATGAAATTATGTATAGATAAAATATTAATTTTTTAGTGTGAATACTATGTGAACGATTAGATATGTGAAATATGAACTATGATGAGGCTATGTGAATTGTCTATATGAGCTACATAATCCTATGTGAACATTGTATGAACTGTCTATCAGTCTATGTGAACTGTATTTTAATGGGTGACACGGCTATATGAACTGTGTAGAGTTCAAGAGATGGGCTTGGATATAAATCCAAAAAATGAACTTAAATTTGAAAAAGGAATTAAATTGGCTTAAAACTCTATCCCAAAGAGGTTTAAGAGTGCTAGACAAGTGTTGTAGACGACCGGGGCTGGCCCAAGAAGAGGCAAGGGAGGTCAATTGACTCCATTGGATTAAAATTTTCTACAGACGTATGCATATATTTTTGGATATTTTGGTAATTTTGCCCCAAGATCCTACATTCGATTCACTAGATCTTGCCCCAAGACATGAAATATTTTACATCCTTTGCCCAAATGGTTCACCGAATCTCCCCGATCTTTTTCTTTTTTGGTGGTCCCACCAATTTTTAACACACGTACACACACACTCTCTCTCTCTCTCTCTCAAAAAAAAGTGGAGCATAACCATACTGTATATAAATTTATTTTTTGCAGTCCCAGTTTTTCTTAACTCCCCTCTCTCTCTCTCATTTTATCTTTTCCCTAAATGACATAACATACTATCACTTTTCATTATCTATAAGTAATTTATTATCACACCCCGAAATTGATATCCACATACTCTTTCTTGTCTTTTAGTGAAATTTTACACTAAAAGACAATGAAAGAGGTGTGGATATCAATTTGAGGGGTATGAAAATCAATCCCCTATATATATTGAATAGGTTTAGTATTATATTGTAATCCATCCATTCTATTTCGATAGTCCATTACGAAAAGATGTGCAATTTTCGATGAAAAATAAAGTACTTATCTTCATAATTTTATGAATTTTTTCACACCAAATGTTTTCGTAGGAGACTATCAAAATGAGACGGAGGAAGTATATATTGTAGATTTTTTACCCACTGATAGAAAATCCTGCATCCGCCCCTGATAGACGACCTATATTGCAAGAGTTTGGATTAGATTTGAACACTTTGAAAGCATACCTAGGTTCTGGAAGGTTATGCCGCAAAAAAGAAGGAACGACTATGCTGGAATGAAGTGGTGATTGCCAGATGATCTAAGGGCATCTCTAGTAACAACACTAGTGTAAGTAACAAACATCTCTCTTTTTTTGTGTCCCAACAGTGTTGTTAAGGTGATATATACTTGTGTCATAAAATTTTGTGGTAGAAATAACTGGGCAGATGACCGTGTTTGTACTCTTAGCTTCACCAAGGGAGGAGAGAGAGAGAGGGGGGGGGAGGAAATTGTGTCAGGCATGAAAGAGAGAGAGAGAATTGTTGGTAGCTGGGACGTAAGAGGGGAGAGAGAGAGAGAGAAGAGGAGGGGAAAAAATGAGGGAGTACATATTTGTTTGCTTTTTTACATTTTAACAACTCTAACAATACCACAGCAACACTCCTTACCTTAACAACATATTTTGTCATATTTTGTCACAGCAACACTCATGTTCATCAATTAGGGATGTTCTTTTGTGTTGTTACTTGAAAAAGATGGTGGTGTTCATGTTCATCCACCTCTCACTCACTCTCTCTCTCTCTCTCTCTCTCTCTCTCTCTCTCTCTCTCTCTTGCGCGCGCGCGCTCTCTCTCTCCCCCTGGTTTCCTATGAATTGGAGGAGAGAGGAAGAAGGAGTTTAAAAAAAAAAAAGAAGAAAAAAGGCCCAAAGTGACGTCGTTTTGGGCCACTTAACGGTTTTTGGGGTCCGTTAATCTCCACCTCAGCATTGTCCGTTAGTTTGGTAACAGATCCAGACAGTGGGAGTATATTTGACTAACATAAGACATGTCACGCCCTCAAATTCAATAAGCCAAATACAAGTATAATCCACGTAGGATCGATCAAAGTCAAACATTTTCTCATAGAAAGTCGAAGTCAAAGTACAATGTGCTTCTGCTCAAGGGTACCCGTACCCATGCAAAATTAACAAAAGTTTTAAAGTTATTACATAAGTTGAAATAGTCAAAGCTTGGAGAAATTAAAGTTACAGGATCATCTTCCAAAAATGTACTTTGTATGAAGATGAGAAAATAACTTCATGATCATAAAATCTTCATGGCATGCATTCACACTCCATGCATCCGATCTCATGCTCCATGCCGTGTACCTAGGAAAGATAGGGTGAGCTCACTAGCTCGTAGGAAACATTTCTACCAACACTAAGGGTATAGAGAAAGAATGATGCACATGAAGGTATGATACACATGAATAAGTAAGCTAAGATGGACCAAGATAAATCAACTTGATGACAAAGTGTCTAGGAGATGCCTCAAAGATCTAATGAAACCAGAATATCCATAAGTTTCCTCATAACCATTACATTTCGTGTCACGGGTTCATTCCCTTCAAAACACTATCATTTACACAAACATTTCATTTCACAATACTTCACAAATACCCAAAACATCTCAAATAACCCAAGTATCCATCACATTATTCGTATACATCTTATTCCTTTTTAATCATTTGTTTATTCTCCGGGCATGCCATATAGGCCCGTGTCACTCCGGGCATACCATAAAGGCCCCGTGTCACTCCGGGCATACCCTTTCGGGCCCCGTGTCACATATTTCACATTTATATTACCATTTATCAACTCATAAGCTCAACTTAATGCCCAAAGTCAATTCACGTATCACAATACCCTTTCACTTGTGTCCAAAACATTCACACAATCATCTTTGTTCAAAAACTCCAAAATGTGTCGGAGATGGTCAAGTTAGCACGTGTCCAAGTGCGTGAGAAACCAAGACAACCAAGACAAAGCATAAAATGCACCATGATAGGTTACCGAAGCTTAGAGGTCAAGTCGAGAAGCTTTGAAAGGACCTATGAGGGCCCGGAGCGATGGAACATGAAAATGGAGCTATAAATCTCAAGAAAATGCAACACGCTGATAGTAAAAAGCACATTTCTCTCAAAATACAAAGGCTATGAATATGAGACCAATTGGGTTTGAAAGTAGACTCATAGAGCTTTCCAACGGTTCAAGAATCACCTCAATCGGAGTTCGGACGAAGTCGGGGCGTGCCCGCGAAGTTGGGTAAAAATCTGCCGCAATGGGTATCGATACTAAGGAAAGGCTGTATCGATACCGGGTAACTAAAATCTAGACAGAAACGCTGGGTATCGATACCGATGAAAGGGGTATCGATACAAAACCATCTCGAGCAAAATTTCAGATTTCGATTTTTCCACAATGGAGGGGGTTTCAACCCAAACCAAAAATTGAGGTTCCAAACAACATCTACTCATAGGAGAGGGATATATCAACAACCAATTCAAGGATTTATCAACCAAATACACAAAACCCAAACTCATTCATGATCCAAAGTCAATTCCATGGAGATAATCAAGTTTAACAAGAGTTTTAGGAACAAGAACACAAATAAGGCAATCATTCAACCAATATACACTTAGTGGAGGTAGAAGATTTGTTCCCTACCTCAAGGATTTGCTCCAAGTCAACCCAAAAACGAATTCCTAGATCCCCAATTTGAGTAATCCCGTTATTGGCCCTCCCGGTGCGAAAAGATGGTACTCCAAGTTCCCAAACACGCGTAGATGATGAATCTTTGGTCAATTTATGGAGAAGTTTGATGAGGGGGGAGTAATTTGAGCTCAAAGGAGTAAAAATGGAGGAGAGAGGAGAAGGGGCTGATTTTTGGGAGAAGAAGAGAATGATTTTTTTTTTTTTTGGCTACAAAATCAGCCACACACACATATTTATACACACCACCAATTGCACTTGCACCCCTTGTGTTTCTAGAGTGTTTTAAAGACACCCCAATGCACATACTCCCTTCACATTGACCCCTCATCACTCTATTTCATTTTCCCACATTTACCCAGCATTATTTCCGGAAAATTATTTAAAAACACGGGTCTCTACATTCTACCCTCCTTAGAAAAATTTTGTCCTCAAAATTTCGTACAACAAAGCTATCCAAACGGTACACGTTAAATCATGATCTGAAACACGTATCCCATATCACGAACTCGTAAACGCAAAATTAAACATAAAACTCATGTAGGTCAGGTAGAAAATAATCTCGGATACTCCTCTTTCATCTTATTCTTTCATTTCCATGTCGACTCATCGCTACCCAAGTTACTTCGTAACAACCGTATAGACTTTTCCTCACAATATCTATTCTCTCACAGCTAGGATACGTATCGGTTTCTATCTTAACTCCAGATCATTACAAGGTACGGAAACAACTAGGTTTAAACTATCTTCAAGTGCAAAACCATAACTCTAAGGTTAAAATATATATATTTATTATTATTATTATTATTTTTTTTTTTTTTTTTTTTTAACCATAGATCCTCTAGGCTCACTATACATACTAGTCACCTACTCAATGCCTCCGCTATTGCATTCTACGTGAAATCATGATCTATTTATAATCTCCCAAACACTTTGCCCCACAACCTTAGTATTATCTAAAGCTCTTAAATGTAGAATTTTACTTATGGAAGTCAAATTTTCAACCTTCTTTCATTACTACTGACCTGAAAATTCAACATTGTGCGTCAAACCTAGATTCGTCAAACTACAACCGCTCTAACAATACCGAGATAGATTAATCGCAAAGACGACACTAGTGCTAAGCCTCCAAGGTTTCGATACCAAGCACACTTTATTTGCATCCAAATGCTCTAACATACCCATATTATAATAGTAAGTTTTGTCTTTCCACACCACACTATCATCCGCCAATCACTCAAAATCTAATTAATCAAACATTCAAGCTTTCCCCCCTAGCTTATGACATTAACTTTTTCTCTTGATCACATTAGTTACTAGTACCTTTACAGCCAATTCTATGTAACCTTTTTTTATCAATAGTCAAGAAACCCAAACTCCTTGAAACACTATACCCTTTTTCACCAAGCAATGTACCATCTCAACTCCTCAAGACACATTACTAAGAATAACACTAGAGGTCGACACAATCCATCATCGTTCCTTGATCTCCATTGACATCCTCGGCTAACATCACCAACGCTAAACATCTTATGTGTTTTAGTCCACCTCTACTTCCCACCATTTTATCATGTGACTCTCTCATCTTAAGTACTGCCAAGTAACCCACCAGAATTTAATTATGAACAAAATTCCTCTCACCAATTCCCTCGTCCATTGTAGCGATTAACCCAAGTAGAGTAAATGATCTATACCTCGCGACCGTCATCACCAAGGTCCAAAATTTAACTCAATCTTACTTTAGGTATATATATAAACTCACATTGGCATCAGTATCTTACAAGTGTAGGAATCCTATCTACAGTATTTATGGGCTAAGGAACTTAAACATCAAAGAACTATGACCCTTAAATTTCATGCAACGAGTAAAAGAAATGACTTTCCCACAGGGTCAGAAATGAATCCTTAGGTATTCCACAAGTTCGTTCTACTAAATCCTCACAATATTACCATTTGCATACCACTCAAGTTTTCAAAACTAAATTCATCCTCCTAACCAGCACCACAATTCCTCAACTCTAACTGTTTCATCTTTTCTGATAGCTGCTAGAGTTCTAATCATTTGAAACCTCAATTCTATAACCATAGTGACCTCACACGATCCTTCCTAAATTGTCATACAAATCATGCCCCACACAACCGTCTTCTGCTCAACACTTTACTCTATGATACTACCGCTGTGATTATCTAGTTATTACACCTCACCCTAAACAATAAAGCAAATAATCCCCACATCCTAACTATACACACCTTCAACTGGTTAATGATACTATCACTGTGATTAGCTAGGACGATTAACAAGTAAACCTTAAGCACCCACTTTTACTTTCAGATAATCTTCCTTCAACATACTTCTAGTCTCATCCAGACGTCGTATTAGAAAATTCGAGCCGCAACCTGACCAAGCTTACAAACATTCCTCGAATTGCCCACCTGAACCATCCATTCACTTCTTAGCTCATACTCATCTAACCTCGTAACAATCAAAATTTGGAAATTACATGAACGTCACGTAAGCTCAAGTCTTTGCCCGTAACGCTAATCATTAGCATGCTCACAAAATAAAGTTTAAATTATATTCAATCTTATCTCAAGGACAATCACTCCAAAATAGAAGGAATAACCATAACCGATTCACCGACCACACATGGAATCAACACCGATATAGGAAGAACGATTACAATTTAGTCTAATCCAAACTGTGCAACTTAAACTCCTCTGACCACTACGGTTCATCATTACCAACTATATACCCTCAAAGCACAAATTTTAGTCTTCCAACCCCTTTTTCCTCTGATTTAGGAACACTTAACACTAGCTTTATGATCCAACATGTCATCTCTTGTTCCTTAGTTCGAATTAGCTGTCAAAACCTAAATACAACATTAGTCATCAGTCAAGTCCTCCTAGTACAGTCCACATATCCAACGACGATGCCCAGCCCGATGTCTCCAATATATCCTCATTAAACTGTGATAGCTCCAAACAAGATTTTTCAACACAGACATCCAAGGATTTCTAAGACTAGTCCAACTGGTATTTCACAAATATTATCTTGGAAGGATATCCCAATTTCTTGTATCTTCACTCATAATCTATACCTGACACTAAAACCTCAATTTACAATACCTTCACAGTTTCTAATCAGTCAATCCCTCGCAGCCTTCAATCAACACAAAACATCGATCACAGCTTCCAGTTCACAAACTATTTCACACCCTGCAGATCAACTCTGTTAACAAATTCCAAGACGGACAATATTTTCACTTTTTAACTTCCAAACTACCCTCCTACATAGTCTCCCACACCAAAGGTTACCCACAATAGTAGCATATAAGTCAAGAAGCCCAAGGCGATTAATAAACAAGGGTGGTAACAATTTATATCATGTTTATTCTACAACTAGTGAATCTTACCTCTCTCACTTCTTAACACTCTCATACTTCCGACATTTCTTATCACCACAAGCCAATATTACCAACTAGTATTTAGAATCTTACCATAACATCTCATATTTCTACTTAGCGGTCTTATAAGCGAAATTGATCATGACTTAAACACCACATCTCTATAAGACTATGAACAACCCCAATTACTCACTTTCTTACCTGTCGCGGTTCTAGTTTACTAGTAATAGAAAAATCATTCACCTATTATCCATATACCGATACCTAATCAATTACAAGGTACATCAGCTTACCACCTCGTCCATGGCAATACCCCTAAGCCTAGCTGTCTCAACAAACATATCCTATCAACGTTCATTATTGTTCATCCTCAAATAAAATCTCTCTCATAAGATTTTTTTTTTAAAAATTTTTTTTTTAATTTTTATTTATTAGTATCGAATCTCATCTCACACTAAAATACATAAACCCCTAAATACAAAGGTATCCGACCGGCATTAAAGACTATTAGAGGTTCTCTGGGAAGGTAAACCACTTAAATCGGATCTTATCTCTTTAGCTAGGGAATATGGTCATCTAATCAGTATTCATGTTATAACATATCTCACACCACAAATAACATATCTCTATTCTTAATAACAGTGCCACATAACTTAGTCTCATGATTAAGAATTCTTATAAAAACACATACACCGAATTCTTACATCTTATGAAAGGTTCATTTCTATCAATACCGTACTCAAAAGCTTAAGGAGATATTACTATATTACCATAACCAAAACTTAGCTCCCACCATCGATCCAATCTCAAATAATCACCACCCAGTCAACTGGGACCCCAAACTTCAACACGTTAAAACCGGCAAGCCATTGACTCTGAATACTACTAAACCACAGCAAGTCATAACTATACTACAGAAAGTAGAAACAACTATAAAAAAGAACTAACACATAATATGCAAGGTGTACACTTCAATAAACATTCCCTTATTGCAGTCATATTATGCTCTTATCACTGAATTCACATGAAGCACGTCATGTTTACAAGGTAACGATGTAACGTATCAACAATTGCTCTGTCTAGTGCACGTCTTTACACACTTTTACACCCACACGTGATAACAGAGTGACATTAGAAGTTTGTTTTGAAGTGTGCTGGCCAGTCACTCTTCAAATCAATCTTCCAGGTCATTCTTAAACTACCACGGCACAATAAGAGAATGCTCACCCACTTTTACTACAAAGATATAATTTCTACAATCGGTGAATTCACTTTCTTATGACGTTAATCTTTCCTCCTTAAACACGAGTGAAAACATTAGCATGATAAGGTCAAAGCCTCCAGTCTACCAACACTACCCCAACACGGGTGTACAACTCAATACTATGCCTAAACCCACAAGTATGACGATATTGCGATATTATACTTATGAATGTCACACAAGCACACAATGAATGAGAAAATATTTTTCGTAAATGTCAATGCAATGATTTAAGCCCCGAGACTCTAAGCCTCCCCATGGTCTCTAGGTTTTCGAACCTATGCTCTGATACCAAGTTGTCACGCCCTCAAATTCAATAAGCCAAATACAAGTATAATCCACGTAGGATCGATCAAAGTCAAACATTTTCTCATAGAAAGTCGAAGTCAAAGTACAATGTGCTTCTGCTCAAGGGTACCCGTACCCATGCAAAATTAACAAAAGTTTTAAAGTTATTACATAAGTTGAAATAGTCAAAGCTTGGAGAAATTAAAGTTACAGGATCATCTTCCAAAAATGTACTTTGTATGAAGATGAGAAAATAACTTCATGATCATAAAATCTTCATGGCATGCATTCACACTCCATGCATCCGATCTCATGCTCCATGCCGTGTACCTGGGAAAGATAGGGTGAGCTCACTAGCTCGTAGGAAACATTTCTACCAACACTAAGGGTATAGAGAAAGAATGATGCACATGAAGGTATGATACACATGAATAAGTAAGCTAAGATGGACCAAGATAAATCAACTTGATGACAAAGTGTCTAGGAGATGCCTCAAAGATCTAATGAAACCAGAATATCCATAAGTTTCCTCATAACCATTACATTTCGTGTCACGGGTTCATTCCCTTCAAAACACTATCATTTACACAAACATTTCATTTCACAATACTTCACAAATACCCAAAACATCTCAAATAACCCAAGTATCCATCACATTATTCGTATACATCTTATTCCTTTTTAATCATTTGTTTATTCTCCGGGCATGCCATATAGGCCCCGTGTCACTCCGGGCATACCATAAAGGCCCCGTGTCACTCCGGGCATACCCTTTCGGGCCCCGTGTCACTCCGGGCATACCCTTTCGGGCCCCGTGTCACATATTTCACATTTATATTACCATTTATCAACTCATAAGCTCAACTTAATGCCCAAAGTCAATTCACGTATCACAATACCCTTTCACTTGTGTCCAAAACATTCACACAATCATCTTTGTTCAAAAACTCCAAAATGTGTCGGAGATGGTCAAGTTAGCACGTGTCCAAGTGCGTGAGAAACCAAGACAACCAAGACAAAGCATAAAATGCACCATGATAGGTTACCGAAGCTTAGAGGTCAAGTCGAGAAGCTTTGAAAGGACCTATGAGGGCCCGGAGCGATGGAACATGAAAATGGAGCTATAAATCTCAAGAAAATGCAACACGCTGATAGTAAAAAGCACATTTCTCTCAAAATACAAAGGCTATGAATATGAGACCAATTGGGTTTGAAAGTAGACTCATAGAGCTTTCCAACGGTTCAAGAATCACCTCAATCGGAGTTCGATTTAAGGGCGGGCGTGCCCGCGAAGTTGGGTAAAAATCTGCCGCAATGGGTATCGATACTAAGGAAAGGCTGTATCGATACCGGGTAACTAAAATCTAGACAGAAACGCTGGGTATCGATACCGATGAAAGGGGTATCGATACAAAGGCCATCTCGAGCAAAATTTTCAGATTTCCAGATTTTTCCACAATGGAGGGGGTTTCAACCCAAACCAAAAATTGAGGTTCCAAACAACATCTACTCATAGGAGAGGGATATATCAACAACCAATTCAAGGATTTATCAACCAAATACACAAAACCCAAACTCATTCATGATCCAAAGTCAATTCCATGGAGATAATCAAGTTTAACAAGAGTTTTAGGAACAAGAACACAAATAAGGCAATCATTCAACCAATATACACTTAGTGGAGGTAGAAGATTTGTTCCTACCCTCAAGGATTTGCTCCAAGTCAACCCAAAACGAATTCCTAGATCCCCAATTTGAGTAATCCCGTTATTGGCCCTCCCGGTGCGAAAAGATGGTACTCCAAGTTCCCAAACACGCGTAGATGATGAATCTTTGGTTAATTTATGGAGAAGTTTGATGAGGGGAGTTTGGGATGCAGATTGAATTTTATGAAAGTATGGAAGGTTTTTTGATATTTGGGTCAAAGTTTGGGGAGTTTTATGAAATTTTCCCTTCTGGGTTTGGTAGAGATTAGTAGTCATTTCATCAAAGAGCACAATACAAATACAAAAACATGAAAAAGCCCAAGCCCTTTTAGATAACCATAATTCGTAGAAACCAAGCCAGGTTGCATATTTTGTCAAAACCTTTCCACCCTGTCGAATGGGTGGGGATTAGAGAAGGCACTAGATAGTGGAAAACTTTGGAGAGATGTTGGGTGCATGTGTTTTGTTCCGTTGTACAGGTCCTACAGGATAAGAAACAAAAATGGAACAAATAAAATCAATCTTACAGAACCACAAAAGTTGTGGCTGCAATTTGCCCATCAGTTTCTTTCTGTCCCCACTCCCTCTCTCTCTCTCTCTCTCTCTCTCTCTCTCTCTCTCTCGTGAAAGGGTCCTTTCCGGTTGCCACTTGCCTATAATCTTAAACCCAAATTTGTCCCAACCAAAGTGATTCACCCAAAAATTAAGACTAAAAGATAGCTACAAAATCTTTAACCCAAGTCCCTTTCTCATATGATGACTGAAAAACATAGGCACTTGACTTGAAAAAGTTTAATTCTCTCTCCCTAAGAGATCTCTATTGAGAAAGAGAGATGAGACAGAGTTCAAATTGAGTTTGGGGAATTGGTTTTGGAATATTTGGGGAGATGTCAAGTGGTGGGTGTAGCATAGTGTGGTTTAGGAGAGATCTGAGGGTAGAAGACAACCCAGCACTGGCAGCAGGAGTGAGATCAGGGGCAGTGGTAGCAGTATTCATATGGGCACCAGAAGAAGAAGGGCACTTTTACCCTGGTAGGGTATCAAGGTGGTGGCTAAAGCACAGCTTGGCTCTACTTGATTCCTCTTTGAGGAGCCTTGGTACCTCTCTTATCACCACGAGATCTACTGATACTGTTTCTTCTCTCCTTGATGTTGTCAAATCCACTGGTGCAACTCAGCTCTTCTTCAATCACTTATATGGTCAGTTGTCTCTCCATTCGTCTGGGAAATGTTTTGATCATATGATAGTTAACCTCCCTAATAATTAGGATTTCGGTGTTGTTCAGTTACGTTATAGATTTCAAATTTTTATTTTCTTTGCATGGAAATCTGATATATTAAGTGTTACAATATGAGTTCTTTGCTTTTTTGTTTGGTTCCTTGATTGTTGGGTCTGGTGTTCCGTGTTTCTTATGTAGTGTAGAATGGTGGAGTGTGAAAGCCATCTTATGTCCCACATCGGTGGCTAGCTATGATACAAGGGAAATGTAAGGAAACACCAACGAGCTACTGTTAACTTGAGGTTGACACTTGAGGTTAACTTTTTGAGCCACGTGGTTAGGCGAAGGGTTAGCAGGTCAACGGGGGCGGGTGTTACATGGAGTCTCTTCAAATAGTGTTTTCTTCTTTCTTTTTTGGTCTCCTTTTAGTCTTTTTTAGCCTGCTTTAAATATTAAAGATTTGAATTCTTGAATAGCAGTTCGAGTTATTTATAGTGTTCTTTAATTGTCATCCCTATCTGAATTGATCCTTCCTCGCACAATTTGTAACTACAAAGAAATTGAATTTCAAATGGATTTCAGCTGAAATAGAGGGAAGGATGTGTTTTTTTACTTCAGGATTTAAAGGAATACTAAGCCACATCTTCTTAGCGAATTAGCTTTTTCCGATTTCATAGGCTCTTTATTATTGTCACATAGTACCTTTGTACAAAATGTTGGTTTTGCTCAGTTGTTTTCTTTTTTTCAGATCCCTTGTCTCTTGTTAGGGATCACAGGGCAAAGGAGGCTTTAACTGCACAAGGAATAGGAGTGCATTCTTTCAACGCTGATTTACTCTACGAACCGTGGGAAGTCAATGATGACCATGGTCACCCGTTCACAACCTTTACAGCTTTCTGGGAGAAATGCCTTACTATGCCATATGATCCCGAGTCTCCACTTCTCCCGCCTATGAAGATAACCTCAGGTCTGATTGATTCGTCGAGTGTTCTTCAAAAATCTAAGCATTTCTCTTAATTCAAATACTTGCTCGGATAGTTGAAATTGTCGAGTCTTTAAAACGAGAAGAATTGAGGTTGCACGATATTATGCGTGGATTATTGTATTGATCTTAATTAAGGCTATAAAAACTTTGGGGAAGGCCGTCTAGATCAGTATTTTGTGCTCATTGCTGTAACGGAAAGAACTAGAACGCAACCTGTGGAAAGACAAGTTCAGGGAGTACAAGGCCCTGTCTAGGTGAGCACTCAAATCGGATGAATACATAGGCACAAGGCTAAAATGGAACCCACAAATAAATAGGTAGTAACGACATCTAGATGAATTAAATAAATGGAGCTTTGTTTGAAGCTGTAATCAATAGAGATGGCAATGGGGTGGATCGGAGTCGGATTTATAGTCCCCCTTCCCCGCCCCATTCCATATCGGGCGGGAGTCAGAGCGGGGGGAATTGGGGAGATGTCCTCATTACCCGTTGTAGTTTCTGTTTAACTTTTTCCTTGATGATATCTACACAACATTAATGAGTGAAAACTGATGAGAATTTAAAAGATAAAAACAAAGAGAATGAAGAAATGAAATACTAATTTAGTAAGTATTTGTTATTTTACTCTTATTAGGTTTAAATTGATGATATATTGATATCTGCATAGATATAAAAAAAGAATGTTAATTACAATAATAGGGGTTGGGGCGAGTTAAAACGGGGCGGAGAAGCAAATAGAACCCCTACCCCTTCCCCATTTTCTTTTCAGATCAGGGAATACCTGCTTGAATTGGAGAGGGGGTGGGGATGGGGCGGAGGCCATCTATATCAATATTTTATGCTCATTTTTTTTTGAAAGGCAAAAAATTTTATTAACCTTTGAAAACGAATTACAAAGATTAAAAGGATCCAAGAGCAAGGCCTTAAGATGAAAGAAGGGAATATCCACAAAGAATACTCCCCTCACACCAAAAGACACATGCTGCTAGGAACCAAAGGGAAAACACAACCTAAAGTTGGCAAGAAACCAACCCAACAACCTCCCCTCCCCCAAACAAGAAATCACAGCCGATACAGTAAAACTAGCGCTCAAAGAAACAACAGAAACGCCTCAAACAGACACCACCACCAACAATCTCAGCTTGCAACAGAAAAACTACTTATGATCTCTTCATCATCCCCCAAATAATCTTCACCCAAGATCTTGCTTATTGATCGAGAAGCCTAAGTTGTATTAAGATGAATCCTGTTAATGCTATCAGAAGAAACAGATAATGCAGCAGCAACTATAGCAGATCTGAATACAACGCTTTTTTTTCTGTTTTCGACGACCCTTCTTCTTAGCTTTGGGAAAACCCAACTTTTCTTCAATCTTTTTCTGTTTCAATTTTCCTTTTCCCCCACCAGTGATTCCTTTTTTAGACAATAGGAAAACCCCAGACTTCTCTTTACTCGTAATGACTTCACGTCTCTCCTTAGTGATCTTCAAAAGCCCATTTCCATTAATACTTGAAGTACCAAATTCATTCCCATCTGTTGGAATAGGCCCAAGCCCTCCCATATTAATAATGCCAGGCTCAATATTTTATGCTCATTGCTTTAAGAGATAGCACTAGAACGCAGCATGTGGTAAGACAAGTTCAGGGAGTATGGGGCCTGTCTTGATGAGCACTCGAGTTGGAAGCAGCTTTGTTTGAAGCTGTAATCAGAGCCTAGGCCTATGTTAATGGACTCTAACTAAGGAGCTAGTGAACGGTGGGATTGGTTCCGATAGATTAGAACATGAGATGCGTGTATGCTGGTTTGGACACCCTGAGTTATCAAAAAACTCAAGAGCTGCACCTTTGGCCCTTTGTTAGGCTTTCAAAAATTTCAAATGCAAATGTCAATTTGATCAATCGGCACATCAATGATACCACTGTAAAATTCAAACCTCCCATACGGTTCAGAAAAGTGTAAGGTAAGAGTTGCAATGATCTCTTCTACTACGCATATGTGTTTATATTAAAGAACAGGTATGATACGTCTTATGTTGTGAGAAGGGGATTGCTAATTTACAAGTTAGATCGTTTTTTCCTCTTGTACCAGTAAGGGTACCATATTGAAGAGCTGCAGGTCTTCTAAAACAATATTGAAGAGCTGCAGGTCTTCTAAAACAATATTGAAGAGCTGCAAATTTTTCCTCTTTATGGAGAGGGGACATCATTGAATAACATGCAGACCTTTAAATACAAATAGTGACTTTATGGACCACGTGAATGTAGCTTCCGCTGTCCACATCTTCCATCATACCATTCATCAAACAAAAATGAGGATGATTTTTGTGGAACTGGCTAGGTTTTGATTGTCATGGATTTCCTCGTATGGTTTTATCACCTTAAGGAATCAAATTTAATAAAGTCCACTGAAAAGAAAAAAAAATGAGGCAGAAATTGCTTTTGTTCAAATTTGATTCATGAAGTGTTACTTATCTGTTTTCTTGTCAAGACAAATTGGATTATGGGATTCGTTTTACCGAAAGCTAAGACAAGTCCATTCTAGAGCCATTATAAAAAAGTTAGAGCAAAATCAGTCTAATAATGAATTTAGGTGGAACAAAGTGCAGTTGTGAATCTAGTATCAACATGCTGTGCAGTTGTGTATCCTAGTAGTGATGGCTTTGCTTATAGTGCTTAGTTGAATCTAATTAATGATTTTTCTCCAACATCAATTATTCTGCATGTCTTATCCTGCATGTTCCTTAAAACTTGTACTGGCATGGCCTCTTTCAGGTGATGTGTCCAGATGCACTTCCGACACACTGGTATTTGAGGATGAATCAGAGAAAGGAAGCAATGCGCTTCTTGCTCGAGCATGGTCGCCTGGGTGGAGTAATGCTGATAAGGCGCTAGCTACCTTCATTAATGGACCCTTACTTGAGTACTCAAAGAACCGTAGAAAAGCCGATAGTGCTACAACCTCATTTCTATCTCCCCATCTACATTTCGGAGAAGTAAGTGTGCGAAAAGTTTTCCATCTTGTTCGCATTAAGCAAGTCCTGTGGGCAAACGAAGCAAACAAAGCCGGGGAAGAGAGTGTCAATTTGTTCCTCAAGTCCATTGGTCTGAGGGAATATTCAAGATACATGAGTTTTAACCACCCTTACAGCCACGAAAAGCCTCTTCTTGGTCACCTTAAGTTTTTTCCTTGGGTGGTGGATGAAGGGTATTTTAAGGCGTGGAGACAAGGTAGAACTGGTTATCCATTAGTGGATGCTGGGATGAGAGAATTGTGGGCTACTGGGTGGCTACACGATCGTATACGAGTTGTGGTTTCTAGTTTCTTCGTGAAGGTTCTACAGCTTCCATGGAGATGGGGGATGAAGTATTTCTGGGATACCTTACTGGATGCAGATTTGGAAAGTGATGCTTTGGGTTGGCAGTACATATCTGGCACTCTCCCGGATGGTCGTGAGGTTGATCGAATAGATAATCCACAGGTACATATTTTTATGAGTAATGAAGTTGGTTTCCTTTTTGCTGAGCTCCGTGTCTCGGGTTTTGCTTGTGGATATGCTGATGCACACTTTCAAAATGACCGCAATTGAAATTTTTTGTGAGATTTTTTCGTATTCAGCTAGCCTATGACTGGGATATGCCAGCAGCATTTGTGACTTAACCCATAGAAAAAAGATTGATTCCAACTGAAGTATTATATAATTATGTACAGAGAATAGATCACATGGAGTGACTTCTGTATGTTTTTTTTTTCTGTTTATTCCCCTTCTATCGCCTTACACATTATGTTGATAATTCAAGTTCAAAGCAGTGATTCCCAGCATCAATGGTTTTACATGTTCGTCTAGATTGAACTCCTGCAATTTTTCGAAGGCCTGCACTTGTTTCTCTTACTCCATCACTTTAGAGGCAAGATGCACCTGAAGATTTTCTCCTCATTGAAAGATATAAGTACAATGAAGCGCAATCTGTTTTACACTTTGACTAGTATCAAGTATCAACCATGGTTAATCTACAGAAAACTGTAACTGTGCCTTGACAGATGAAACTTACTTTTGGGCGATGAGATGGACTAATTTTGTCATTTCACCGTTATTCATTTACAAAAGCACTTGTTTTTATGGTTTTCTTGATGCCTTTCTTGTACCTTCAGTTTCCTGGTTACATCTCGGTTTTGTTCTTGAGCATGATTAATAGCTGAGCTAAAGAACCCTGATTAACTAGCTGTGAGCTACAGAACCATTAGAGATTAAAGAAAAATCTTAAGACTTTATTTTTGTTAAAATATCCAATTCAAAACCAAACGACTACGAGTTGAGAGGTTATTCAGGCTCATATATTAGTTTAGGAATAATTGATTAATGTGGGACGAGCTTTCCATCTCACGTGCGACCCCTTGTTCGCACGTGGAGAGGTAAACGAAGGATCATAGCCTAAGGATCACTAGGAAACAAGAAATGAGGTCCAGTCATGGCATAAACATCAATCAAGGGTCCTTGTCCAAAAGTTTCCAAAAGCCTAACCTTGTCCAAAAGTCTACGAAAGCCTAACTCTGAATCCATGTAAAAGGATCGAAATCAAAAACCAATTTGGTTGTGAATGGAGAGGCTATCTAGGCTCATGTACTAGTGTGAGAGATAATAATATGTCAATCTCTAACAATACTGTAGACTGATGTTCAAGTTCTCAGTATTGTTAGAGTATATCTCTACAGCTTCTAGCTACTTTCTATGTCCAGGAAGTTTGTCCTGGAAAAAAAAGTTAGCATAAATGAAACCGCATTTGATGTGTACATGGACACAAAGACCTTATTAGAGGAGTCCAAGATCTTTAGCAGGCAATAACATTCAACTGATGTAGTTTCACATCAATTCATTGTTCTTTTGCAGTTTGAGGGTTACAAGTTCGACCCAAATGGAGAGTACGTACGTCGTTGGCTACCTGAACTTGCTAGACTTCCCACAGAATGGATACACCATCCCTGGAATGCACCAGAATCCGTACTCGTAGCCGCCGGAATCGAGCTAGGTTCTAACTACCCTCGTCCAATCGTAGAAATAGATGCAGCGAAAGCCCGGTTAGAAGAAGCACTTTCTGAGATGTGGCAACTGGAAGCAGCTGCTAGAGCTGCACTTGAGAATGGAACTGATGAAGGGCTTGGAGACTCTGAGTCAATGCCAATTGCATTTCCGAATGACTTACAAATGGACATTGATAATGAACCTGAGAGGAACAATGCTACTACAGTTCAGCATTATGAGGATCAGATGGTCCCGAGCATGGCTTCTTCATTTTTTAGGGTTGAAGATGAAGAAGCTTCTTTGGATCTCCAAAATTCTGCAGCAGATAATAGGGCAGAAGTTCCGACAGACCTTAATGTATATCAAGAACTGAGAAGAGAAGTGGTGAACCCGGGCCATATGCAAACGGTGCAGATCAATGGGATTTTGCCACAATTTAATGATTCAACATTGATACTGAATGGTGAGAATTCAACAGCAGAATCTTCGAGTAGTAGTAGTGGGAGAGGCGTAGTGCCTGTGTGGTCTCCCTCAGCTTCTAGTTACTCAGAGCAGTTTGTGGGTGAAGAAAGTGGCATTGGAACTAGTTCTTCATACTTGCAGAGGCAGCAACAGTCTCACCAATTGATGAACTGGAGACGGCTTTCTCAAACTGGGTAACCATGCATTGACTCTTGAAGCAGTAAGTTGGGGTTGGAATCATGATTTTTTAAAGCTTTTGTGACTCGTTGGCTCGTTGCAATTACTAGTTTGTCCTGGTTCTTTCATACAGTGTATTACCAGTTGTTCTTGCCTTATTATTCTAAAATATAGTTCAACAGGATTTTAAGTAACATTGCTTAATGGGTTACTTGGTGGGTGATTATTGCGCCTTAGATTATGGTAGAAGTTGATTCTGCTAACAGTGTGAACGAAAAAGCTTCAGACTGGAGCTTCCGGATTATTAGTCTTTTCTAACTTATTTAAGCTGTTCTTTTTTGGCCCTATAAGCAGAAGTAAAAGCTGCGGCAAACAAGCAAGCACCAATTTCTGTAAGGGGAAAAAATTGCCGAAAGCTGGCCTTATAAGTTGGCAGCAAACACCCTCTTTATGTATTGGAACTTGCACAGATTCCGTAAAAAGAAGAAAAACTGTACTCCTTTTCACTTCAACAATGTTTGTCCTCTTTGAAAAGTGAGAGGAAAAAGTTTGTAGATTTCCCACAAGTTAACCCTATTGATTAGAAGTAGTTTTAAAAGTAGACAGTAGGATTTTGAAAATGTCGTTCAACTTTCCAAGGAGACGGGCACTAATTCCATGTATCCATTAATTCGATGTCTGTTTTAAAGGTTGAGTTTACCATGACAAGCAATATGGGACACACAGAAATTAAAATTCAAAAAACTAGGGAAAACAAATAGCAATGTGCCTCACGGCCTCGCCCGATACTGAATAGTATTTATCATTCTGCTAATATTGATTTGTGCGAGTATGTTTGTGTATAAATCCCTCAAGGAGTGCTACATTTGTCTGTGCTAACGGTGGATACTTCCAGATTGCAGGACACCAAGTTGGGAGGTGGATAATACAATGTAGCTAATCCTTTGCTGATTTGGATTGTGTTCGACAATCAGGATGTCTTTTCTCGTCTCCTCCATCACTGTGACCTGACCAACAGTTGCTTTCGGGGAATAAGAGATTTTGAGGGCTTGTCCATGTCGTCCTTTTGTGTCCTGATGTACAATATGTGTATCTCTGCTGTATAGTGAATATTGCTGTCATAAGGGAAGAGATCAGGAGCATACTTTCAGATAACATATGGAATTCTCCAATAAACCCAGGTTTTTGGTTTTTGTGTTAATTAGACAATAATATAGCTGCAATTATGTTCAGAAAGTCTCATTTTTCTTACATTTTCGCTTCAGCACTTGCATTCTGCTGTACTGTTTGAGGACCTGCAGTTTAACTTAAAACCTTCAGTCTTTGTTGCAATGCAGAAGTGTATGTATCTCCTCCTAATGCCCTTTCTTCTCTCCATTTTTCCCTCATTTTAACCCATTTCCGGAAAGTAAAATCTTTTGGTACTGCGCTTCTCTTTTCTCTGCTCAAAGCCCTCCATAAGTCCAATAATCTAAATACAGTCTCAGATAAACAGACACGGTGAGGCATATCAGAATCTGAAATTTTCAAATCCACCTAGTAATCTTCTATGAGAACTTCGTCAATTGTCGTGTGTTCCTAAATGTCATCTTACGAAATTGAATTATTTTTTTTATGATGAATGAGCTTGCGATGATCGTCCTACTTGCTCCTCTCCAATAACAAAAGTAGATTAGTCTAAAATCTCGTACGAGAGTCCCAGCAGTCTAATCATGTTGCGAAATATGTTGTGTTTGATATAGTGAGACTTGAAGACACAATGTGCAGGTCTTCCCAAATGTGCCAAACATGACTAGAAATTTAACGGCCAAAATTTTCAAGTAATCATGGTTTTTTCCAAACCGAGATATATTTTTCTACATACAATCTCAGTTTCTAGAAAGTGAGATCTATTTTCTAAGTTATAATCTCGGTTTTTAAATTACTCAGTGTAAAAAATCTTCTCACCTCAATTTTTTGGTACAATTGAGACTAAAACTATAGAATATAATTACCCAAAAAAAAACTATAGAATATATTTTTTATCACGGTTTTCAAAAAACTGAGATTTTTAGAGCGTGATCTTTATGCCTTTTTGTAGTAGTGGCCATAAAAATAAAAAATAAAAAATATAAAATATAAAATTAAAAATTAAATTTAAAAAAAAAAGACAGTAACCAACATACAAGGGAGTTTTTAGGGTTTGCTCGGAAATATAATGAGAGAGGACTATGGAGTAATGTATATCAGTATTATTTTTCTCCAAGCAATATAATTACATTTCACCACCTTAAGTTTTATATGGTTACACTACACCACACTAAGAAAAATAGTGGAAAATAACTTATAACAATAGTTAAAATCATAATTATTTACCAAATATTACATATATATTTTTATGTTTAACTTTATTTATGAATATCTCACTGTCAGATTCGTTTAATTCACGGTTTCATCATCAAAATCAAAATCCATGGATAGCAATGTATCTCATGATTTTCTAATTTTTTAAATTTGTGTTGGGGACAATAATCCATGGATCCAATCCAAAAAGTATGGTTTGGTTCGGTTTGGACCAGATTTACGTTCACAACTTTTCTGGGACAGTTATCAAAGGACAAAATGATACTAAATGTAACATTGTTCAAATTAAGGGACAAAATGATAGTAAATGAAAATAGATACAGGGGTTAAAAGTTTATTTTACCTCCCAATAAAATTTCTAAGGCTAAATTTACTCAACTTCTCTGAGATTTCTGACAAATACACTCACCTCCATGTGGTTCTTCAAAATGCACTACCATTCCTTATTTTTTAAAATTATTCCCAGATTCCCCTATTTCCCAACTTCCATTAGTTCTTCCGTTAGTTTTCAAATATATATATATATTTTTTTTTTTAAAAACTGTTTTTGGAAAAATGTTAAAATAAATATTTGGAAAAATGTTTTCAAAAAATATTTTTTAAATAAAACTATTGATTTTTAGAAAAAACTATTTTTTAACTATTTGTCAAAAAAACAAGCTGTTAAAATTAATTTTTTTAGAGATAAAAAAAGTTTTTTCAAAAAAATAAAGTTTTGAAAATAGTTTTTTTATAACTTTTTTTTAAAACTAACGAAAAAACTTGTGGAAGTTAGGGGACAGGGAATCTGGGGAATAGTTTAAAGAGTAAGGAGGGCAGTACATTTTCACAAATCACATGGGAGTCAGTGTATTTGTTAGAAACCTCAGGGGAGAACAATGAAAATTACCCCAAGTCCTAAGGAAAAAATTCAAAATACATCTCATACTTTGACATCAACTTCTCGTTGCCGCCCAAACTTTTAAAATCCTCAATTGCACTCTTGAACTATTATTCCGTTACCAATTACTCCTACACTCCTACCTTCTCAATCTGTTACCCTCTCCATTCCAAAATGTTGGTCACTTTTGCGAATTTAAGCAAACATTCAAGTTGTTGTATTCAATAAATGTATTCACATTAAACAAATTCATTAATTTCCAACAATGCCCTTATATTTTAACTTTTGAATGAAATGATTGTTATGTAAAAGGGTTATTGTGGAAGATTAAAGAAATTTTGTTTTGACTTATCAAAGAGCACTAACAATTTGGAACATCCCAAAATAGTATAAGAGACAAAGCAATTTGAAACGGAGGGAGTACTTCGGTAACAGGAGACGCTGAAGTGGACTTGGACGAGGGGACAAAACGTTAGAGAGTAAAACACTCTAAAGAAATCCCTTCAAAAAGAAAAAAAAATACAGAAAAGTCCAAACAAATTCCGAGTAAAAACCACCCTCACACACTTTCACACCTTCCGTCACCCCTCTTATTCGATCCCAATCTCCCACTAATTCTCTCTCTTAAAAACCTCTCTAATCCCCCGCCACCTCCAATCCGCCGCTGTCGTTGGGCAAAGAGAAACAGAGTACATGAAAGAGACTGAATTTTGGTTGGATCGAAGGCATCCATCATATGAAGTATCTCTAAAACCTTTCCGAAGATAGGCACGATTTTTCTACCGAAATACTTGAAAGTCCCACCCCGATCAAAAGAAAATTCACAACTAAAACACAAACGACATATCCCGACGCAGTTACGAAGCAAATAGAAACTTTGTGAAGTTAGCCTTAACACATGCAATCCCAAAATGGGGCCAGAAAGGGAAGGAAAACGCACATGCAAAATCCGACTTGTTGAGACTAGGGTTGTATGCTGATAGTCTGACATCACTTGAAATAGATTTGAAGACCCACGACTGGGTGGTGTTGATTTTTCTTTGTCTATGTTCCTTTTTCCTTTTTCTGCTCAGAAAAATCAGTCACTTAAAACTGATCAAAAACTTGATTTGAGGACAGATTCTTGTACCTTTCAGTTAGACGATTCCAACACCACCAACCCTGTCGTAAAAGAAGCTTTGTGGAACTCGCACGCGCCTCCCTAATTTCACGTGTCAGAGAGAGAGATCCACTCTCTACTACTCCCTCTGTCCCAAAATGTTTGGCACACATCCACTATTCACACCTCTCGAAAAAATCATCTATATTTTCTAAGGTTTAATGAATTATATATGCAATATGAATTTTGTTTGTAGATTTTGCTTAGTTTTATTAAACATAAAATTTCAAATCATTAAAAGTTGTATTAATTACAAAATAAAGATGATTTTTTTAGAGACATGAATACTGTTTTTGGCCAAACATTTTGGGACAGAGGGAGTATGTTTTTCCCAGGGTTTTGTACTTGGAAAGTGATCTCAATGTGCCACATCAGTAAAGTTTCCTTCCAAATTTTACCCTTTAATGTTTCATCCCTCTGTCTAAGTCCACCTCAGCGTCTCCCCTTATCAAAGTGACAGATTGAGACGGTAGGAGAGTAATTGATAACAGAACAATAGTTTAAGAGTGCAATTGACAATTTTAAAAGTTTGGGTAGCAGTAAGACATTAATCTCAAAGTATGAGGGTTTTTGTTTAATTTTTCCCATTCCTAAATGTAATTTACTGACCTAGGAAGGGAACTAGGGTTTTCAGCTCATCCCTTCCGTCTATATATACGAAGCTGAATGCAATGAACTGTGTGAGAATGAAAGCTGTATCTACTAAAAATGGAGGAATACACTCTCGCGAGGGAGAGCTGAGATCCCTCGTAATGGGTAAATGAGCTTAATCTGTTGTCCAATCTGATTTATGTAGTGTTGTGGAAATCGATATACGTTTTTGTTTTGTTCTATGTATATTTGTAAATGTAATACATGTGCTGATTGCCACTTCTTTCGGCTGCAAGAGTTAGAGATCTACCGATCGATTTCTTGACGGCCTTGTTCTGGTGGCATATATTGAACTCCGAAGATTTTAGGGTTTTAAAGCCAGAGTTGATCTTCTTTCTTCTCTGGAATCCCTTCCTTTGGAACATTCAATAACTTAAAAACCTTCTTTTTTTTTTTTTTTTTTTTTTGCTTTTGGAATTGACGTACTCTTCCAAATACCAATTTGGCCTGAAAAACCAGGTTACAAAATTCTGGAGGAAAATAAGCTAGTAGTGGTGGTGTGGGAAAGGGGATTTCCTACGCCTTATTACAAGTCAACCAAGTGGAAAAATGCTTTCATGTTACACGAAGTGAAAATTGGACCTAGAAACCTTTAGAAAACTGAGAATTACTCCATTAACTAGGAAGGTTTGACGATCTCCGTATCTAATTTTCTACCTGGCTTTAATCAGATTAACCAATTGCAATGAGTCAGACTCTGTCATGCATTATGGAAATTTCCAAAACCTTACTGTAGAGCAAGTTACTCTGTTACCCAAAGCTTCTGCCACAAGAGCTGAGGGAGGTAACTTGAATTCTATAAAAGTTTGTGGAAATCAGAGCCCCTTTTGAATCCTTCCCACCACAGCAGCTGAACTACTTCATAAGCCTGCGTTCCATGAGTTTTGTGAGAAAGTATGTCACAATGAAATTTCCAGGAGCCTATTTGATGGTGTTGCCATTTTTGGACATGTGGTGTTGCCATTTTTGGACATTACAATCCTCCAATTGTTGGAGAACTGGGTGACTAAGGCTGCCCTTGAAAATCCTCCCGTCTCTGTTGATCAAAAAATTGCTTCGAAGGGGGTTTTATTGAGTTTACTATCACTTTTAGCTCTCCATCTAGACCAGCGTTACACAACTGGGAAATCAAATTGAGGGATTCCTATTAAAAGCTAAGGAACTGCTATTAACAACTTTGTAATCAAACCAGACCTGCTATTAACAACTATGTAATCAAACCAGACTATTGTAGAAATTTCCCGATAGGATGTTCCTTACGGTGCACATCAGTTTTGTAGCGTACTTCCTCTTCAAATGGTTTCATGCATCGCATATAGACTCCCGTTAAACAGCGCCATCCCCGAACTTAAATCCTGTCTCCGCACTGATGCTGTGTAGCAGGTATCTTACAGGTACAATGCTACACACCCCTTCGTTTGCGTGTATGTTAGAGAAGGGTAACCCATTGAGTTGTACCTTTTACACAAGATACTTCTGCATGGTACATGTACAAGTATTTCTGCATGGTACATGTGCAAGTATTTTGATAACATGTTAGAGAAATATTACCCACATTTTGCTCCTTTTTGGAAGCCTTCGACTGTAGGAATTCCTGTTCATTAGGTTAATGTTGAATCTAGTGCAATGTTATTTGTTTTGTAGAAGTTTATTAGTTGAGGTTTTGGCCCTTGATGCATTAGCCTAAGTCAACCAACTAGTCTTGGAGTTTATATTCTTCCTCCTCTTGGGACTTTGCACATTATCTATGAAGTTTAGACTCTCAACAAAGCTATGTTTATGGTAATTTTACTGTTGGGAGAAATGATTTAGTTGTGGTTTTGCTCGTTCGTGCATTAACCTAGCCCACGGTAACATACTGATATATTTGCTTATCCTTTGCTATTTGTTTACTGAGAGAATTAGCATGCGTGAAATGGTCCGTGAGAAAATAGTATAAAAAAGGTCGACTATGATCGCTAAACTGTGATATTCTGCTGAAACTTTTTCGTTTCAACTTCGAATTATTCAAAACTATGCTGAAGTATTTCCTTTTTTTTTTTTTTTTTGTGATAAGTGCACATTCTTATTAAGCTCAAACTAAAGAAACACAAACAAGGGGCATGCCCCAGGAGTTACAAAAACAGGAAGACACATAGCACACTACACTAGCTATACAAGATCACCAACATGGAAAATACATCAGAAGAACTATACAAATTATCAGTTCCGATAGATGGTTTCCCCAACCTTAGAGTGCCCAGAAAACTTTGTACGGTATTCAGTGTTGTAAGAACAAACTAATCCTAGACTGTACCTTGGCCTTGAAAAAACCCTTTGATTTCTTTCCCTCCGAATGGCATAGACTGCAGCAGCAAGACATCAATATTATGCTGAAGTTGAAAGGATGAAGTTACTCAATGGCTAAAATCTAGATAGTTCCTCCACTAGTCTTTTAAACCAAGAATTAAGCTTAACTGTATAGTTTTAATAAACAGCCAGATGAGATTTACATAACCTACAGTTACATTCTTTTCAAGGAATCTCATGCTCTCATCATATTGTACACTATGTCAATATCTATGCAGATGATGATGTGAACATTGACTTCTTCCCAGCTGTGTAACTAAATTTAGATTCTAAAACATAGTCCTAAATAAAATACAGGATAAGGAAACTTGAGTTTTGTCTGTTTTGGCTGTGCTGAATGTTGTTAGCCTTCTGTAAGACTGGCATTTTAACTATTTTCACCAAATTGGTTTGAAACTGGTATGTATGGTTTTCGAGTATGATCTGAAACTGTTGGAATCTTCTGTCAATTGTACGACTCATCTTTGAAGCTGTAGTCCTAATTAGTTTGTCTGCGACATAGACTTGGTTCTGCAATACACTTTACAGATCTTCCCTCAAGTAGAGGTAATCAAGTCTTCTTTTTTATTTCTTTCGTAACCTTCTATCTTAAAATGCGCATTCTCCAGAGGGGGGCCCTCTTGTCACCTTTAAGCTATACTCTCTCCATCCCGCAAAGTTGGTCCCTCTTCGGGAATCCAACTTTTTATTGAGACAAAATTGTTGCGTTGTACAAACTTTTACGTCCCAAAATTACCCTAAAAAATATTCAAGTATTTGGCAATTTTGAATCTAAATTTAGGAATGCAAATGATGTTCAGTAGGGTGCAGCCTTAGTAAGGATGGAGACTACATTTGATTTGAATTTATTCAATGCAGTTTTGTTGAGCTTTGTGTACCTTTTGCCATGATTTAGTCCCCACAATTATTTATCTCCAAGAAGAGAAAAGGGTAGAAAGGGGAAAACATCAAATTTTGGGCATTGATTTGTGTGAGCGACATCCGATATGGGATAGCCAAAAATAGAATAAGGGACCAATTTTGCAGGACGGAGGGAGTGTCAAATTGCTTGTATAAGAGCATTAGATAAATAAATATGCATAATTACCGTCTGAAGCAATTTCTTTGCCCCAGAATAAGTTATTCTTCTATAGGGTTTGTGTTTGTTTTCTTTACTAAAAGGATCTTATATTATTAGTATACAATTGCTGATCTCTTAATCCAACCAAGAACAACGATCTGTCCCAACTTAAACCTGGAGTTTGAGATTTGGTGTCTTTTTAATGTTCGATGGTAATGGTTCATTTGGTTTCAGATTCTTCAAATCTTCTTTGAAGAAAAAGTGTTGACATTGCGGTTGAGGATCAACAAGGACATGAGACCGAGGATGAGACAAAGCGACGAACAAAGTATCCCATGGAGCATTGGTTTACGTTATTGTTGCCTTCTTGCCGATTTGATATAGTACATCTGCAGAAGCAGTGTTGCCAAAAATTTCCCAGTATGCACCTTTTGCTTTTGTTGACTCAATCCAGATATAGGTTTTTGCTCTTCAAATGAAGCCATTTACTTTTGCTAATTGGTATTGTCTTCAGGAATATTTTCTTGTGAGCTTTTAAATTTTAGTTGGCAATGAAAATGTTGAAATATTGAGAATGGAAAAGGTTAGTGTATTGTTACAAGTTGGTATAAATTATAATCCATTTTCCATTTGAATTAGGCATTCTCACCATTTCGAATGAAGAGTATATTTAGCCATGTAGCCAGACACTTTGTTCGAGGTACCAGTGTTGGACATTTATCAGACATAGAGAACCCTCGAATCCAAAGTGTCCTATTTTTTCTCTACGATTTTCATTTGGACACTCTGGGACACTAGAAAAAATGGGACACTAGAAAAAATGGTGTGTACATTCTCCAGACTCGCTAAACAAGTCGGGGTTGTTTTGTAGACTCTAATTAAATTTCAGGAAGTCATTTTTGTACGGTGGATGGCGGTTTATTGGAATAAAGACGTGTAAATGATGAAAGACTTTTTGTTGAAATACTTTTGTGCATGACTAATGATAAATATGATTAAGGTACATATGGTGCTACATCTTCAAGGTAAATATTTCTAAAATGTGTCTCCCAACGTGTCAGGTCCTCTAACTTGGTGGAGTGTCGTGTCCTGTTCACCTGTTCATGCCGTGCTACATAGATCGTTTGTATTCTTCTGTTATTCTTTTTTATCACGTGTTTTTGTTATTCGCATTGCCATTTTGACATCAAATTTGCACTCTTCATAAAGAGATTTTAGTGGCTGTACGACTGTAATGTTGTTTTTCTAGTTCTGCTAGAAAAAGGAAATCAGGCTACTGGGCATCTATCTACTCACAGTAGAGAACTAACCTAAGTGTTCGGAAAACCTGCAATTTCGATATGGGAGCTGTTCTTACTTCTGAACCATAGAAACTAGTGTTGCGATGCGGCAACATTACGCTAATTTTTTTAGTACTGTTGAACTTGAAAAGAATTTCGTTAATGGTTTGTAGTTTGTCCTGGGGCTTACTTCAGATTCTCCTGGGGCTTATCACCAATATTGGTTTGTTTTTAAGCATGATACTTCTGTTAGCCAACGTTCGCTTGTTTTCTGACTGAAGACACTGGATTTATCAAGACGTTCTCAAGGGCGAAAATGAACTGATCGGAGTTTTTTCTTTGAATACCGCTTGTTAGAGGCCTTTTCGGGAAATGATTTACTTTTTCATTATGCTAGCACGCCGACGATTCCCCCCCTTTTTTTTTTGGTTCTGGAAATGATATCCGCTTTTGTCTCTCTTTTCTTTTTCTTTTTCTTTTTCTTTTTCTTTTTCATACTGTTGCGGGCGTAACTGGCTTAGGAAATAAAACTTACGCACTTGGCTTTGAAATGTGGAGGATGTGAAGTGTTTGAACTTTGAACGGACATGAGTGCTGCACTGCAGAATGCAATATTCTGTTCTTTTGAATTGCTTGCTATTTCATTGGCGACTTGTTTGTACCATATCTGGACCGCACACGTGGCAGAGGATTTTCACACAACTGAACAATGGAAAATCCCAGTTCAAAAAAAACAATGGAAAATCCCTACAATTCAGGAGATGCTCATCTCCAGGAAACGCGACAAGACGGTTACCTTAATTTTAGGGGCTACATTTTTTTGAAAATTGAATTCTTTTTAAACCGAAAACACATGTTATAATTATCAAGATAATGGGAAGTTATTTTTCGGCTTAAGAAGGACACTTGGCACTCATTGAACAATGGCGAAATGAAAGACATTTAAAAAATGCACAAATCAAGGAACATGGGTCAAGATCTTGGGCAGTTTTTTCATAGCGGTTACAAGACTTATGAAATTCTATAAATACAGGCCTTGGTACAACGTTGCAAAGGTCCACGCCCCAAAAGCTCAAATCAGCATTTCAATTGTTTTCCTAACTATCGAGCAGCATTGTAATTGTTTTCCTAACTATCGAGTTAGTTGATCGTTATTCTCTCAATCATGTCTGTCACCTCCCATCTCCTATCTTTCTCTTCTTTCTCCTCTTTCTTTTCTATGTAATCTTCTTTTATTTCTGTTGTTGAAGTCCTTGTTCAAGGCACTCGAACCTTTATAACTTAGTTCCTTTTAATTAAGTTGTAACTTGGTTCCTTTTAATTAAGTTATCACTGTTGCTTGAAAAGAATTTATTCAGATTTTTAGGCACTTTTCCTTACTTTCTTCTGGAGATCTCCTATCTTTTGGCACGCCCGCTTTTTCACAACACCACTAGGTATTGGCATTAACAATTCTCCTGTCCCTGGAGAATTTCGTGTCAACACCACTTGAGTTTGAACATTCGATTACGATTTTAGAACATTGATGAGGGAGGCTTGTGAATGAATATTAGGCTTATTGAGCAAACCCAACTGGAATATATTCTCTATCTCTACAGTCCATACTGCTATCCAAACACGTCTTAACTGCGAAAATTGCAGATCACCATTGAATCACTTCTTCAAATTTCTATTATCGAATTTCAAAGGCAATTGTAAAGTTCGCGATGAACCGTGAGAAATTTGGTACGAAGAAAGCCGAGGCATGCATGGGTTGTTCGAGCAATACTGGGGGGGAAAAAATCAAAAGAACATAACTTCGGAAGCAGTTATTCTAAATTGAGTTATTGATGCTTTGTGATTTTATTCCAAGAAAATCCTAACCTATTGTATTTATCAAAGAAAAAGAAATGAGGGGCGAGATCGGAACCTCATGTGGAGGGTGAGATCTGAACCTCATCACATGACGTCCCGTCACTTGCCCTACCAATTGAGCTAGGAGGCAACTTCTTTAAGACCGAATTCTGATTGGAGATAGTTTCCTTTTGATTTTGGAGTTTGATGCCTCAAGATTAGGGTATTGGAGATTGCTATTTCTCATCAAATTCCGTTGTTTTCCTTTCGATTTCTTTCTATTTCTTAAATTTCACTACGCCTCATAAGTTCCATCGAGTATTTTGCTTTATGATTCAAGTGTTTATACTTTGCACCTATTTGTTTTTCTTGCTCAATAATATGCAGTGGGCCGAACAGGTTCGGCCTAACGATATTAGTGAGCCCACAATGCAAATCGTGCATTGGCCGAATAAGGCCAAGAAGGATCATTCTGTTACAATTTGCGTGGTGGCCAAGGAATAACGGGTGTATGGCCATGGGCCGGGCTAGTACTACCGGTATGTAACCAGTGCAAGGAAATTGAACAGAGATTAGACTAATCTCTGAGAAGTAACTCCATAGGCATCTTCCAAAATGTGTAGGGGCGCTTTCCAGGAAAAAACATCATAACCTACATAGTAACGTAGTGTTTAGGGCTTCAAACAAGCGAAATCGAGCCAAGTTTTAGAATGTTCAGTTCATTCGTTAAGGTTTTGACAAACTCGAGCTCAAGCTCATGCTAAATGAAAATTTGACGAGCCGAGCTTTCCTAGTTTTGATTCAACCTAGAACTTGTTCAAGAGCCTTACAGTGGGAAAAAAATCACATATTTTAACGTGGGCACTTGAAAACTTCCGAAGGCAGCAATACATATTCCCTTGTTCAGAGAATATTTACTAAGGGCTCCATTACATAGGCTACGATGCGGGATTTTTGTTCGGGATCTAATTTCGATGATCTGAACCGTTAGATGTGTTTAAAACGTGCTTTTAAAGTCCAATACGAGGATTCATAAAAAAATACCCCGAATGACTTGATCCGAGCAGTTTTTGATAAAAACGTACATTTACATTTTTATCGAAAACTGGTCGGATGAAGCCCTTCCGAGTATTTGTTTTTATTTTTGACAAATCCTCGCGTCAGACCTTATAAACACGTTTCAAACACATCTAACGGTTCGGATCGTCAAAATTCGATCCCGAACAAAAAAAAGTGTTTTTACGGTCCAACGCGAGGTTTTGTAAAAAAAAAAATACCCGGAAGGGCTTGATCCTAGCAGTTTTTGATAAAAACGTACATATACATTTTTATCGAAAACTGCTTGGATGAAGACCTTCCGAGTTTTTTTTTTTTTTTTTTTTGACAAATCCTTGCATTGGACCTTAAAAACACGTTTCAAACACATCTAAGGGAGCCCTTATTGGATCGTCAAAATTCGAACACATCTAACAGTTCAGATCGTCAAAATTCGACCCCGAACAAAAAATTATGCACCATAGAGTTTAAGGGAGCCATTATTGGATATTTGTTGTTTCTTCGTTTTGTTTCCAAAAAGCGTAGAAACTAGAAAAAGGTACGGGCAATGAATGAATGAGAGATGGGTCACTAGGGATGACAATTTCGCCCAAAATCGATGGATATCCGAACCAAACCGAACCTATCAGGAAGGTTTTTTTTTATTTTTTCTTACCCATGGGGCGGGTTTGGTTTTCGAAACATGATATCCGATGGGTTTGGATTTGGGTTTGGTTTTAGCAAGTATTCGACCAAACCCAAACCCAAACTGATTCATATAATATTACTTATAGGATATGTTAGCTATCCTCATGTCTTCTATTGCTTCTGAGTCGGCATTTAGCACTAGTGATAGATTGGTGACTCCGCATCGTAGTCGACTTCATCCCAAAACAATGGAGGCATTGATGTTATTTTTTTGTTTTAATATAAATTTTTTTCTTCATATGTTCATTAATAAAATGAATATAAATGCGGGTTTGGTGCGGTTCGCATAAAATCTAAATCCATATGGTTTGGTTATGGTGCACTAAAAATTATACCCGTCAGATATCGGTTTGAATTTGGGTATAGATAAATACTTTAAGTTTGGGTATGGTAATCATAAAATTCACACTAAACCGATCCATTGCCATCCCTATGGGCCACCTAAATCATACGGGTTGGTCGGTTGCCTGTTCTTCCCACGTTTCTTACATGGTTGTTGAATCACATGTAATCGGCTGGCCATACTAATTTAGTTCAACTAATCAGGCTGCACTGACCTTTTAATAAGGGGTTGCTCCAGTGGTAGGCCAAATACTCCTCATCTTCTGGTAACATTTATAGCAATAGGGGTCTTCTACCAACTAAAATATGTCGAATTCGAAACCTGATATAAAAAGTGTTCCAGTAAGGCAGTTTTTAGAATAAATTGGTTTTTTACGGTTTTTTATGTGATGTATTGTGAAAGAATGACTTGTCTCGATTTTTTAAAAAAATTGTTTTTTGTTAGTGGAACCCAAGAAGGAATTACATTCATTAATCCTGCAGTCTTTTTTTTTTTTTCTTTCTTTCTTTCTATTACGGGTTGTACTATTTTATGAATGAGATGATCTTTGTTTGCTCAAAAAAAAAAAAAAAAAGTTTACAGAAGTTGCTACTCACTACTTGACAAACTTATTAACACCCAACCATATTTTTTAATAGGAATTACATACAACCAAGGGCTTATAGCCTAACGGTTATCTCTTGGTTCTCCCACAAGAGAGTGTTAAGCAAGGTCATTGAAAGTGTATTTTCAGTTATGTAATACCTGTCATGTCTGTTATGTTTTCCGTTAAGTAGTTTACTTTCTTGACTTTCTGTTAAGACTCCGTTAGGTAGTTAAGGCTATGGTTTTGTATAAATAGAGCAGAGGCTCATCTCATGTCGGTTAATCTGAAATGAACATCAGCAAATGAAAGATGAAATTCCTTCTTCTTCTTCACACACATTTCTAGGGTTTCTACATTTCTGTACTTTTCTTCATGGTATCAGAGCTACAAGAGACGAAAGTCCTTCTGATTCTGTGAATTTCTGCGTCAATTCGTGATCCTTCTCTTCACGATATCAAGTTGTGATATTCAGAAATGGCTTCTACAAATTTGTCATTTACTTCGACAAATACACCTTCTTCTTCGTCAGATCTGGTAACACTACCTCCGTCTCTGGCTTTTCTTGTATCCAATTTTCATTCTTTCGTCAATATCAAATTGAGCGCTTCAAATTACATGCTATGGCGTGTGCAAGTAGAGAATGTGATGATTGCAAATGGATATTACGGTTATCTAGAAGGAACTGTTACGATTCCATCAACGCATGTTAAAGATACCAGTGGTAATACTGTACCAAATCCAAACTTTCTTGTATGGAAGCTTATCGATACACAGTTGCTCTCATGTTTAACTGCGACTTTGTCACAATCGACTTTACCCTATGTGCTAGGGTTGCGTAGTGCTACTCAAGTTTGGGAATCACTGTCAAATAGATATAACTCCTTGACAAAGAATCATGTACAAGAACTCAAATGTAGGTTGTACAACCTTACCAAAACCACAAGCATGGAATCTTATATCGACACAGTCAAAGAGTATGCTAAAAAATTAGAGGCAGCAAGCAGTCCATTGGATGATGATGACCTAATTTTTCATCTTTTAAGAGGACTACCTAAGGTTTTCAATGGTTTCAAGACTGCTGTTCGAACTAGAGGGAATTCAGTTACATTTGATGAGGTGGTTACAATGCTTCATAGTGAAGATATTCAGTTGCTCCAAGATACCTCACCAGACACTGAAACCTCTATGGTATTGCTTACTACTGAGAGACAAGGTTCCACACAATTACAAGGACAGTCACAAAGTACTGGTTCACAAATGCATGTACCAGTGGTTTCTATCCCATCTTCTTCTGGTATTCAACAAGGGACACCTCAATCTGCATTTGTTTCACCTAAGTCACACTATGCCTATTTTCCTCAACACCAATAGTCATCACAGTCCTTTAGGAACACTCCTAGAGGAAGAGGTTTTAGAGGACGATTTTTTAAAGACCCTTGTGCAATTTGTGGAAGAAATAATCACACTACTGACTACTGTTATTACAAGCAGAATGCTTTTCAGTCTCAGTCAGTTGGTTATCAAGTGGGAAATGGTTATTCTGTTCAACCTCAAGGTGCTGCAGGTGTGTATCAAGGTGTGCCTCCATGGACATCAATGTATCCTCCTGGTTATCCAGTGTATCCCCAGGGTAATCACACAGGTGTCTATCCACAAGGGAATGTTGGTAGCTTTGGACCTACACATTTTGTTTCTGTTCAAATTCCCCAGATGATTTCACGGCCTGTGCATGCTCCATTACATTCTGGACTTACAGGACAACTTATGGGTCATACACCACAGTATTCAGCTCAAGCATTGTTCACTGCTCCTTCTAATGGATCTACACATATACTTCCTACTTCTGAGTTTGGTACACAACAAGGTTCTGCTCTGGTAGCCCCATATACTACTTTTCCACCTTCTCAGTTTGCTGTTACCAATCCTACTACAGCACCACAGTGGTACTTTGACAGTGGTGCAAACCATCATGTTACTAATAACCTTCAGATTGCTCAACCTACCACTCAGAATGAAGGTATACAAGTTGGCAATGGTTCCCAACTTCAAGTGACACATACTGGCACAGGTCTTCTACCAACACCTTCTATTGATTTTCGTTTGTCTCATATTCTTCATTCACCTCAAATCACACATAACTTACTTTCTGTCTTTCAATTTGCTAAAGATAATCACTGTTTGCTTACTTTTGACTTTGATGGCCTTATGATTCAGGACAAGAACACACATCAGGTCCTGTATCAGGGACCATGTCTCAAGGGTCTCTACCCTATTCTGACCTCATCTAAAGTTTCATCTTGTGGAACTGCATCTACAGCACTTCTCAGTACTTCTTCTACTCCATCTTCCTCTGCTGTTTTGTGGCATAACAAACTGGGACATCCAAGTTTGCCTTTGTTTTCTGCTTTAATAAAACAGCAAGGTTTGTCTGTAACCAATCCTCATTCAGTTGTGTGTCATTGCTGTAACATGGCTAAAAGCCATAAACTACCTTTTTCTCTGTCTCACACTATTTCTACTGCTCCTTTTCAATTGGTCCATATGGATGTATGGGGGCCGTCACCTATTCCTTCTAATAAAGGTTTCAGATATTACTTGTTAGTCATTGATGATTACACTAGATATACATGGTTATTCCCTTTGCATTACAAATCAGAGGTCAAACATGCTATTGTTAACTTTAAAGCTTATGTGTCTACTCAGTTTCATACTGTTATTCAACATGTCAGAAGTGATAATGGTGGAGATTTGTCAATCACTTTCTCTTACATTTATTCCTTTCTAGTGGTGTCATTCATCAGACTACTTGCCCTCACACTCCTCAACAGAATGGAGTGGTTGAAAGAAAGCATAGGCATCTCATAGAGACAACTATTACTCTTCTTTTGCAAGCCCAACTTCCCACTGAATTTTGGCTTGAAGCACTTCTTACAGCTGTCTATCTTGCTAATCGTTTACCTCATACTACTCTTAAGTTTCAAGTTCCTTATTTTTTGTTGTTTCATCACCAACCTGACTACACTTTCTTGAAACCATTTGGCTGTTTGTGCTTGTGGACGGTGAGATCCACGCGGCTCGATTGCCTCTTTGTGATTGGAAAAGTGAAGAGAAAAATGTGAGTCGCCACCCGGGATTTATTTTTAGAAAATGATTTTGGTACCCGAGAAACCGTTGAAGAATATTGATGACTCTTGTGCCGTTTTGGAAAAGGTTTGATCTGCGAAAAGATTCTTGGATTCGGAAGCCAGGTTACGAACGGGGAAGGTTTTGTTGAAAAGCACCCCATGCGCCCGGGAAATTCCCGGTCTCTACTAAATTTTTGTGGGATTTTAGGAAAACGTTTTATTGAAGACCTTGACAAATAAACAAGTAAATAAATAAAAGATAACAATTAGATAGAACCAATAGGAATAAAATTAAACAAAAGATACTAAACAGCAATACCGGAATATTAGAGGGGTGAACATGCAATAAGCAATTTACAGAAAGTGAGAAAACAGAGTACGAGTGAAAGAGAAAAACAGAGGAAATTTTGGCATTATCAAGATTAACCGTGCGGTTCCAAACATTGACCGTACGGCTTATTCAAGTTAGCCGTGCGGTTTCCTTAAATCAACCGTGCGGTTTGTTGTCGAGAAGCCTTTCAAAGGTTTTGGTTTTTGAACAGAAGCCAATTTTTGTTTGAAAAATCTGATTTTTACAGAAAACTTTCAACCACTCGAGCCTAGAAATGACTATTGAAGTCACCCTAAACCCGGGAGGATCCCCTCAAAGAGTCGAGGTTTTGAACTTGACTTAAAGAAACGCGATGTATACCTTACTGGAAAGTTTTGGACGATCGAGAACCTCAGAAACCTTGGACTTGGGTTTCTCGAAAATGGATTTTATACACAGGTGGGTCGTTGGGGTTTCTTGAATGAGAGAAACAGAGTGGGTTTGAAGTTTCCAGGGGAGGGGAGTTTGGACGGGAGATGACCGGAAAATGTACCAGCGTGTCGCCGGAGTAGGGATGGGTTACTGTGTTCTGGAATGGGAGAAGAAGTGAGGCATTTATAGCTGAGAAGGGAATATCAATGAGTACACCTTCCTGCCATTTTCATCATGAGATGCCTCTGCTGCAAAACGAATATTTTCTGGGGGTTAACCGTACGGCTTTGAAGGGTTAGCCGCACGGTTTAAATAGGTAGACCGCACGGCTTGGCGATAGAAGTGTGAATTGCACGGTTTTGACTGATGAACCGTACGGTTTGACTGGTGAACCGTACGGCTAGGGCTATTTCTGTCCAAAGATTCTGAAGTTCTCAGTAGCTGTTCGAAACTGTTCCAAGGTACCACTGACCATTTCTTTCATCATTGGGGACTTATTTTCATAAACCAAACTTAAGTAAAGATTATAATTTTTTCTTTACTTTAATTTATTCATGAAAATAAGGAAGTACCCCCCTTTCGGAAACAATGGCATTGCCAGAATTTTGATATCCCAATCCAATCGAAATCTCATCCCCCCACTTTTAGTACAAAACCGAAAACGGGCACATTTTTCTCCGAAGAAAATGGGCGAAAGATGACTTTGCCTTGCTCAAAAATAACTTCCGATTATACCATTTTGATTAGAAAAATCCAAGGAACAATTACCGGGACTTTTTATTGGCCAAATCAGATCTTCCCAAAAAAGTTAATTTTCCATACTTAGCCAGATTTTCGAGCGACAGACAGGGGTGACTCGATCAAGAGGTGATGATGAAGGAACACTTGGATTAAAATTGGGGTGTCTACAGTGCTATCCCTGGCTTCAACCCTATAGACAGAACAAATTGTCTCCTAAATCAACCTCTTGTGTCTTTCTTGGCTATTGCCCTGCTACTAAGGGTTATAGATGTTTTGACCCTGTCTCCAAGAAGGTTTTTGTGTCTAGACATGTCAAGTTCCTAGAGACAGAATTTCCATATCCTCAACTCTTATCTTCTTCTTCTACTCCTGATTCTTCTTCTCCTACTTCTCTGCATATTCCTTTAACTACTTTTGATGACATCCAAATCCCAGTTTCTGTTAATTATTTCTCTGAGCCTTTTTCTCCTTCTTCTTCTGGGATTTCTTCTTCTCTCTCTGTGCCTAATTCTGTTTCTGCTACATCTTTGCCATCATCTTTGCCCACAGCTCCAATTCTTAGCTCCACTCCTATGCCTTCATCCACTTCTAATTCCTTACCTTTATCTCCTTCTGTTCCTCCTTCTTCTGTGTCTTCTCCTTCTGTTCCTTGTCCTCCAAATATTCATCACATGACCACTAGATCTAAGAATGGTATTTCCAAGCCTAAACACTCTTTTGCTCTTTCTACTGTTGAGACAGAATCACCTATGCCAGAGAGTGAGCCATTTCATTTTTCTGAGGCTGTGAAACATGTTGCCTAGCAGCAAGCTATGGCAGAGGAGTATCAGGTTTTAGTTCAACAAGGGACTTGGTCTCTTGTTCCAAAACCTCCTTAGGCCAAAGTTATTGGTTGTCAATGGATTTACAAAATCAAACGTAACTCAGATGGTTCTGTTGCTAGGTATAAAGCTAGGTTGGTGGCTAAAGGAAATCAACAAACAGAAGGGCTTGACTTCACTGAAACGTTCAGCCCTGTTATCAAACAACCCACTATTAGAGTTGTACTCAGTCTAGCTGTACACTTCAAGTGGGATATTAGACAATTGGATGTCTCCAATGCTTTCTTGCATGGGGTCATAGATGAAGATGTATACATGAAACAACCTCTTGGCTACCAAAGTCCTCATTTTCCTGCTCATGTGTGCAAACTTTCTAAGGCCCTTTATGGATTGAGACAAGCCCCAAGGGCTTGGTTTTTCATGTTTTCTAGCTTTCTTCTGCAGCAGGGTTTTGTGAACAGTTTGGCTGATCCATCTCTCTTCACTCTCAAGTCTGATAAGCATCTCACTTTAGTTGTAGTGTATGTTGATGATATCCTGATAACTGGCAGTGATAGTGAGTTTATCTCTTCTCTTATTATCACTCTTGGGACCAAATTTGTTATGAAGGATCTGGGTTCTCTTAGCTATTTTCTGGGGATTGAGGTTGTTCGTCATGGTGATAGTATCATTCTTACAGTCTAAATATGCCTCTGATTTGTTACTCAAAGCTGGTATGCAAGAGTTTCTTCAGAGAGATTAGGGTTTGAGCCTCGGCAAAGACGTTTGGGATTTAGGGCTATGGATAGCTTCTAGACCCCCTCTAGAGTCTAGACTAATCACTAACTCTCCCGCTAACTCTTGATGTATATCAAATGGCAAAAAAAAAAAAAAATAGTTACGTACGTTGAAATAGTTACGTACGTTTTGACGTAAAATATTTTATAATGAAAAACATTTTTCTTGTTAAATAACTTTGCTAAAAATTATTATTTTTACTTTTATTTTCCAATGTTTGGTTCACACTTGGAAAACATTTGGTCTATTTTGAAGTGTCGGGAGTGGGATTGGGGTTGCTTGTGATTTTGGGAAAACAACTTACCAAAGATTTGAGAGTAAAACATTTTCATCCCAATGGTGTAAAATATTTTACTATGTACTCCTAAAACGTTTTACTTTTTTTTTTTTTTTCCAGCCAAACAACCAAAAATAAGTAAAACCTTTACAAGTCTAAAACTCGAAGCCGAACTCGAGTTCGAACTTGACTCTTACTACTAGTCCAAACTAGGGGTGCAAATAAGCCGAGTTTTTTCGAATCTAGTTGGGCTTTAGAGTGTTGAGCTCTAACTACTAATCCAAACTAGGGGTGCAAACAAGCCTAGAAGGCTTAGTCATCAGAAGGTACAAAAGCCGAAATCGGACAGTCCTTTTCTGGGCAAATCAAATTGGATGGTCCAGTAAGTTATGAATCATATACTTATAGCAGGTGGTGGTTTGGATTTGAATTTCTGCAGCATTGGTTCTCATGCCTTATCCCTGTCAGGCTAAGAATAGATTTCTCTTAAAGAAAAGGGTAAAAATTGTGGAATCACTCACAGTAGCATCTATGCCAATGGGTAAGCATAGCCAATCCCTACACCCCAACTTTCCCAATGACAGACATAATAGGTTAGCACATGCGACTGTCGTACTCAAGTTTTCAATTTTATTTTTTTTTATAAATAATACGGAGTACTTTTCAGAAAAATTTACAATTATATAGGGTGCACTTTGTTATTATAGGATTTTAGTGGTTTAGACACTTTCATAGGGTACCCTAGGGTTTAGGTTTATGCACTTTCATACGGTTCGGGGAGTTGAGGAGAGAGATTGTGTTCATGTGTGGTGGGTAGAGAGAGAGAGAGAGAGAGAGAGAACAAAAGCCCAAATGAAATAAATGAGCTAGCGGGAAGTCCACCCCATTTTGGGACCGGCTGGTACTTTCCTCAAAAAAGAGTGATTGACCTTAATGGTAATTAAAAAAGAATAATTAACCTTAATGGTAATAAATATTTATTTTCTTACCTTAATGGTTATCTGCAGCATTGGTTCTCAGGCCTTATCCCAACGTCAGGCTAAGAATAGATTTCTCCCACTCAAAAGAAAAGGGTAAAAATTGTCGAATCACTCACAGTAGTTTTTATGCCGATGGGTAAGCAGGGACGGAGCCATGATTTTAGCATTGTGGTGGCGAAAATATGTACTTAAAAAATAAAAAGAGAAACTACATTATAAGGATGTAAGATTAAAAAAATCTAGTGGTGACAAGTCTATATTCTTCGGAGATAAAAAATTATTTTCTATATAATAATTACAACTATATTATATTGATTCGCCCGCTCAATAAATTTTTCTTGTAGTATAGGCCCAAACCCACGCTCGAATCTCTTTCCTATGATGGAATTCCCTGTCATGGATAGTTTTCCTGCGGGCCACGTGAAAGATTGTGACATATATCGATCAATTTTTTTGATTTTCATGAATGCAAGCAGTAAAATCCAATTGATTTTAGGATCATCATTCCTACTAGTAATTAACAGTGAGAGATGCAATATTAAATTCAAACTAAAACTAGCTGACGCTACATGCAGTGTTATTAGACACCAATTTTATTTCATACCACTTTTGTTAGATGAGTGAGAACACATTTGATCGTTCAAAGACCAACGACTTCGTTTTGTAGGAGACCAAAGACTTGGAAGTTTTTTTCCCCTACACTCAGAAATGCTAGCAATACATGAAACGATTAAATTGGTTCATGCGCATAGTTATAATGCCGTTTATATATTAATTGATTGCTTTAATGTTGTTGTGCAGCTTGTAGGGAGGATTGAGGGCAAATATAATGACTTGTTTTTTATACGCAGCATCCACGCACAGATTTCAAAGTTGCCGTATTGTAGGATCTCCAAAGTTGATCGTAAAGTGGTATTTCGGATTCAGGATCTTGCCCAACAAGCCATCTCCTCTTTTCTGCGGCATCCGGACACAAGAGACGGCGACCACAGGAGTCCTGTGTCACTTAGTTTTTTATCATTTGCTTGATGTTGCGTTATTGTTATGTTTTCTTTATGTTTATGTTCCTTATTCTATTGTATTAATGTTATTTATGCAATTCTCTCTATTTCCCGGAAAAAGGAAAAAAAAAAGAAGAAGAAGTGAATGCTATGCAATTCCACAAAGGGACTGGATAATCCCGTCCGACCTAATTGCAAGCCCTATTTTTACGATCTTGGCGTTGACCGGTCAAAACCCTTCAAGAAAATTAGCTAAAGTCATTTTTCCAAAATTTATTTTGATTTAGCCATCGTTACAGAAACGGACAAGGGGATGCTGCTGTGCATCCAATGCACAGCAGCTGCTGTGCAGCAAAAAACTGTGTCGTTTTGCGGCAAACTCAGGTACGCGATCTTGTGGGATCCACTTTTGAGTCCCACACAAACGATCCGAACCGCTAAATAATTTTAAAATAATTATTCAAGTGGCCGTGAAAAAAATCAGGTCCATTTGATATTTTTATGTAGTTTATCTAATTTGTTTGATTTTCAATCGGAATTTAGGACCCTGTAGTTTGAAAGAATCTTCAAGAAAAGTTATACAATTATTCGCTCGGTGATACATTGATCTGAACCATAGGTATTGTAGGGGTTCTTTAGAAGAGCATCCAATAAAAAAATTATCTTGTTTGGACATCGATAGGTATCAAAAACTAAAAATATGAGTTTTTTTGATACCAGTCGATGTCCGATTAGGATGATTTTTTCTTGGATACTCTTCTTAACGAGCCCTACAATACCTATGTTTTAGATCAATGGGTTATTAAGCACAAAATTGTATAACTTTTCTTGAAGATTCTTTCAAACTACAGGGTCATAAATTCTGAATGAAAATCAAACAAATTAGATCAATTACATAAAAATATCAAAAGAGCCTGATTTTTTTAACGACCACTTGAATAATTATTTTAAAACTATTTAGCGGTTCGGATCATTTGTGTGGGACCCGAAAGTGAGTCCCACAAGATCACATACTTGAGTTTGCCACAAAACGGCACAGTTTTGAGCTGCACAGCAGCTGCTGTGCGTTGGATGCACAACAGCATCCCCTTGTCCTACAGAAACATACATAAGTCAGGAACTAGCTTAAGGTTGCTTTAGAGTTGATGTATTGTGAGAGAATAATTAATCTCGTAAAGTGCAAGCCAATCGTAAAGCGCAATAAATCCGTTTTTAAATCAACTAGAGAAAAAGTCACCAATTTCTGGAAAAATCTCTTAGTTTTTCAAATTTTATTTGTTTCATTTCGCAAAAAATATTAAACGATGTTTAATGAAAATGATGAAATCTAGTCTAGAAAGAAAAAGGGTCAAGATCATCGAAATCTGTCAAAAAAAAAAAGAAGCCCACAAGTAAAGTAAACGACCCCTTTGTAGAGGGGCGGTTGTAGGATTTTAATTTAGCGGTGACAATTTATATATTTAAAAAATTGTATACACATTAAAAACTATAAAATAAAGGTAATTATTTTCGTTGAAAATTTATCGGGTCTAGTTTAGTTTATTATGATGAGTTATATGATCTACTTACTCACAAATTCGAGTGAAGTTTCATTTACTGTGGCTTTGTACGACCAGTTAAACGTAGACGTTGTGGAAGAATTACTCCCTCCCTCCCAATTTGACAGTCTAGGAAACAACGTGCAATTTTCAAACTAAAAAATAATGTACTTACAAAAAATAATTTTTTGATCAATATGGATCTTGTTTAATAAATCTCATTGAGAACTTTAATATGGTGCAAAAAAATTCAAAAATTAGTTTGGTAAATACATTTTTTTTAGTTTGAAAATTGCACGTAATTTCGTAGTGGATTATGAAATTGGGACGGAGGGAGTATCAAATTAAACGTAAAAATATATATAATTTTGTATTTTTCAAACTCAGAGATTTCGCATGAACCCTTACTTTTACTTTAGTAGAGCCGCCCCGCTTTATAGTAAGCTTTTTTTTTAATGGCATCAGGCATGTGTATGGACAAGATGCTATCACAAAGGTGAGATTTTGAAGTGATTGCAGCAACATTTTTTTCATGCTTAAAACGATTTACTCAAAAAGTGATTATAACATTTTAATAATAAAAAAAAGTGATTACTATTTCTTTCATTCTTTTTTAAGTGTGTTGCTTCATGAATCTAATTTACTCCTACTATTAAAGAGATGTCATCATTACCTTTTTCACATCAAATTTTACCTCAACTTTACATCTCTTACATCAACTTTTACCTTTACTTTATACCTTTCAGGTCACCATTTATCTTTACTTTATAAAATTATCCTCCACTTTTACTCATTAACTCTTTACCCACTAACTTTTCAAAATAACAAAATAATAATTGTACAAACTTTTACCTGTTTCAAAACACTCACTTATTAAGGGAGAGCTCAAAATGAAATACTTGTAGTCGACAAAAAGAAGGGATGGAGGAAGTAACATTTTAGTCATGTTTAAAACGACGGGGGGTGCTCCACGGGAGAGGGCATTCAGTAGTGCGGTGCACTACAGGGTTGTAGTGCGGCATCCGAGCCAATCAACGGCTCAAATTTTATCTTAGCACTTGCATGATCCAAGCCATTGCCTTGCCGAGATGAAATTCGAGCCGTTCATTGCCGAGATTAACATCTTGTGTGCCGCACTACAAGGTCTCTAGATTTTTTTGCTTTTTGGCTTTTTGAGTTTTTTTTAGGGTTAGTGGAATTGATTGGTTTTTGTTGGAGTTTTTGTGTTAGTGGAATGGAGGAGCTTTTGGGTTAAAAATAAGCTGGTTTTTTCTTAGTGGAACACCCCCTTCCCACTAAACAAGTTTTTTTAAAATAAACTAGATTTTCACGATTTTTTATGTGATGTATTGTAAGAGAACGATCTGTCTTAATTTTTAGGAAAAACTTTTGTTTTTTGTTAGTGGAACACCCCCGAGTATCATCCAATTGTAAGGGTCCTGCTTTGTCTAAATGCTATCCACCCGGTCTTCTGCTTCTTTCTTCTCCTTCTCTCTCTCTCTCTTTCTTTCTCAAGTAACCACTGATCCCCAAACTCTCTTCAATTCTCTTCTTCTTCACCATCCAAATTACTAACAAAACAATCAAATCCTTCACCAGAAAAAACCTCCACAACAAATCCACCACCCACCCATACCGTCTCAAATTCGTTGATTGAAATCAATTCGACATTTACACACAGAAAACACAAACATATTCAAAACACAATACTGATTTTTATACCCAAGTGCTTTACTTGTTTCATTTCTCAAAAAATATAAAACGACGTTCAATGAAAATGATTTTTTCGTGACTCATGTCCCACGATGAAATTTAAAAATTACTAAAAGGGTCAAGATCATCTAAATTTGTCCAAAAAAGAGAGAGAGATGCAAGTAAATGACCCCTCCGCGGAACTCGAACTGATCCAAATCCAAATAGTCCAATTCCAATTCCCCTATAGTAGGCTCCGTTTCGCTAAAAAGTTTTTAACACTTATTTAATGAATACTGTACTATATTATGAGGAATGATCAGCAAAAAAAGATTTTAAAGACGTATTATTTAACGAATATCTTTTTATTGGTAAGGTTTTCAAAGTTTTTAAAAATTTTGTCTAATGAACTAAGGAATCAAATAAGATCCATGTGCAATAAAAATACATTATAGAATGAAAACTATAAGAGTTTTTAAAAAACACGCATAACCGTAGGGAGAATTTAAATTGGGACGGAGGGAGTATAGGGGAAGGATGACCAAGAGTTTTTTTAGTGGCCAATAATCCAAGTATTTTGGTTTTATTCAAAAAAATATTTGGTTTGATCATAAATTTATACTTGTTAGATTCGTCTCGTCGAGAGGAATCCGGAAACTACAAAATCTTGACGCGAAAGTAACAAATGCAAATTTTTTTTGAATAAAAACGAAACCAAAAAACCATAATCTACTTTTTAGACAAAGCACCCCTTTGAAGTGATTGTAGTGACATTTTAGTCATGCTGAAAACGATTTATAATCAAAAAGTGATCACAACGTTTTAGTAATAAAAAAAAGGGAAAATGTTAAAATGTGCTTAGTGGACAGATATTAAGATTGAAAAAGTGCTCAATATATGAAAAGTGTATAAAAATTAAGTATAAATGATTGAAAAGTGTAACAAATGCATGGGGGACTGTTTTTTATTTTTTGTTTTTCTATGTATTTATTGTGTGTCCAGTAGGCTGCTTATTACTCCCTCTGTCCGGATTTGTTGGTTCACAAACATACTTTTTCAAGTCCGAAATTTTTTGTCCATTTTCAAAAGTTAAAGAATAAAGTAGGGAAAAATTACTTTGAATGTGAAGACAACAAACACAAAAGTAATGAAAAAAATATTGGAATCCCCAAAACGGACCAACAAATCCGGACGGAAGGAGTGTGTGCCAAGACCCATTTTTTTAAATAATAAAAAAAAAAGAAGCGATTACCTACATATGAGTCATGTTTAAAACGAATAATCATCCAATTGTAATGGTCCTGCTTTGTCTAAATGCTATCCACCCAGTTTTCTGCTTCTTCTTTCTTCTCCTTCTCTCTTTGTGTGTGCTAGCCACTGACCCCCACACTCTCTTCATTTCTCTCTCTCTCTCTCTCTACTGTCTCGAATTCGTTGATTGAAATCAATTCCACATATATACACACAGAAAACACAAACATATTCAAAACACAATACTGATTATTGCACATACGTAAAATAAATTGTCGAGAATGCCCAAGTGCTTTAGCCTGACGGCGTCAAGAACCTGGTGCTACAGATCCCACTTCTCCAACTCCGGCCTCCGCTCCACCATAACGGACCTAGGCGACGGCACCGTCATGCACTGCTGGGTCCCAAAGACCCGAAAAGAATCCAAACCCAATTTGCTCCTCATCCACGGGTTCGGAGCCAACGCCTTGTGGCAGTGGGGCGACGTAATCCGCCTCATGGTCCCACACTTCAACGTCTACGTCCCCGACCTGTTGTTCTTCGGCGACTCCTACACGACCCAGCCCGACAGGTCCGAGTCGTTCCAGGCCCGGTGCGTGATGCGGGTCATGGAGGCGAACCGGGTCGGGAAGGTGAGCTTGGTGGGGTTGAGTTACGGGGGTTTTGTGGCATACAGTTTGGCGGCGCAGTTTAGGGGGGAGGTGGAGAGGGTGGTGATATGCTGCGCGGGGGTGTGTTTGGAGGAGAAGGATTTGGGGGAAGGGATGTTTAGGGTGTCGGATCTGGAGGAGGTGGGGAGGATTTTGCTGCCGCAGACGGCGGAGAAGATGAGGGAGCTTATGAGTTATACTTTTGTTAAGCCGCCCAAGATTGTGCCCTCTTGCTTGCTTCAGGATTTCATCGATGTAAGTAAGATGTTGAGAAAACATTCTTTTTCCACCGCCGGCCGAAACAAATGTTTCTTCAAAATCAATCAAAATCGTCCGGTGTAATAGTTCATAATCATACGGACCGACCACTGTGTGATTGATTTGGAGGTTACATTTGTTTAATTAGATACTACTAGTAGTAGTACTCCATTTGTTTCTGTTTTCTCCATTTGTTTAATTAGGAAAGGGCTTTTTCTTTAATTAACATGGGGTTTTTTTTTCCAAAAATGATTGTGACACAAACTTTGCGCCACAACCAACCACAAACACACTCACATGAGCTCCACGTGAGGGCCCACACCCCATGTGAGTGGATTTGTGGTTGGTTGTAGCACAAAGTTTGTGCCACTATCATTATTCTTTTTTTTTTTGGGATGATAGAATGTTAGAATGTTAATATTTGTTAAATTCAAAGGAGTCGAACCTTAGACGTCACGCCAAAGAGCGAACGCTACACAAATACTATATGACTTGGGAACGTGGGAGGTAGATTTTTGCATATTCTTTTAGGGAGAATGATCTCCTAAGGGCTCCCTTAGCCAAATTCCGTGCGGATCAAGCCCTTCCGGATCAAATTTTGACGATCGATTTTTTTCAATGTTTTTAAAATGCATTTTTAAGGGTTTGGAAAATCTTCAAAAAAAAGGAAGGGCGTCCAACCGGTAGACGTCACGCCAAAAGAGTGGAACGCTACACAAATATTTTCCGCGTGACTTGGAAAATGCATTTTAAAACATTGGAGGTAGATTTCATCAAATGATCCGTGAAAAAGGGGGAGATTTTTTTGGCTAAAGAAACTTGGAGAAATTCTTTTAGTAATGACCAAAAAATAGATTGTGGAAAACTTAAAAATAATGCATTTTTATTCAAAACATTCAAACTTTTTTGTCTGTAGCGACTAATAAATACTACTCCCTCCGTCCCTTTTTAAGTGACCACTTTTACTTTTTGACTTTATTTTTAAATTGTCCATAACTTTCAATCTATAATATATTATGTACTTTTGAAAAAATTGTATTTTAGAACTCATTGATTTCTATAAAACAAGATCCATATTGCATATTTTATGTAATATAGATTGAAAATTATAAACAACTTTCGAATCCAGCTGGAATAGTAACATCATCACTTAAATAGGGACGGAGGGAGTACTATCAATGAGTTCTATTTATTTGTCGGAAAAAAGTTTGAATTTTCTTGATGAGTTCATGGTCTTTAAATTCTTGCTTTGTGGACCGAATAATCTTTTTGGGACGGAGGGGAAATTTTTTGTGTCAATTTAAAGAATTAATTAAAATCTTTAATTTGATAGTATAATATAAAAAAATTAAAAAATATGCACAGAAATAACTTATTCTTTTAATTTAAAAGTTCAACCATTTTTTATATGAATTATTACTCCCATATTTTGGAACGAAAAGAGTAGTTCTTTTTCAATGATAAGAAGAGGTACTATGTGACTCAGTTTACGTAGTATTGACCGGCCCAAATCAAAATCCGCTCTCTCTTGTTTCTTTTTCTATAATTCGGACCTTTGAAAATCAAAATGGAAGGCCCAAATCACCCTCACGGATACCACATGGTACATAGTACCTGCTCGGTACTGAAAAATTTCTCGTCGAAGTGTGATGCACTAGGGCTCTAGGTATCCCTATAGGTCCTTTTTGAGTGGGTCCACTAAAGTTCTAGAAGAGAGGAGAAATGTTGTTTAACCACTTCGTCAATCGTCTAGTGACCGACAAACCATTGCCATCCTAACACGCTAAGTGCTGGCGTGATAAATGCCTGTCTTTTACTTTGACTGTTTTGGGAGTTATTACACCATCCCCGACCCTTACTGAAATTTAAACTCATATATTAAAAATAAAAAATAAAAAATAAAAAAAAACTCTTCCGTTGCGGCTCTACTCGTTTACCCAAACTCATATCAAATTGAGTTTTATTAAAAAAAAAAATTCACCAAATTAAAGGAGACCCAATTCCAAAACCAAATTTGCAATGGCTATATTTGGGTGGTAGGTTGGAACCCTTGCTCGGTGAAAATTTTGCTCGTCGATGAACGTCGAGATGAGAAGGTGTAAGTACGAGGCCTTGCATCGTGGTCTTCCCTTAGTCGGAAATCTTTCCTCGGTTGGAATTCGAGTAAAAATTTGAGCAAGGGCTCGAGATGCTCTTAGTTATACAAGATTGTAAAAAACACGAGATATTCTATACCCAAAATTTTATTTTCAACCTTATGAAAATTTTTAAAAAGAAAAATCTCAACACATAATTTTGTGATTGAAAATGTGCCATATCCGATGTACAAAAAAGAAATGCGCCATAATCATGTGTGACTGTGTGAGATATAGTTCCGGATGGCTTCCTCAGAACTGGGTTTCGTTCATCCCGACTGAGTTAAGTCGTATCCTTTTGCTTGATTTTTAAGGCTAATGAAATGTTTCTCAGTTCAAAAAAAAAAAAAAAAAGAGATATAGTTTGAAAAATCCAGACACCTTTTCCTTTAACTTTTTTTTTTGGACGTGTGATGTTCTGGGTCACTCCCTCGTACGACCAAAAATGCTAATGTTCTGTTTTGAGTTATATGCTAAAACTTTGAATTTAGTTTCAACCAGGGGCGGCCCCATGTAGGCAAGGGGGCAGCTGACCCCCCTGAGCCGGAAATCCCCCCCTCGGATACGTATATTTTTTTGGTTATTTTTGTAATTTTGCCCCACGGGAGTGTATATTGTTGTCTTTACATTGTGTTACTTGCCCCACAAAAAAATTCACTTGTCCCAAATGTGCTGAAAATTTGCATGTAACTTCATAGGGAACCATCAAAATGAAACGAAGGGACTAAATATTGAAGATTCTTGACCCCCCCTAATGATAAATTCTGCGTCCGCCCCTGGTTTCAACTTGCAAGTGGTGTCTATTCTACCTTCAGCTCTGAACTGTCTTATTTTCGGCAAAAACTGAATACAAGAGCAATTATTTTGCAGGTAATGTTTACTGAGAATGTAGAAGAGAAGAGAGAGTTGATTCGAGCTCTTGCAAAGGACCGAAAACTCTCAGACCTTCCGAAGATTCCTCAGGTTTACTAATTTTTACTTTCTCATTCAGACTGCTAGTCTACTTTTACAATCCTTTTGAGCAAGTTTCTTTTGCATCTCATGCAGCCTACACTTATAATCTGGGGAGAAGAAGATCAAGTATTCCCTTTAGAACTCGGCTACAGATTAAAAAGGTCGATTAGCATTCTTTCGCACTTTTTCTTTTGAAACTCATAGGCCTCTACTTGTTGATCAGACCAGTAATGAGGGAATATATAATTTCGCAGAATGAGTGATCCTCAACTCATCTGACTAAATTCATATTTTGCGAAATTGTTGTACATGTTGCAAATTGGCCTTTGGTACCGAAAAAAAATAACGTTTTGAGGTGGGTCCAACTCGGTTTAGATACTCCGTGTTTTGTTGGATTAGTTGATCAACTGTTACCTATTCCTTCCCCCTGCAGCTTTTGCAGTCGAAATCTTGAAATGCGGATTCACGTGATTTGTATTACAATTTCCATGTCTAACCCGACCGATCAAATAGAAGCAAAATGTTAAATGATAGAACATATAGGTTATGGTTGTGATTTATGTTTCTGCAGGCATTTAGGGGAGAATGCACAGCTAGTAGTGATCAAGAACACAGGGCATGCCTTCATTGTAGAGAAGCCCAAGGAGTTGTTCAAGCATTTAAAATCCTTCCTTGTTGATTCATTCTGTCCAACAGTAAGCCCTCTTCCCAATCAGCAGAACCAGGCCTTGACTCACTAACTGCAGACTACAGATGGCAATTGGTCGCGCCCCGATCCTGCCACTACCCCGCTCTGATCGGGGCGGGTTGCTGTCAAAATTTGAAAAACCCGATCGGGTCGGGTTGTAAGGTTAAATATCTGACCATTTATTTCAAAGGAGTACATGTTTTGGACAATCGATGTGCCCGAAACATTTTGCCTCCTACGAAAGCAAGAAGTTTGTTGGCATGATTTATAATGAAGACTGTAATCGGTATTTTCTTTCTTGCTCAGTTTTTTAGGACGCCTTCAGTGCTCCAGGTCTCTTCTACACCGCACATTGATGTGAGGTCACACACTTGGTCTTACGCTCGACATCAATTTTTGGTCTGTATCAACATATTATCTTTTAATAGCAAACTTCATTTATTAATTTTCCAAAGTAAAGTAGTGCTTATGATATATGTACGATGGACCATTTCATGCATATTATGAGGGTCAGGCATAGTTTTGATACTCCTTCCGTCCTAATTTATTGGTCCTTTTTAGAAATTTTAACTAATTAATGGAATATAATCATTACACTTGTCATACTTTTTCCCCCTTCAAAATACTATCATTTTTATATGTACTTGCTCTAAAAAAAAAGGGTAAAAGTGAATTTTCATTAGCTAATGGCCCCTAGTTTTGAATTGTGACAAAAAAAATTAAGGACAAGAAAAAATGGTGTTTGAGACCAAAGATAAAATGCTTTCCAAAATAATGATCCAAATAAAAGATGCCACGCAGTGATCACGTTTCTTAGGGTGTTCATTCAGGCAAATAGGAAGAAGATAAGTACCAAAATTGCAACAGGAAAAAGAGAGAATAAAATAAATGGAGTCGATTCCATAAAACAAGTGTGTTCATTCAGGCAACTTATCGAACACTCAAATGGACTAGCAGGGAATCAAAAATTAAAAGGAGAGTGGTTAATCGACTTGTCTCAGCAAAAATTACCATCCCAAATCTGCAGGATCGATTTCCGTCGGCAGTGATTTGTTCTTGGGGCCACGTCACCTTAGGCAAACGCGTGGAAAAGAATGTGGGAAGGACCGGAAAGATTAATCCGATTCATTAAGAACGCTCTTCCATAAAAAAAACTAGTAGTTCTACAGTCCAAGTATCAAAACAAAGATGACACCAATGGACTTGGCAAAATAACGTCCATAGAATTAATCGTTCTATTCATGGCAGTGACGACATAAGAATTAATTCCCCTCTCTATCAATCGTTGAGGCCACACAACCCAAGACACCATCTTTGGTCCTCTTTACCTCCACGGCTATCTCTGCAACATCCAAACACAAAAGTGGTTGATGCTATAAAGAAAGAAAACAGAAGCCATGTTATCAAGCAAAGGGACAAGGACAATGAGGAGCATATAGATAGAGAAAGGTGGGGCAAGGGCTGCCTCAGCATGCAATTGGGAATGGCGACCTTTTTTTATACTTTTTATTATATGTTTTTGTCAATCATTCAAGATGTCCTGCGTTCTCGTTATCGCTTTCGATCCTCGCATTGCTCGCCCCTCAATTCTTCCTTGCGGATTTTAATAGTTTGGGATGTGTTTCATAACGCTTTCCCACGCACGCACCTGCACGCAAATTCTGTTACTTAATTAGGTTATAACTGCATTACTGGAATCAGGGGCGGTCCTACGGGTGCATGTGGGGACCTGAGACGCTACACACCTCCCAATTATCCCATTATTTCAAAAATATGTTAACAAAATTGTGTTTTTAGTATATGAGGATGATGTTTTGTTGTTAATTTATGAATACATGTAATTTGATCCCTTCATATTAAGAATCTTGTTTCCACCACTGCTTGGAATGATAATTTGGGTTCAACTGTTACAGGAAGAACCACCGAAGGTGGTAGACTAGATGGCAAGGGTGAGTGGGCTTAAGTGCTCGTCCCTCCCGTACACGATCCGATAAGGTTTGAGTCCTGCCAACTGCAGTGCTAGTGTTGAGGACTCTTTGTCCATCTAATACCTAATGTATGCATGTAAAATTTCTAGCCTATGATCACAAATTGCCACGTGTTGCTAGGGCACACAAGCTGGCTAATTAAATATTGCCAAGTGTCCACAAAGTCAAAGTCAAAGTTTTATGGACGAGCCAATTATATGTTGTCAAGTGTCCGTAGGTTAAAAGTCCAAGCACAATAAGTGACCAACCAAATTTTTCCACGTGTCCACAAGTCAAAGGGCAGAGATATGTGAAAGGACCAACTAAATGGTGTCACATGTCAAAATGACACAGTTATCAAGTCTGGCCAATCAAATTATGCGACTTGGTGGAACAAACCTCTAGAGATCATGGGATTGATGGAGTATATAGGGTGTGATCGACAACAACAACTAGCAGAGATACGCACTATGCTGCGTACAAAGCTTATTTCCTTTTCTTTTCGTTACTGTTTTCTTACCCTTTTTATTACCATAAATTAAATTTTATTGTTTTACATTGTCGGAGTATTACAATGCTTTAGAAGGTAAATGACGAATTTCAGCGTCGGTATATTACATTTTTGTTTTTTGTTTCTCGGTGAGAACCTTGGTATGGCTACTGGAGTTATTTTTGTTTCCCTTAGTGGTCTTTGTATTTATTTGTTTGAGTTCCAATGAAAAGAGTATTAAAGCTCAGTTTGAAGGGGAAAAAAAAAATTGTAAAGAAAATAATTAGGAATTGATTCTTTTTAACTGAGCTGCTGTAACAAAAACTTCTCAACAAGAAGCTCAGTCTTCTTTTCTTCATTTTGCTCAGCATTTTTCTTCACTCAGAATAATTCAAACTTTCCGTGACAAGGAGTAAATCAAGTCACAGTAGGAATGAGCTGTAAACCCAGAAATCCTGAGTTTGCAACTTTGCAATCTTTTAAGGCTAGGCTGCAAAAGAGATATATCTCGTGACTCCTTGCGCGTAAGCTGGCCCGAACACTCCTAACCAATGTTATTAATCCCGTCCCGTCCCGTACCGGCCGGTGCGGTCCGGTTGTCCAGTTTTAAGAGAAAACCGGTACATCATAGGTGCAGTTCCGTTTCGCTCTAAATACCGGCTGTTCCGGCGTGTTCCGGAAGTTCCGGAGTGTTTCGGACATTCCCGTAGCTTACCGGTTCCCGTCCAGTACATGCCCCCACTCCCATACGGCCCTGCAAGTTCCTAATCTGACTTGGCGATGGGTCCTGGGCTGGGGATGAATCTTTGAAACTCTACCTTCAAGATCTCGGATCTCGGATGGTTTCGGATGTGCACAGCTTATTGCTGTTGGGAACTCGGAAGTTGGAACCCATAACCCAGGCGGCCATGTCTGCTTCTTTGAAGGTAACATACCCAGTAAAGATGTGAGAGAGAGAGAGAGAGAGAGAGAGATTTGAATTCATTTATGGGCCTTCGGTTTTCGCTTTTGCTTTGCAGTGGTAGAGTTTGGTGACAGTAATTACTTTTCTAGCTGTATTGCAAGTTTGAGGTGAACAGTGAACTTAAGCGGTGCAAAACTCAAGAAATCTACTTTTCCATATTCTCACTTTATCTACACATTAGTATAAATAAAAACAGAGAGCTTATTCATAAACCTTTCCAAAAATGTTTATTAGACAATTTTTATCTTTAGACCTATGTATATCAAAAATACAAAAATCTATTTATTGCGTTAAATCCGAAACGGTACCGAGATACACGCCGGTACCGGTACATACCGTTCCAATAAGAAAAACGGTACGCTTGCCGGTACGAGATTGATAACATTGCTCCTAACCGTAAAAAATATGAAAAAATAAATAAATAAAAAGGCAACAAAAGCACGGCCATCAGAGCATGTCTTTTGGAGGACAGGGAACGCTACTTGGTAAAGCTATTGCATAAAATGCAAACCTTATGCCATTTGCATAGTCAAAAGACTTGACACTAACATTGGTTTGAGAAATACAATTACTGACATTCCTCAATAGAGAAGCAGAAAATAAACAAAGTTGAAAGTTCCGGGATTTTAAACCCAAAAAATGGACATAGTTAACATAGTTTAGCCCACATCAACGGTTAGAGGTCGATAGTGAAACCACTATAACAGTGTTGAACCAAAATCACCCAAAGCCACCACACCACAACCGCACTTTCAAGCCTTATCCACTTCTTCACCCTAATCTCTCTCTCTCTTTTGTGATTCGGGTGGTCTCTACCAGCCTTCTAGAATGACCAAACCTAATAACACATCGAGTGCATGAAAACGATCGTCTGATGAAACGATGTTGTTTTACATGACGGTATTACAACACAGCTCTCAAACCCAAAGAATTCAAGTTATGTACACTTAATAAAGCCTACACATGTTAGGTTTACAGTGAATACAGAACTCCACACCCCAATCTAAAAACACGTAAGAATAAAAAAGTTCACGAGTCCTGCGAAAATACAAGCTATGCAAAACGGGAACGTACACAAGCACACATGCATGCAAACAACAAGCGACAATCTGACAATAGATGTACATGCATTCACCCCTACCGAATCCCATTAATATATTTTGTGCCAATCAAAAAAAGAAAGATCCATGCATTCACCAATGCAGGGGGAAAAAATAGAAAGAAGGGTAGACAACATCCAAAAATACACCTGACTACCAATTACCAGGTAATGATGGATGATTTGCTGTAAATCGAAAGTGCCAAGAACAAATTCTTGGTCAAGCAAGGTCTCAAAACAAAATCCTTAGACAATCAAAAGAAAGCCAAACCAAAGGTAAAACCAAGTTCAATTCTCTAACTGGTTGTTCCATTTGAAGTTCCTGGTTCCTTCCGAGGAAAAGAAAAGTCTCTTGTGATCTCCAACCAAAAATTTCCAGATCTCAGTTGAAATTGTGAAAAGAAAACGCCCACCCCAACATACAAAATCGTAAACAAACAAAAACTTACCTTCCCCTAGGAAAGGGCTAATATAGTCATTAACGATGCCAGGCTGATAGTTGGGTGGGCATGAGTAAAAGTTTCTCAAGCAAAAGCAACAGGGCTATAATATCCAACAGAACAAGAGACAAATAAACTGTTAAGCCTGTTATTACCCGAGTCAAAGCCAAAGGCCCATCCTGTTTGCTATCCTGTTTTCTCCTGTTAAAGTAGAAAACATAGTTCTCTAAAAAATGTCTTGCAACATGTGGTCACGACCAAGATGGTGTCTCAAGTTAGAGAAAAGAATCAACAAAAAAAAAAAAATCATCTATTCTAACGACGAGGATTTGAAAAATCCTTTGGGCGAAAGAAAGATAATGGATTCTTGACACAATCTCCAGCAGAAGTATAAGGGAGCCATACCAGTACTCCAAAACATGCACTCTTGCATGGGACAACCATTCAGGGACATGATGTACCTATGTGTAGAGAAATGCTATCCCCTCCAATCAATGTCTCCCACGTGCCTGTGGCAAGCAACAAGAACTATCAGCTACAAAAACTATTAATTTACAATTAGAAGTTATTCCTTGTTTTTAAGTTTACAAGGCTTTGTTGTCTGAAAACAGAGGCAAACACCAACCACATAATGCTACACACCACCTAAGCTTTGAATGTGTAAAAGTAAGGCACTGACATGTTGAAGACATGGGCATGCGTGTGAGTGCATCATCAGTGCACATTCTGATGATGACTCCTTTGTTCCTCTCCCATCCACCCAAATCCACCTATAATTCAACGCTAAACATATCTGTTGAAAAACTAGTTATTCCTATTATTTGTTAATCCTCTTTCCTTACAGATTCTATAGGGGATCGTAATTTTAACGAAGGGCTTGAGTTTTGCTTTGAATACACCCAGTTTACAGAGCTTCTTTGTCCTTTTGACAGTTATATATAACACAAACACCCAAGAAAGAAATATACTCAGTTTTCACAATTTTTTCATAAAACCTTGTCGCACATAAACTCCCACTCAAATTTTTTCGACTCACTAATGATCTGAATTACGACCCTGAAACGTGACTCCCATACTCACAAATGTCAGAACATCAAACCTGTGACAAGTTGCAAGAAAGTTAAAAGTGACTCAGTGCAATTAACAATCAAGTGAATAGCCATGAAATAGCAACGACCTCCATTACCACAAAACCAAGGAAATTATTGAATCGGCACTGATGCGAACAGAGCCGGCTCATACATTTCGTGGGCCTAAATCGAACTAATTAAACGAGGCCCACCCTATATTTTGCATACAAAAATTGGCCAATAAAGAGTCTTTATAAAAACTATTACAAAAGATTTACCATTACAAATGCAAAACTATAGTTATCCAAAAATATACAACCGCTACAATATTTCAAAATCTATCATTTGAACATTTGTCGTATCGCACTTTTAGCAGCAAACATACTAATTAAGTCTTCATAATCAAGCATCTTCACCATATCCTTCTCAATGGACAAATTGGGCCATTTTTTGTATGGATGGGCTACACAAAAATTGTATTGAGCCTAGTATATATATGTAGGGGTCATAACAAATTGGGGGCCCTAAAATTTTTGATTTTTTGGGGGCCTAAATCCTAGGGTTCATAGGATTTGTGTCTAAGCCGGTATTGGCTGGGAAGAAATAGAAGATAAAGATGCATAATAACCTAAATCTGCTACGTTACGGCGATACCTGATGCAGGAACCAGATTAAAGTATTGAAAATCACCCTTCTTGCGTCAAAAAGTCTAGGATCTTAGTTAGATAATTCGCGTGCTAGACTCGAGGACAAGCCCTGGATGCACCTAACTCATTCCAACCAAATTGTGCACTGAACACAACTGCTATTTCAAATGTTTGTCTCATGATAGCACATAAACTCCCAACCTCTGGTTTGGAGAAAAGTATTTCTTCCATAGTGGGATAATTAGGTTCCCCGTCCATTCATCAAGTTATGATAATATTTCTTGACCGGGAACAAAATCAAGTCCCTCCCACCCTTAGGAACACATCTAATCGGTATAAGGTCATTAAATATTTAGATTACATCAATTATTATAGAAGAATTACCTTGTATCAAGAAATCAAGATCCTATGCGTCTTTGTGGCCGCTGGAGATTTCAAGGACAAACAGTCATTCTAGAAAAAATTAAATTGCTGTGAAACTTTTGCACTGCAGGTTGGACACACGGTGCCAATTGCACCTGTTTGTGTTCCAGGGTTAACAGAATCATGATGGAATTCATTTGTGCACCAGATACATACAGAAGTAACCATATTCCTGGCAGCAGTATTCAGAGATAATGCATCCTTTTCAAGCCAAAACGACGAATCAAACCCTGGGCCAACCTCTGTATTATACGACAATGCCTTAGAGTCTCCTTGAAGAGAACTCAAATTTTGTGTGGTCAGAAAACTGAACTCCACAGGCTCAATATGACCTGATTGTGCCCCTTCAAAACCTAGCATGTTGTCATACTTCCCACTAACTCCAAAGAGCTCATTTTCACCCTGTTGACAACAAAATGACCTCAAAAATCAATGACAGTGAACCTGATGAGCAGCAACTTCTCAACCATTTTAGATGCAAAATATGAGGAAGAAATTTGTTTCACAATAATAAAAAGAGAGAAGGCATGCCACCAACTCATCATAATGTTGAGTGTAGCTTCCCTTAAGTGAGTGCTACAATTAGTTCAGCTTTAGTTGCATCCAAGTAGAACTTGCAATGAACCAATTTTTGGTGCTTGCATCAGCATGAAGCATGGATACTTCTAGATGGGAGTCATATCCGTACTATATCCATATCAGATACCGATACTCCAACATTGTTATGTAGTACCTGTAACAGGCACTTCTACTATTGCTTACATGTTGTAGATCATTTATGTTATATAAGAGTGAGATAAGAATGGATGTTATCTCAATGGGAATTTAAGTTTTGAGTGCAATGGTGTAAATTTTGGTAATTGGCAATGCTTAGCTTTTTCACACCAAGGATAGCAATGACTTGCATATATAACGAATTGATTGAGTTGCATTCCAAAAAAGTGTCTCTTTTTTCAGGGAAAAAGTAGTATTGTTGGTTGCATAATTAGGTGATGTGAAATTAACTAAGATAAACATTACGTTGTTGATGACACAATCATGGGGTGGTTAGACAAGTCTCGTAGGCTTTGGAAGCCTAAACTAAAGGCTATGGGTAGCATGAGCATCGAGAAGTCTTTTTGGTCCGAAAACAAGTGTCCATGATAGTTGGTAGTTCAAGGGTCATCAATGGTAATTGGAAACTTGGAAGGTCAAGGGTAATCATGAATCCAGATTAGCATTAATATTCATCTAGATACATTAAACACATTATGTTAATTCATTGCATGTAGTCTTTGTTAGATTCTGTGTATGCATTAATATCTAGGTCCATTCAATATCTTATTTAATGTGTTAATTGATTAGGTTTATGTCATTTAGACTTCTTGGATTACAAGGGTCTTATCCATGGATAATAAATTGGGATGTAATCTTTTCTTTTGAGAATAGAGTTGATTAATGAATTGAGTAAAGAAGGCTGAGGCCATTGTGATTGGGTTTGGGCTGGTCCTTCCTTATAGAAACCACCTAACCCTTGCAAGGGTGAAGCACCTCTCTCTCTCTCTCTCTCTCTCTCTCTCTCTCTCTCTCTCTCTCTCTCTCTCTCTCCTTCTTGTCATTCTTTACTTTCTACACTTACCCCTATTACTAGTCTTATTTCCCACAAAAAACCACGACGATTCATATTGTAGGCAGTAATACTTGAGCATCCTAAAACCGTCCTATATCAGTTGTTAACTAACAAAATACAACCAGAGAGCTGAAGCGATTGGAAAAGAGTCTCGATCTATGTTTATTACTTCCATGGCCTCTAATTCATGAGAAAATGTATCAAATAACATTTAAATTGTTAAGCGGTTGGATTGTTCCATTTAATGTTGAATTTGCTCTATTTTTCACTTCCATGGCCTCTAATTCATGAGAAAATGTATCAAATAACATTTAAATTGTTAAGCGGTTGGATTGTTCAAATTAATGTTGAATTTGCTCTATTTTTCACTTCCAAAATTGGAGAGGCTTTAGGCGATTCTTTTGAGAAGTAAGATTTGATTTATCATGGGTGGTCAATGGTACGATAGTAGGTTTGTTTGTTGATACAGTTGTTGGATTATTTGTTAGTCTGCCAGGTAAATATTAATGTCAAATAGTAAATTATGTAGTGACCAACATGAGACTGCATTAATTTTTTCGCATAGTTGGAATCATTAGACTGGGGTGAGATATTTCCCTGTAAGCCGAGTATTGATGAGTGCCAATGAGGAATGATGCCATGTATATTTATTTGTGCATTGGCCTTTAAAGGAGTTTCGTGGATGAAACTGAATAGTTTGTTGAATGATTGTTGCATAAGCATTTGTAGTTGTAGTTAAGGAACGCTGCTCCCCTGTAAGGACGTTGAATTTTCTCTTTTTTCGTGCAAAAATTTATTTTGCTACTTTGTAATTTGTATCTAACAACCACTTATTTTGGCCAAGTTTCCTTACCCTAGTTCAGGGTCCTCAGACTGCATGTTACATTAGCCACGGGATTGCAGCCCCGCGTACGTCATGGGCAGCATGCCACATTTTTTCCTTACAAATTTCTAGTTGAAAGATACATCTTGGCCAACATACACCCAATTCATGTGTACCTATGATGCATGGACACGGACACGGGGACACGGGAATTCTAAAAAAATGGGGATACGGACACGTCGGGGGACACGCAACGTGTATATTTATTTATATATAAAAATATATATTTGTTAAGAATAGACAAACAAAACAAGACATCCATTATCCATAAGTGGGATATAGTGTAAAATTACAGTTTTATTCCCAAACTTTTGAGTAATTACGAATTTACGCCAGAAAAAACTAAAAACCCCCGCCGTGTCCCCCCCCAAAAAAAAAAAAAAATTAAATTAAATGTAGCTGTGTCCCCCTCCCTGTGGCGTGTCCGGACACGTGTCCCGCCCCCGTGTCCTGCCACTGCGATACGGCAACCCCTAGAGGTGTCGGTGCTTCATAGATGTGTACCAAACATAACACAAGTAGAAAACAGTTAGAAAACTAAATAATGAAAGTTACGAGAAAGGTCGTCCTGGTATTACGATGATTTCACAATAAACTTGCATCAGGAGAAACTCGAAAACAATAACCTTAAGCAATATTCTTTCAGACAACTCATTTGATGATTATAAGGATCTCAAACATTGATGTTCATACCTTATCAGAGAATAGATTGAAAGTGGGGTAACAGCCTGAAGATTGCTCCATCTGGGTTGAAGTATCAACTAAAGTACTCTGCAAGATATTTCCTCCATCACTTCTCCACATATAGCCAGGAATGACATCCCCAACTGATTGAGAGTTATTGCCAAAACCAATCATTAAGTTGTCAGGCCCTGAATTTCCCCCCTCATTAATCATGGGCCCCTCCCAAACTCTACCAGTGCTGACCCTGTCCATATTATTTTCATCAGCACCCACTCTGGAGTAACAAGATGAACTAAATAAGCTACTTTCTTCTTTTGGATCCTTGCTTATTCTGCTGTTTTCCAGGCTAAGATCATTTTCAAACCGGAACGTTTGCTCAATTGGACCATTGTCCATACCATCAGCAACTATTCCAGTGTCATTGTTGCCAAAAGCAAGAATTAGTCCACTATTGCTAGAATTTTGGACTTCGTCAGGTTTGGGATCCTCAATGGTGCTTGTGGTATAAAAATCACCAAAGGTATTCCCAGTACAAGACTGATTTAAGAAATCATTACTAAAACTCCCTTTCTGCTTTTGTAGTCCCACTGTGATATTGCAATTCCCATTAACATTTCCTTCTACAAAAGTTTTCTGATTCCCAGGTAGAACAAGTGAACCAAACTCAAGGCTCATCTCCTGTGCATCGAGTCTACGGGGATGTGTGCCAAAACCAAGCTCATTATTCCTGTAAGTTTGGACTTCATCAAGCTTAGGCTGAGTCTCCATTTTGTTTGCGGCAATATTGCACACATCACTTTTGACACCACAATTTTGCTCATAACCAGATAGCTTACAATCAAAATTCATTATATCAGGTTCAGGACATCCCATCGGGCTAGTTATATTCACATCCTCCATATTACCAATACCCGATGCTTCTTCAATATGATTAGGAGCAAGTAAAACACTTTCTGAACATGCTTTCTTATTTGGCTCCTCTACAATATTGGATTCCCTGTTCACATTGTCAGCATCACAGGTTTTCTCAGAAGCTAAGGGGGAACACGGACGTCTTTCCAAGATTCTTTCCTGTTCAATAGCGGAGTCAGTACTTCTGTTGGCAGCAGACTCACCAATAATATTATTTTCATTATCCACCTTGGCAACTTCAGAGTTCAAACAAGAATTAAATTTAGCAGCAACATCATCATTAGCCTGATCTACACTACCAACACAATTGTTCATCTTATTGTCTGTGTTGACCTGAACACGACACTCTTCACCAAAATTTCCTCTAGAAAAGTCTGACTTTGTGTCCTGTTCATCACCAGACAAAACCTTAACTTCAGCACAACTTTCTATGTCCGAGCCAGCCTGGCATCTACTTTCAGGAGAAGCAGGCATCAATACATTATCGGTCTCGGCACTAAGTGTCATGGCATCATCTTCATCATCGGCGGAGGTTTGAATCGTAGACTCCTTTGGAGTAATGGGTACAGGGTCAACACTATTTTGCATGCTCAGAACTCCTGGTGATGCTTCATCACTCTTCATGTGGTGTCTAATATGGGCCCCAACATGGCCATTATAACGATGCCTTTCATCAAATGTCTTATGGCAGAACTGACACTCGTATTGTCCACCTTTGATTATCACCCCATCAGTGACGGATGTTCCAAGTCTAGATCTCCTTCTCCGGTGGGATGACAACTGGTGTTGCATTAAATCATCTTTCTCAGTAAACGTCATGGTGCACTTCTTGCACTTCAAAATCGCTCCCATTTGATTCTCCCCGGAATTCCCTACCTCCGAAGTGTGTTGCTTATCATGATCATTTGTGAGATGAGTAATGACTGCTGGCGAATAGCTAACAAGCTCTCCCCCTTTGTTTCTATCTTTGACGGCGAGATCTGCAGCCTGTGGCATATCACGTCAATCAAGTAAGTAGTAACTAGTAACTCAAACGAATAAACAAAGAAATGTAATATGGAATACAACATCTATCAACTTACATTTCCAATAGCCATTTTGCAAGTCAACTGCATATTTTCATTGCTTTGACCAAAGTTTGCCTGATTGGAATTTGGGAGTCCAAATAAGGAAAGCAAATAAGGGGAAACTTCCTTCCACGACATAAATTGCTGTCCATTAGGACTGTGTATGACCAAATAAGGGGAAATTATGTCAGTAAGAAGAGTTTTTTCAATCAAAGGAACTTCCAGATATAACATTATCATTGTCTGCAATTCAAAATCAAAATCAAGGATCTAACATCCAAGCCAAGGAATCACCTTTCAAGGTTTAGAAGGATAACAACAAAAGTCCAACAATCTAACCACAAGCCTGGGTTCTTTTTCAAAGAAAAATGTCACCCGTTACAACCACAATACGTCAATACTCAATAGGCTCCTAGGGAACAATAGCTATTATAGATTAGTGGATGATTTCAATCAAACAAATGAGAACAAGATAAAGAAAAGAGATTTAAACAACACTAGGAAAAAGAAAGGACATCTTTAAGAAATAAAAAGAAAGATATGAGAAAAGAGCAGTAACCAGGAAGAAAAAAAAGGTCAGATAAAGCAAAACATGATTAAGTTACAATTATTCCAACTGTTTTTTATTTTTATTTTTTTTATATAGGTACATAATAAGTAGTATTAGAAGGCACAAGGAGATGTCATCTAATTACAAATTAGAAACAAAGCCAAAAAGGTGTAATACAAAAACACCTAAGCCCACGAGGCAAACCAATCACCTATACAAAGAATAGATAAAATCCACAATTTGGATCCAAGCTAGGGGAATTACACCCATATCCCAGCAACATACAATGTGTAGAAAAAAAGGTACACTTTAGCTTATGCACCTGTAATGACACGCTCCCGTCCTGTACATTATTGTCGGCTTTAGCCGCCAAACCCCTTGAACTGTCCCAGTAGGTCACCCATCCTTGCACTGCCCGCTGGACGAACATGCCAATTTGGATCCAAGCTAGGGTAATTACACCCATATCCAAACAACATAAAATGTGTAAAAAAAAAAGGGTACTCTTCAATTTATGCACCTGTAACGACCCCCTCCTGTCCTATACAATATTATCCGCTTTGGCCGCTAAACCCCATTGGACTTCCCAGTAGGTTACCCATCCTTGCATTGCTACAGGATGGAAACACTTAACTGCAAAGTTCCAAAGGGCTTTGACGCCCTCAAGGCTTTTAGAGGCCTTGTACAAGATAGGGTGAGGATCTATTACATAGAGCACTGACGTTTGCATTCACCAAGCGATGTGGGACCCGTAACCACCCATCCAAACGTCTTCTGCGACTCTCTACTAGAGTCTGGCCCCAGCGTGGCTAATGGCTATGGGGCATCACAACACCGACAATTGAAAAGTCCTCCCATTGGATCCCAACCAAAGGATTGACGTCAAACAAAAGAGGATCCAACAACCAATCCTTCAGCCTGTTCTTTCCACCCCCCTCTAAAAGACCCAGTGCAACGCAAAGCAAACTAGAACCATACTCCATAAATGTGAAACCATCTTCCAATCTATGTTACATGGATAAGGATGCGAGTATCGGGTGCAGGTGTATATCTAGGTGTCCGATACCTAGAGTTTAAAAATGAGGGATACGTGGCTATGGATCTAAATTTAGACATGGCTGCAGGGATACGTTAAATGAAATTTTTTATATTTTTGAAATTTATATACGAAAAAATAGATAATATATGCATTAAAAATACATTCATTCTTTTGTTTTCATCATCAAAGGATAATAAAAACCCATGAAAATTATTTTTGCAGCCTACAACGGAATATACTCCAGTAACATGAGCCCAAATATACAAGCCCATTAGTAGCTCAAAAAGAATAAATAAATCCATTTGATCATCACAAGCCCAACTTTGCAGCCCAAAAGAATAAAACAAATTTATAACCCAATAAAATATAATAAACCCTAAGGGACAAAACACCCAGCAACAGCCACCGTCTCCCACCATCGTCGTAGTTCTCCCTCAAGCAACGACCGTCGGAGTTTTCGCACCCACAATCGTCTTCCATGCAGAAGACGTCTCCCTCGCAGGTAGACCTGATACAGTTTATCTTTCCCCTTCTCTTCTTCTTCTTCCTCCTTAAGTTGCACGAAGCGGGAGCGGATGCGGGGATGGAAGCGGGAGCGGGTGTGGGAGAGCGGACGCACCTAGAAGTTCCCAAGTATATAGATCATATTTAAATATGTATATAAAATATCTTTAAATACTTAACCATTTAAGGAAAAGTGATACATGTTGAGAATTTTCCCTATCTTAAAGGGTAAAATTTTTGGAAGTTAGATATTTTCAAAATTTCTTGACTCATATGATTTTCATATTCTTATTTCCACACCCTTGTATAAGAATAATTGCTTTAAAGACCCAATAAGCTCACATCCTAGTTAGGAGCGAGCTCCCATCTTGAGGGGAGCGAGCTCCCGTCTTGGGAGCGCACCCATTTTAGAAGATCCTACAACTAAGCCTCTTCCTCTTCCGCGAACCAGATCTGGAAAACAACCATATCGGGATATTTTTGGCAGATCCTGTACGTATCCCACAGTGTCGTGTCATATTGATAGGTATACTTCACCCAAAACAGCAGATACATGTAACATAGCTTCCAACGAATAGGCAAGTGATAATCGAATCACAAGAAGGAAATGGTAATCACTAGCTTGCTGAAGGAAATTTGACCGTTTCTTTAGCTAATTTTTTGGACTTCCAACAATGGGGCTTATATATATCAGCTAAAATGAACATACTCCTACAAAATTTAAGTTAACAAGTTCTCCAAAAAACAGTGTGAAAGAATTGTCATAAAAGGGCCGTACATTATAATAACGCATGTTATTAACCAATCCTAAGCAAGGGTAACCTATTTACAAATATCATCAATGTGGATTCTCTAGATTATATTCAAAAAACTATTCTGCTCAAAATTTATTTTGCGCATACCATCCAAACACTTTAAAAAATTCAATAAAAAGCTATAAATCAAAATCCACCTCCCTAGCGTCCCTGAGTGTTTTTAATTAGCCTAATTAACTGCGTAGTGATATTCCCACAGTAGCAAACAAACCTAAGTTAATAAAAATGAGGAATTTTTCAGTACAGTAACTTTCCTAAGAGCAAACGAACCTAAGTTAATAAAAGCGAGGAATTTTTTCAGAACAATCTAAACTCTCCTAATATTCCTTGCTAGTTCCATTAACTAATAGGGCTTCACAGCAAAGCTAAAATTAACCAAAGGATCCCAACCAAAGGATTGACGTCAAACAAAAGAGGATCCAACAACCAATCCTTCAGGCTGTTCTTTCCGCCCCCCTCTAAAAGACCCAGTGCAACCCAAAGCAAACTAGAACCATACTCGAGCAAACCATGTTAAGGCAGGGAATACCTGATATATCGACTGACGTATAACCAAACACGGCCTTGTTTCTTCCTAATGGAAACCAAGAGCCTCCAACCTTTAGGCAATGCATCTCCAATCTCACTTGCATCCACAATCTTCTTCTTCCTCCTCCAAGTCCCCCACTTTCCATTCAATTCCCCTAAATACCCCAACACCTCCTCCTCCGTCTTCAAATTCTCAGTCCTCCTCGTCAATTCACCATCATACGGATCCTCCAAACTCGACAGCGCCTCCAAATTCACACCATTCCTCCCATCTTCCTTAAAAATCTCCTTATCCCTATCCTCAACAACTTCCTTAACCACAACAATGTCCTTAACTACATCATCGCATGCCCTAACTTCATTCTCCCTACTAGGCCTCCCCCTCTTCCTTTTCTTCAACAACTCAGACGGGACCGACTCTCCGTACTCGACTTGAATCGGGACTATCTCATCCCCGCTAGGTTTGGGGCCAAAGAGTTGTTTCAACAGTCCGATGATGTGGTAGTTTTCGGCTCGTTCGGGGTCGGCATCGTCGGTTATTCTGCGGGGGAGGGCGGAGGGGGAGGAGGAATGGGGCTTGCGGGGGGCGAGGCGGAGGCGGGAGTAGGTTTGTTTGCGACTGCCGGCGGATTCGTTGAAGACGGAGCGGTCGATTTGGGGGATGACGAGGTCATCGTGGCAGCGGCGGGGGTCGAAGGTGGAGGAGGAGGATGTGGTGGAGAAGTGGGAGAGGGCGTGGAGGTCGGATTGGGAAAGGAAGCGGAGGTCGACGATGGGGATTGAATCAATTTGGAGGGTTTCGGAAGCCATCTGTTTGGGATTTGGGGTTGGGGTTGGGACTTGGGAGGCTTGTGTTTTCAGAATTGAGAGGGAGAGGATGTATGTATTGACGATTCACTCACCCTGCATTTGTTTCGGGGATGCGGAGAGACAGCAGCTGCTGTGCATGTAAAAACGGCGTCATTTTTGGAAAAAAAAAAAAAAAAAGAGCCAAAACGATCTCATCCAACAAAACCCAAAAACATTCCATTAGGAAGAAACAAAATTGAAACCCTTGATAGCCGACGACATCCATGGACCCTCCACAGTCAACTGCCGTCGTTCCTCCATTGCCATCGCCAACAGCCACCGCTTCACCGTCCAGTACTGATGATGACGCACCGACCTCACCGAAACAGTAAGCTCTCTCTCGATCTCGTTTTGTGTTTTTTTCCGAAACCTAGTTTTTTTTTTTTTTTTTTTTTCGTCATTCCTAATCTATTACATAGGAGGAATGGAATCGTCATTCCTAATCTATTACATAGGAGGAATGAGACTAGATCATGGAATACAGTATGAGACATCCAAGAGCTCTACTGCATGATCTATTACATGTTTTTTTTTTTTCTTTCCGAAACCTAGTTTATTATATGACTTTGAGTTGGAATGTTAGGGTTGTTGACTTCGAGAAGTATATAAAAATTTGAGGATTTTGAATGATAAAAAAATTGGGGCTTTTGACTTCGAAATCGTCAGAAAAAAATTGGGGCTTTTGTTGATTTGTGTACATAAATAGTGCCCCTTTTGTGACTTTTTAATATATTTGCTTACATTTGACTTCGAGTCAGTGATTACAAATTGGTGTTTTTGAATGATAAAAGATTGGTGCTTTGCGTACATAAATCGAGATGTTGCTTACATAAATTGGTGCTTATATTTGCTTACATCTTTTGTTTATCACTAAACTTCTCATACAACAATAAACCATGTTCTTTTTTTATGGCATCCATTCTTTAATTTTAATGGATACTAATTGGAGGTACTTTTTTGAGTAATTAGTATCTAATCTTATTTAGGAGACCTTTTAAGTGTCATCATAAGTATTTCAACTAATTAAGTTTTGTTTTCTGTGTGAAAAATTTAGGCTAAGTTTTCCATTTGATAAAATCAAGTGGGTGATTTTATCAAATGGAAAACTTAGCTTAGTCTGGTTTCACTTTAAGATGAGATTATAAGTTTCTTGCCACATTTTGATCTTTTACTTTTTTTTCAATTAACTATACCTTGGTTCTTTCATTTCAGTTGTAGATGGAGAGGTTCTTACATATCTTTGCACTTTCCAATTCAAAAAATTATATCAGTTCATGTTAGATGTTTTATTTTTCATTTTTAGGGGGAGGGAATGTGTAGTGTACGAGAGGACCACAAAAGTTACTTGCATGGAAGAAGACAAAGGAACTTAGAATTTGGTGAAGCATCTGCTTTGTTAGGATACTTTCATAATCGCTCGGCTTTGAATCCTTACTTTTTTCTACAACGGTCAATTTGATATTGAGGAGATGATTACCAATATCTTCTGGGTTGACTATGAGATGATCACGGATTATGAACTATTTGGGACTATTGTGTCTTTTGACACAACATTCAAAACAAATAAAGACAGTCGGTCACTTGCTATTTTCATTGGGTTTAACAATTTTAGAATGACGGCAATTTTTGGTGCGGCCCTTTTGTATGATGAAACTTCGGAATCTTTTGAATGGCTATTTAAATGTTTCTTGCGCGTGCGCGCGCTAGGGGAGGGGTGAGTGGATAGCCTGTGTCCATATTCAAAGACCAAGATGCCGCAATAGCCAAGGCAATTTCAATTGTCCTGCCAGATATTAAACATGGATTATGCACTTTTCACTTTAATCAAAATGTTTTGAAGCATTTGGGCCACTTGTTCAAGAATGGGAAAGACTTTGCGAAAGATTTAAACACTTACATTTATGGGTACGAGGAGGAAAAAGAGTTAATTGAAGCTTGAGGAACTTTGATCAATACATACAACTTGCATGAGAACACGTGGATGAAGAAAACTTGGGAAATTGGAGAGAAGTTGGCGCATGTATACATGAAGTGGTGATTCACTGCGGCGATGTGAAGCACCCAACTTAGCGAGAATTGCAATGGAAGGATAAAGAAATTTGTAAGGTTTGATCATCACATTGTTCAATTTTTTTACACATTTCGATAGATTTGTTATGGAGAATCGGTGTGAAGAAACGGATTCTATATTTCATTCTAGGGAGAAGTTGCCATGACTACAATTGAAAAGATCTCTATTGTTAATTCAAGTTGCACAATTGTATATTCCTCCTCTCTTTCAATTATTCCATGACGAGGTTGACATTGCCTTTTCTTGTATAGTGAAAATACACGATGAGGTCCAAGGAGAATTCAAGTGTGCGGTTGGCGTGCATTAAAGAAAAACCGAGTTTCTAGTGTTGGGCAATGTTGGTTGGATGAGTTTGGAAATGCTATTTGTCGAGATGTTCATTATAGTTGTCGCCAATTTGAGCACTTTGGAATTTTTTGCAGCCATGCAATTAAAGGGCTTGATAGAATGTGTGTCTTGAAAATTTCTGAAAGTTATGTATTGACTATTGAGCTGATGAAGATTAAATGCAAAGGCTTGTGCATCTAAGGAGATGAAGGCTAGTGTAGAGGAGAAAAATCCCAAATTGGCCAAAACAGCTCGTTACAGGAATCTTTGTTCCCAAATGGTGGAATTGTGCGCTCGATCAAGTCAATTGAAAGCAGCACATGACTACGTGAAGGCCAATGTGGAGGTCATGTGTGTCAAAGTGGATAAAATGTTCCTCGGGGCGAAAGACTCCATTGATGAGGTAATTGAAGAGAGAAATGACCCTAAGTTTGGACATATCAAAGGTTTGAAGAAAAAATTGAAAGCAGTCAACGTACGAAAAGTTATTCGTAGTGCATTACCTTGGCATGAGAAGATAGCGAAGAGGAAAAAAGTTAATCACAAATCTACCCGTCGTGCTCAAGTATTAATATTGCTTAATACTTAATATCAAGTTCTTTTTTTAAAATTGTGCATATGTCAAGTTCATTTTATTTTTTTTATGGATTAGGACATTCCACCGGGAACCGTTTTATTGCCCTATGTCCCAGAAATGTTGAATTGTGAATTTGATTTGTCTTCCCAAACTTCATATTTGAGGTGTGTAATAACATCTATAATTTCATTTTTTTATCATAGTTAAAAGATGATTATTCTTTACTTGATTCGACTTATTTTCTTTGTTTTTTTTTATGTGATGGGAGATGAGTCATATTTACAAGATGAGGAGTTTTCTGAGTTGTTTCCTGAACCGAAACAATCTCAACAAATTTGATGCCTAAATCTAACTAAAATTTTGGGACGAAGGTAAGAAACTAAGAATTATTTAGAGCAATTATAGTGAGCATTATTTGGGATCTTTCCTTAGATGGCTATGGAAAGGCAAAGCTGTTAAATCTTTATGCTACCTCATAATTCAATAACTTCGGAAACACTTCTTCTTTCTTTCTTTTTTTGCTAATCAAAAGCAGTAGGAGAAATATATAAATTTGGATATTCATGTAATTGCTGATGTTTTTTGTCAAGGAGGATTGGCTTTGTAGGAGTAACTTTGTATGGTGAAGTGGCAGAGCAAATGTCTGGTAAGGAATTCCTCCCATCCCCCAACTTATTTATAAAATACGCTTCAAGTGCAAACTAATTAAGGATTAGTAATACAACTATTATCTTGACTGGTGATTTTCAAATCTGAATCATTCGTTATAATCCTTATATTTGTTGAATTGGGGTTGACTCGGCCAAAGGAAAAAATTAGGATAATGGGTCATACAATTGTTGAATTTGTATGACTAAGGCTTGTTGGATTTCATAAGAAACCCTAAACCCAAGAACCCATGTCAAACTATTGAAAAAAATAATAACGTAAGCGTACCTATTGCCAAGGGTGATGAAAACGTCTTGGTGGTTGTTTCTCTTCCACCTCCAAAACCTTTGTCTTGATCTTGACCTTACTCTCACACACGATGGGATGGTATGAAAAAAAGGATTAGGATTTGGAGTGGGGATTTAACCACATATTTATAGGCCTTGGTTCCATCATAGCCCATCATAATAGATGGAACCCTAATGGGCCTATAATGGTCTTTGCACTTAATAATAAGTCTGCACCACTTAACGCACATGATAGAACCCAAATATGTGCTAAACAGATATTTATCAATTAACCGGTCATATTTATTGGACGATCACAACTTAATGGGTAATACCGACACCACTCAAACTTTATTCAACAGTATACAATATCTAATTTATGATCTATGTAGGCCCAACTACAGAAAGTTGCTAACAATCTCCCACTTAGGCCACATAGGTCATCTAGATATTAAACATTGTACTTTAAGAGCTCAAACTTTTATTGTCGAAATTTACAAATGTCATCTCAAAACAATCTGGTCCATTGAAAACACAAATATAGGATCATGACAGCCTTTGCCATATTAATCATGGCAGGACCCATCCATGATCACAAATATCCATATATTCAACCACATAGATCAAGTAAGGAAGTGTAGCATAGAAATTACATGCAATTTATTGAATATATGGATCAAGTAAGGAAGTTTTGTAGACACCTGTGGACGGCCCGCGGAAATGGTTCGGTTTTGCATTCGCAAAGATTGTGATTGTTAGAGTCGCCACCCGGATTTAAGGTCCGAACCCGAGAAACCGATAAAAATATGACTCGTTTGCCCATTTGAAAAAGATTTCACTGATCATGGCGGAACCAAAGATTTCTCGGGTTCGGGGGTTTGGTTACGAGAAGGGAAGGGTTTTACGGCACCCCTCTCGCCCGGTCCGTGAACCGGTCTCTACTCGACATTTTGTGGGATTTTGAAAATATTTGAAATTCGATCTATTCACGAAAATTGGGAATCGGGGATGGGAATCACATAACAACGATATATACACAAAAGATACGATTCTACGGTGGATGCTTGTGCACGTGATCTACATGAGTGATGATGATAACAATAAAGGAAAACACTACAAATATTTACAAGAAATAAGAAATAACAGAAACTGTACAACAATTCAAGAAATTATGAACATGAGACTTAATAAACTGATTCACAACCTGGATTCCAGAATAGAGATTAAGCGCTCAAGGGTGATGGCTTGAGCGCTCAACCATCATTCTTCTCATGCATTTTCCTTGCTGATTTTTCATGATTAATCACACTTGAAGCTCATTGACACTTCAGAAAGATTAATTGAACATTTTATTCACCCAGAAATGACTCGGGAGTGTCATTGACACTTCTGGTTTCTATGAATTCGAGCCTCCTCACCACTTCTTTGCTCATTCTTTGTAAGATCAATCGCTAATAAACCCTTTTAATGAAGAAATAGACTAAAACATAAAGCTTTGATCTTCCAAAGAATGATAAAAGAAGAAGACCACCACGAATCAACAAAGGAAAACACTCAAAAAGAGTATGTGAGAGAGAAATCCAGATCATAAGCATAAATATAACAACACACACACACCAGAAAGGAGTTAAACCATGATCCATCATCGAAACAACTAGCAACCAACAAATGGCCCTAGAACAGCTTGAGCGCTCAAAGGCATGACCTTGAGCGCTCAAGTCATAATATGGCTTTCTGGCTTCTGACTTGAAAATAGATTTTTGATGCTTCTCAGGACCCTCAATGTATTAAACAAGGGTAATTAAAGATGGTTCAGTCACTGTTTTGCACTCAAATATGAGATTTGCAAAGATTTTGATGTTTGATCATCATAAAAATAGTTAACTTACACTCATGCATGTGATTTTGAGGTAGAAATAAGCTATTTTGAGAGTTACATGAACATAGTTAACTATTAAATAACGATCAAAACCAAGAGAAAGCACAAAAATCAGCAAAACAGAAACTGTTCAGAACTGGGCTGGAGCGCTCAAGGCCTAAGGCTTAAGCGCTCAACCCCTGTTGTAACTGCAGATTTTGAAAGTGTTTTTTTAACAACTTTTAGACCTTTGTGAGTTCAATGCAAGTATAAAGAACTTGCTTGAACTCACTGGTCTTCCTCAGAGGGATCAAAACAGTGAGTGTATCACATGTTTAACTACCTTTTGAACTTGATTGAAAGCTTGAAACTTGATTTTGGGCTTGATGGTAGACGATTATGGACTTTTTGGTTGGTATTCTGGGTAGATGAGACAATGTGTATGATTGATTGATGAACAAAAGTCGAATTTGAAGCTTGACAGATGGTTTTGGCCAATGGTTTAGGTTATGAATGGATGATTTTGTAGAGAGAGAGAGTGATGAACAATTTCAGGGTTGTAGGAGGGCTGGTGTGTATCTGAAAAATCGTAACCCCAAAACCAGGGGTGGTGAGTGGTTTTTATAGAGTGAGTGGGAGGGAAGAGAAGAGAGAGAGAGAGAGTGGATTTTGTATTTGAAAGTGGGTTAGGGGTAGATTTAGGAGTAGATTATAGCAATGTAGGATGTATTATACACATACAAGACGTATACAGGTGGTTAAACGCTCCTCCCTGCATGAAATCTCATGATGAGATACTCTGCAGATTCCTGACTGGATAAGAGTTGAGCGTTTAAAGCCGTAGGCTTGAGCGCTCAAGGTGTTTCCCAGGGTTGAGCGCTTAAAGCCTCAAGCTTGAGCACTCAAGGTTCTTGGTGGCAGATTGATGGTTGGGCTTGGTTCAACAATGCTTGGGTTGGTTTGGGCTGTTTTGATTGCTTGGGTGGTGTTTGGTTGATTTTAATCAAGTTCAAGTCATTTTCACCAATTTCGGGTAGTCGTGATTGGTCCGTTTCATCATTGGAAATGCTCGAGCGCATCCCCGATTTTGACTCGATAAACTTATCAAGCATCCCCAAGGATGAAAATGCTCGATAAGAGCACGCGGAGCTTGATTGTGAACTTGGAAACCCCTCCTAAACCTCTCCAAAATAAATCCAATCTTGCACCACCTTCTAGTACATTCAAAACCCTCTTTTTTGATATATAATACGTCCCAATCCATTTTGAAATGAGGGAGATGTGCACGTTTTACCAAAAACGATTCATTTTTCCGACCTTCTGAGGGTAAAATGGTCACATATTTTGATGTACAAATCATCTTGGGTTCAAACCACTTGGGTTAGACAGTAGACTTGACAAGCTTTCCAACGCTTCAAACCATGCATAAAACGGAGTTCGGTAGCACCCGGAATGGCCCCGCAAAGTTTCATATTTTGTGTAGTCTCCTAATCCAGGCGCCTGGATTCCCCTAATCCAGGCGCCCGGACTCAATCCAGGCGCCTGGATTCCCCAATTCCAGGCGCCTGGACTCACTCCAGGTACTTGCTGCCCAAGGTCAAGTGAGTGGGGAGGAGCGTCTTGAGGATCTTTCAGGGATTTTCTGCAGAAATTTGTTAGAGATAGTGGGAGAGAGATGATGACCTATGGTGACCCTTTGAACCTCACCTCTAAGGGTTCAAATGACCCATTTTGAACCTTTCTTTGGCTATAAATACCCCCTCTCTCACTCATTTGGGGAGAGCTCAAGCACACTCACTCTCATACTGTTATGCTGCTGAATTTACTCCAGCAATATCCCCTCCAATCCAACCTCCTCAAATTCATTCCTTTTTAACCCCAAAAATCACCCTTATACTACATAAACCCATCATCCATCCACTTCCATCAACCACAATCCATCAAGATCAATTCTCCCTCCTTCCTCTATTGTTATGCTGCTGGAAATTTTCCAGAAATTCCATCCCCAATCCATCCCCCTTTGGTCTACTCATTTCTAGCCTAAAAACCCAACTTCTAGCCCAAAAAACCCCATCTTTCATCACCAAAATCTTCTTATTTCAACCATCCACCATCAAACCCAATCAAAAACTAAAGCAATCAAATCTTTACTTTTCCAGAAAATAGAATCCTAGGTCAATCAACCACCAAACATTACCCAAACTAGTTCCAAGTTCATCAATCAAGCTTCTCAAGGTAGTTTTTCTACCATTGTGCTCAAAAGGCCCTGAGGGGATACCATCCAAGCTCTTACTAGTTCTTCATACTAGTTAAGAGTTTGGAAAGGTTTCAAATTTCACAAAAATGGAAGTTTTTCATTAGCATTTGTCTTGTATATTTCCAAAAATCAAGCCTCTTTTAAGTTCATATCATGTGTTTGAGTTGAGTTTGAGGTTCATGTTTGCTATTGCATTTCCAAACATTGTTTAGGGTGTGTGAGAATTAGTTAAAAGCATTGCATTTGGTTGCTTACTGTAAAAAATGGAGTTTTGAGTTTGCTGTCTGGTGGGCCATCCAGGTGCCCAGATGGCCATCCAGGTGTGGCAAGTTTGTTGCTTGTGATCAATTTTTGGAGCATTTTAGAGCAGTTTGAGCATGTTTTAATGAAAATTCAGGGTCTAATGCATAAATCATCCATTCATTACACAACCACAAGTATCCACATGCATTCATTGATCTTCTTGATGCATTTATGTGTTCTTGCATGAGTTTGTGATTGAAGTCCATCTAAACAACATTTGCAAAATCCCTTAAATGTTTAGTAGAGACCGGTGGTCACACCGGGCGAGAGGGGTGCTTTAAATTCCTTCCTCTCTCGTAACCTGGCTCCCGGACCTGAGAAATCTCATTCTGTGAGACCAGTACAATATTTTCCATTCAAAGGGCAAAAGAGTCATTTTTCAACAGGTTTCTCGGGTACGGTCCTCAAACCCGAGTGACGACTCCATTCAACCAATCAAATCATTTTTCAAATCAAACTTCAATTTCGTGGACACATCGCGCTCCCGCGGGGTGTTCACAAGTGTACCAAAAGTCAACTCCAATTATCAAAATCATTCACTAGGACTAACCACTCTTGCACGAGCTACATGCTCCTTGAACACTTTAGGTGATAAGCCCTTAGTAAGCAGATCCGCAATCATGAGTTCTGTGCTAATATACTCAATTGACATAAAATGATTATGAACTCTCTCCTTAACAACAACAAACTTGATGTCAATATGCTTTGATTTTGACAAACTCTTGTCAATCTTGGAATACAATTTAGTGGCTTTTGTAATGCCCCGATTTTCAGAGGTATTATTAAATCATTTTTATAAAAGATTCATTTTATTAAAAAAAATATTTACTCAATTAAACTTTAGTTTGACATAATATAAGAGAAATGTTAATTTGATTACAATCACAAAGTACTTATTTGGAAATTTAAACTACATTTGTCCCACAAAATAAAAGAGGTGATGGATCACTAGGGTTCAAGTTTAGATTCCACTCTTCTGTTGTTATTTGTTCAGCAAGAAGCTCCTACATCTGGTAGTACGCTCCTCATTCTTCTCTTTCAATACCTGACATAAAATGTCAGGGCCATAGAAGCACCATCAACAAATAATCACTCAATAGCTAACTCCTACCCACCAACCATTACATTACAATTAACCACAGTTCATGTATATTAAAAAAGGAGTACAAAATTGAATAACAAGTAAATGATTTCATTAACTAGTCTTTAACTTATATTTCATCTAAGTTCTCTACTTTTGAGAACATCCTCCCATTTTAACCACTAAGACTATGACCATTCGTGATTCAACTTTCATCTTGCTTGCCTTGACCAGGAGCCCTAGTGAAATGACCCAAGTTATCTACTTAGTTGGATTCATCAGTGCCACATAAGGATGAATTTCCCAAGGACTGATTGTACCATTGGGCCCACGAGGAATGGGCCATTAACCTCGAGAGTATATAGTCCTTGACTAGGAACTATATTACAAACCACCCTTTTATCGCCTAAATTCACAAGGAGTAACCACGCAACGTCATATCTTAGGGTTTCGTTCAATAACACTCCTTGGTTGACCACCATTCATAATCTCGGGATAACCTCCCTATATCACATCTCCATTTCAGGATAACCTCCCATATCTCATCATCATCTTGGGATAACCTCCCATGTCTTCGCACAAATCGATCATAATCATTTCCAATTTCCTTTGCTTATCAACGTCTACGTGATTTCTACACGCTTATTCCAACACAGTAAACCTAATTGTTCATTCTAACAATCAAAGTTTTCATCCAAGCTTGCAGTAATAAAATAAGGAACAAAATGATATAACAGTTGGTAACAAGCATGCAAGTCACCCAATTTGTTTGAGATTAGTCCAATGACTTTTGGGTTTCATTATAACTTAACACATAGATCAATTTTATTATCTATGATTCGTTGGAGATTAAATTTATATTTCGTGAGACGTATGTAACTTTAATAAAATGTTAGAATTCATAGAGTGGTGACATTTTCTTTAAGAAAAAAAAAAAAAAAACAAAGTCATCAACTGGATCCTATAAGTTTTAATATCTAAAGAGACTTGGCTAATAATGTAATTTCTAATAGTCTTATAGGAGTTAAAAGTGATTTTAACCTTTAACTTTTTCCTTATCAAACAGTAGGTTATAAGTATGTCTATGACAAATGCTTTTACTCTAAAAATAATAATAATAATTTAAAAGAAACCAAATGATTAGCTACTGTTTCTCCTAATTTACTCAAATTAGTCACTTCTATGTTTATGCTTACTGATAACTTCTATTTTAATTAATAATGCATTTAGTTTAAGTCTCTCAAAATAACAAATCATCCTAACTACTGTACATATGAATTAAAACTTCTAAGTATAACTTTTCGGTTAAGACACGATGACAATTATAAATTGATTTTTGCTAAACAACTTACTAATTTCTTATGAAAAAAATAGTAATTTATTCTTAGGTGCACCATTAACTAGGTCTAACCTGTCAGTTTATGAATTTTTAAACTGTGGATGCCATTCCAAACTATTGTAAGCTTTACAAATTGAAAGGAACACGTGTTAGCAACCACAATCAATTTCATGCATGACATAATCGCTCAACAACAAATGAATTTTCTACATGTCAACCAAAGTTTCGGACAGAACTACAAAATTGGTTTCGGTGCGGTTTATTTTGAAAAATAGTGGATGTTCGATTCAGTCATGAGTTCATTTTTTTTCACTTCTAAACTTTGAAAATGATATAAACACATCATAATATACTTAGGGAAAGTGAGAAAAAGCTATACTACCTCTCCTCCAAAGTCTTAGCGGTAAAAAATGGGATTTTTGGCGAAAACACGTGAATGAAAAAGATGACCGGAGAGAAGGCCACGGCCCACGGGGTGGCGTTGAGGTGAACAGTTGGAGCTTGGTGGCGTATGAGAAGGTGGGAGAAGGTTTGAAATTCAGATTTTTAGTGTGGAGGTGTGTGCATCGTAAACCCACTTGAGTTTCTCTCTCCTAAAACTCCATTGATGCTCTAATTTTTTCTTTATTTTTCTCCTTGACTTTACTGTGATGTGTATGTGAATATGCAGAGGATAAGTGAGAGAGAGAGAGATAGAGAGAGAGAGAGTTGTAATATTTCGGAATTGGGCGGTGTGAGATATAGAAAAAGTTGATTATGTTCTTAACCTCGTGGGTAATATAGAGGGTGTAAGGTTAGGGATGAGTTTAGTGGTTAAAGGTAGGCATTTAGGGAGTGTGTATGGCTGCCATTTAGCTGATTTCAAATGGTAAGCAAAAATGGTTAAGCATGGATTGACAAGGGGAAAGGATGGTTTGATGGTTGAAGGGATGGCCTAGTTAGGAGTGAATTTTAGTTAGGGTAATATGGTCAGTGTAATAGGATAGGTAGAAAAGGGAGGCTAATATATATGCAGTATTTATACATACAAATATATCCCATGCATATCTGAGTATATAACCTCATGTGAAATTCAAATGTAAGAGATAAAATCATAAAAAATAAAATCTGATTGTTATAATTAAAAAAAACAAATTTTTGTTTAGAAAAATTTACAGACTGTTACAGTTTTATTATCACAGTAAATCTTTAATGGCTTCTCAATGTTATCCACAAGATGAAGCCCCGAGATAAAATTCTGCAACCATATCGCTTGATTTTATGCCTCATAGCAAGCTATAAATTCAGCTTCCATGGTAGATGAAGATATAAGTGTCTGTTTGACACTTTTTCAACACACAACTCCTTCAGCTAACATGAAAACATAGCCAGAGGTAGATCTTCTACTATCGAGGCAACCAGCCAGATTAGAGTCTGAATATCCAATGATCTCCAAATGTTCTGATATCTTATATGTGAGCATATAATCTTTTATCATTTGTAAGTATCGCATAACTCACTTAGCTGCTTTCCAATAACCATGCCTAGATTACTTAAATATCTACCAGGCATTCCAACTGCATACGCAATATCCAGTCGCATACAAACTAAAGCATACATAAGACTCCCTACTCCAGATGCATAAGGGATATACTCTATTTGTTTCCTTTTGAAGTCGTTCTTTGGGCATTGGAGCAAACACATTTGATCACCCTTAGCAATTGGTGAATCATATGGTGCACGACTATGCATGCCAAACCTAACCTTATCGATATATGTCTTTTGTGATGAGCCAATTATACCATGTGATCTATCACGATGAATCTGTATGCCTATAAAAAAAGATGCATCACCAAGATCTTTCAATTCAAAATTCTTTGAAAGAAATCTCTTAGTTTCATGCAATAAGTCTATATTGCTGTTTGCAAATAAGATATTATTGACATATACCACTGATCTTAAGATAAACACATTGATCCATAGCATTTTCATTAAAACCAAAAGAGGAAATTACTTTGTCCAACTTTCGGTACCATTGACGGAATGCCTGCTTTAAGCCATAGATGGATTTTTTTAGTTTGCAAACCAAATATTTTGATCCTTTAATCCCAAAACCTTCTAGTTGCACCATATATATGGTTTCTTCTACGTCACCGTTGAGAAACGCAGTCTTTACATCCATTTGGTGAAGCTCTAAATCATAATGGGCTACAAGTGCCATAATAATCTCAAAGAGTCTTTTGATGATATCGGAGAGAAAGTCTCTTTATAGTGAATGCCTTCCTTTTGAGTGAATTCCTTAGCAACAAGACATGTCTTATATCTTTTGATATTGCCTTTCGAGTCCCGCTTGATTTTAAATATTCATTTACAACCAACGGGTTTGACACCTTTAGGCAATTCAACAAGATCCCAAACATCGTTGTCACTCATAGACTTTAACTCATCCAATCTGGCATTTATCCATTTTAGGGAGTTAACACTTTGTTTGACTTGACTAAAAGATATGGGGTCATCTTCTAATCCTATATCAAACTCATGTTCTTGGAGATAAATTATATAATCATTAGGAATAGCTTATCTCCTCTCCCTATTGGATCTTCTAATTGACACCTCTACTTGAGTTTGTTGTGGTTCTTTCGTATTGGTCGGAGGCAGCATCTGCATCCTATATAAGTACAGGTTTGACCACCTCAATAGTCTCAACAAGAATAATAATAGAAATCTTAACTCGTTCCTCTTCAAATAAAAAATTTATAGGTTATGCAATTCCACTACTTTCAACATCCTCAATAAACTTGGTATTATCCGTCTCAATTATGGTATTAGTGGAAGGGCAATATAATTTTAAACCTCTTGATCTTTCTGAGTATCTAACAAAACAACAGCTAACAATTCTTGACTCCAATTTTCTTTCACTGGGCCTATGAGGCCTAGCCTCAGTTGGACAGCCACAAGCATGAAAATGCCTAAGACTAGGCTTTCTTCTAGTCCACAACTCGTATGGGGTTAGCTACTACTTTACTGGGTACTCGATTAAGAATATAAATTGCAGTTTTTAAGACTTCCCCCCAAAGGGAAGCAGGTAAAAAGGAATTGCTTATCATACTTCTAATCATATCTTTAAGGGTTCAGTTTCGTCTCTCAGATACACCATTTTGACGTGGTGTCCTTGGCATGGTGTATTGAGGTATGATCCCAGGCCACCACGATTAGGTCTAACAGCTTAATCTGTCATATCCACCGTAGTATTCACCACAACGATTAGGTCTAACAGCCTTAATTTTCTTATTAAGTTGATTTTCAACTTCTGCTTTATAAGCCTTAAGTACGTCTATCGCATGAGATTTTTCATGTATCAAGTACAGATACCCATAACGAGAGAATAGTCATTTGTAAAAGTGATAAAACACCGTTGACCATTCCAAGAAGCCATAGGGAATGTATCACAAATATTGGTATGTATCACTTCTAAAGATTCTAAACTCCTTTTGATACAAAATTTTCTTATGTTTGTTTGCTTCCCTTTTATGTATTCAACACAAATTTTGAAATCTGAAAAATCAAGGGGTTCAAGAATTCCACTTAACACAAGCCTTTCAATTCTCTCTTCCGAGATATGTCTCAAACGTTTGTGCCCTGACACAAAGGAGTTCTCATTAATTAATTTTCGCTTTGTACCATAATTGTCAACATGCGAAGTCTCATTAAATTTTAAGTGAGAGGGATCCAAGTCTAATCTATATAGACCATCAACTAGAGATCCAATACCAATTATATTTGAATTTTGGAAAAGACTGAAACCTCTGATACCAAATGAACAAGTACAACCGGATTTGCCCAAATAGAAAACAAAAATTAAATTCCATCTAAATGACGGTTCATAAAACAATCTCATCCAAATTCAAATAGAAACCAAATTCTAATTTAAGTTTATAGACTCCAATTGCCTCAACACGAACTTTATTGTCATTGCCCATATAAATGAACCTTTCAGCATCATTAGGGGTTTGGCACCTTAGACAACCAGGCATAGACACACATATGTGAATAGTGACACCCTTATCTCTCTACCAAGTGTTGGGTGGTACTTCAGCTAAATTAAATTCATAGCAAATAAAACTAAATTGATTACCTTTCTTTACAAGCCACTAATGATACTCGGGATAATCCTTCTTCATATGACCATCAACCTTTTTGCAAAAGAAACAAGGAACACTTTTATCCTATCTCTGTTGCACATTTGTATGTGAAGTCCCAGCATATAAAGTTCCCTTAGCCTTATAATTGAATTTTCTTTTCTTAGTTCCCAAATAGCCATGAGAATAAGTTGAAATTTTCCTCAAATTGATAGATACAAAAGATGTATTTACTACAATAACATAAAAGAAAATCCCACGATCAATAAATATACATAACGCGATGATAAAAATAAGAAACTTGATTATAATTATCATGCAAAAATTGGTCTAATTGTAGGGGCAAACAACTAGACATGCAGACATAAAATAAAATAAAATAAAATAAAACAACTTGATATTTATGTCTTTAGTGGTGGACCGTTCTAGAAACCTAACGCATCATCATAACCATGTCTTTAGACAGTAATTAGAACAAGCAAGTGGTCTTCTCAAATAAAGTTAGCTAACATGAACAATACAAATAGGCATGGCCAATCAAAAAGCCTTCCTTCGGTCTGACTTTTGAACACATAGGTAAATCCTAAAAATTGTATTATTCAAAAAATTAGTACCTTATACCATTTAAATCCAGCCAGATAATAACCTTCCTTTGGGCCGATCACTACCCGCATGGATCTAAATGTGACTTTATATAATCCAAAAATGTTACCTTCAAGTTTAAGAAAATCTCCATAATAGAGCGACTTTGGCGGCTTATTACTTTAATTCTCCTAAATCCTAGGTAGGGGTGTAAGCGAACTGAGCCGTTCGCGAGCTCGGCTCTGTTCGGCTCGCTAAGAGCTCGTTCAAACTCGATTCGTCAAATAAACGAACGAGCTCGAGCTGCATTTCTTGGCTCGTCAAATAAACGAGCCGAGCTCGAGCTGCCGTTAGCTTGGCTCGGATGAGCTCGCGAGCCTTTACATACTTACATATCTGTGTATATATTGTGTATGTTCTAGGCATCCACATGCATGTACCAAAGTGCCATGTGGCAGCCGTAGGTGGCATGAACGCCTGGGGAAGGATTGAACGGGGAGTAGTGGTGTATTTATTGGGTGGGAATGGTAGGTGAAGTCTTACTTATCCGATGTGGGATTTGTGAGATTCACTTGTTATTCTACAAAGGAGAGTTTCACCCAGTTCCTTCCGTCCCACATCGGGTAATTTGGAGAACCTCTTCAGCGACACCCCTATATATGTACTACACTACCCTCCACTCCATCCTGCACATGCTAGCTCACGCGATAAACGAGCTCACACGAGCCGAGCTCGAGCTATAGAAATATTTTGCGAGCCAAGCTCGAGCCTATGTTTAGTGGCTCGTTTTGAGCTCGAGCTGGTCATATTTCTAGCGAGCCAAGCCCGAGCATGCCAAAGCTCGGCTCGACTCGGCTCGATTACACCCCTAATCCTAGGTATGGACTACGAAATAATCTTTATGCCCCAATTTAAATTATTTTTGGTTACTGTATTGAACCTAGCACATTTTAATAGCCATCAAACTAAATGACATATCTCAGTTGCAACAAGTATTAGTTTTTCTAATCGATGCCAATTCATAAAAAACAAGTTCCGAAGTGGATTTCTGGACAGAGGAGAAAACAATAAAATATGCTTGTTGCTAATTGAGATATTAACATTCAAACGTGGGTTTGATTTCACATGCTGCCTATATATCTGATATGATATTGTATCAATATGATCACCAATATTTGTCCAAACTTAAAATCGAACAGTTCAAACAGTGCTTTAACAAACCTTAAACAACACCCATTACAAGTCACGGCCAAATTTGGAATTTTCTACCCATTATATCAGTGACAAAAAATCAGGAGAAAATAATACCATACAGATTGAACCAGTTTCACAAAAAATTATGTTTTCCTCTATAATTTAACGAGAGTCTCTAATACCACTTGTTGGATTTCATAATAAACCCTAAACCCAAGAACCCATGTCAAACTATTGAAGAAAAATAATACCATGAGCGTACTCGCCATGGGTGATGAAAACCTCTTGGTGGTTGTTTGTCTTCCACCTCCAAAATCCTTCTCTTGATCTTTACCTTACTCTCACACACGATGGGATGGTATGAGAAAAGAGATTAGAGTTTGGAGTGGGGACTTAACCACATATTTATAGACCTTGGTTCCATCATAGCCCATCATAATAGATGGAACCCTAATGGGCTTTTAATGGTCTCTACACTTAATAATAAGGGGTTCTTGTTGGCCGGCCCTATTTTGTCAAGAACTTTTCTTCCAAGCCCACCTCATGTCAAACACATTTCGTTTAAACCCATTTTCACGCGCCGGAGTAATAAGTACAGTTTTTCTGCATTTAGGTAGGTGTCAGGCGCGAGAGTAGGTAGGCATCACGCGTTTAGTACTACAGTAAAAAAGTGGGTGATGTCACACTCTCCCTCTCTCTCTTCAAACTTACGGCATGCCCCTCTCTCTCTCTTTCTCTCTCTCTCTCTCTCTCTCTCTCTCTCTCTCTTATATTTGTATTTAAAAATAAAAATAACTTTTATTATACACGATTATTTTTTATAAAAATTATATATTTGGAATCTACTTGATGAGATCTTTTAAATAAGATCCCATTTAAATATGAAATTTTGTACATGTAAAAAAAGTTGTTTTATACCCATTAAGTCATACTAATTTATACCCTTTCTGAACAATTCACACCCTCCAAAAATTAAAGAATTCACACACATCACAACTTAGTCTCCAAAAATACACAATTCACACCCCCAAAAAAAGAATTCACACCCTTAATGCACAATTCACACCACTTCTAAATAATTCACAACAAGCAAATGCACTCGATTCACACCCATACAACAATTCACACGACCAAAATAGCTCACAATTCACACCCCTTGTAACAATTCACACCCCCAATAACACACAATTAACACCCCTGCAACAATTCAAACCATTAATAGCACACTTTCTTTTTGGGTGTGAATTTTGTCTGTTGGAGAGTGACTTATGATGTGTGAATTCTGCAATTCAGGTATGCGAATTCTTTTTTTTTTTGGGTGTGAATTATGTTTTTTGCAGAGTCTGTCATGATATGTGAATTATGCATTTGAAAGATGTGAGTTCTTTTATTTTTTTTTGGTAATTTAGCTTGAAATTAAAAGGGGTAAAGCGAATGTACAGCCTACAAGGGGCATACCTATGAAAGACAAAAAGAAAATAAGTAAAACAAAAATTGCGTACTCCCCGGTACAACCCGCCGGATGGGTATAATAGCATAAAGGAATAAAGATTAATCTGTTGAAAGGGCACATCAGCCCACAAAAATCCGGAAAGTATTCAAAAATTGAGTTTCATTTGTGGTGTGCATATTGATGCTTTTGATCTTTCAAACATTGCACAGTCACCCATGCACAGCCTTTCCCATACAGCTTCTCGTGTAATGATCCAAAGTGTAATACACATCCTTTTTCCAAAAGGCATTTGCTTTGATTAAAGGGATGGGGACCACCCATACTCATTTGAACATCAAGGCTCACAGCCTTTTGCGTGCAAATTGAGGCATACTGCCTTGTAGCCAAGTAGTCTGCCTACTTTTTGACATGTTGTACGCCCACTTCCAGACATTAGAAGTTCTTTTATTTTAGGGAATGTGAATTATTTAAATGAAGTATGGGTATAAAAAAAAATTACACGTATAAAATTGCATATTCACAATGGATCTTGTTAGAAAGATCTCATCAAGTAAATTTCAAATATATAATTTTTATAAAAAATAAATGTGTATAACAAAAGTTTTTATTTTAAATCTAAAATAAAAAAAGAGAGAGAGAGAAAAAGAGACTTTTATTGAGAGAGAGAGAGAGGGAGACTTTAATGTCAGGGAATTTTTGTGGAGAGAGAGAGAGAGAGGGAGACTTTTATTGTGAGTGAAAGCGACGGGAGAGAGATAAATTAATGTGTCAGGAATCTATGGCACACGTGGCATGCCTCTGGGGAATGCAAAACTCTTCCACGCGCGCGTAAAGGGTTTATTTCGGAGGGGAAGACAAAAAAGGGTTTGGAGGAAAGCCCCCACAAAAAGTGGGGGCGGCCTGTCATTTCCTGTAATAATAAACCCACACCAGTTAACGCATGTGATATAACCCACATACGTGCTAATAGAGATTTGTCAATTACCCGGTCATATTTATTGGACGATCACAACTTAATAGGTAATACCGACACCACTCAAACCTTATTCGACAATACCTACTCCCTCCGTCCCAAATTGGATGACTATTTGGACACTTTTTGTCGTCCCAAATAGTTTGTCCATTGTAAAAAGTAAAAGTATGAAACCAATTGACTTTCCAATTTTGCCCTTATCTCTAATTATTCAAATTCAAATTCAAAAAAAAAAAAAAGCCCAATAAAAATTGATTTGTTCAAAAATAGAGAACCTCCATTCTCAAAACAGAGAAACATCCATTTACGTTAGTACAACTACATCAAAAAAGATCACAGTACATTCATAAAACTTCTTTACAATTACACTTCTTTTCAACAAAACTTTCCTAGCATTCCCAAAAATACGTGGTTGAACTACCAAACATGTTCACTCTCAAATTGATTGAACTTTGCAAAAGCATTCTGAGAAGCTTTGTGGAGGGCTTCAACGGATGAGGTTTCCCAAAAAGAGTTAAGGAAGCTTTGTGGAGATTACCCTGAAAAAAACAAAAACAACAAAGGAATAAGACTTGGTATCAATACCAAAATGCATTATGTTTCCAAGTCCAAACATGAGAAAAAAGAAGAAAGAGGAAAGGAGTAACAGAACTTCATGGATGAGAAATAGAACTATTCACCTTCATGAAAAATTTCAACTTTGTAAATGAACCAGGGCATTTTCCACAAAAGCACGCTGACATTGAAGTTGAGAAGGAAGAGTGCCATCTTCTCTCATGAGGTGGAGTTTTCCCATGTGTGACAATTTGTAGTTGTTACCTCCATTAACCTTCATTACCTCAATCATGGAAGCTTGCAAGGTCAAAAACACTCGTTTGAGACTTTCCGGCGACAAGTCTTCAAAAGATTTTTCCACGGCATGAACAAGCTCATCAACGACGGTTTTTGGGGATGCTTGATATTGCAAGGATTGAATTGCCCTGAAAAATCCTAGATCCAAAACATTCCTATCCGGGCTACTCAGGGGTTGAAACAACAAACGGATGTCAAATCCTTCTTGATTTGCAGCTTCAAGAAATTCGGCATCCCATCCTTGAATGCATGGTTTTGCATTATTCTGCTGAATATAAATGGTCTCTGTTGCTCTACAACGTGGCCATTAAGATCGAATAGCGGGCAAAACTTTTTCGATCAAATATGAACGACTAACATCCTTATTTACGTTTTATCATTGCCTTTGTTTCCAATGTACCAGCGGCACGGTTTTTGCTCCTCCGTTTGGCTAGTTCCTTGTACGTGAAAGGGAAGATTCCAATTTTTCTAGAAAACATGACATTCTGATCTGCATCAAAACGTAGCTGAGCTACTACAACTAGAAACATGACTGTCGTTATGAACCGTTTGCTCTTACAAGTACGATGCAGGTCTTCTTCATTGGAATCTTGTAGAACCATTTTTCGTCAATGTGTACATAGTTTGTACATATTTTTGAACATCGGCTGGGTATCAAGAGTACTTAGGTCAAGCATTGATAGGCAAAATCGGAGCCTTGCTCTTTTACCGGCTTCAAAGGGATAAGGCTTTATTGCATTGGAATGTGGCCTAATTGCACCTTCTTTAATCGTCCTATGAAGTGTAGACTTGGAAACCTTCAGGGCAGTTGATAGTGAGCAAATATTTGTTCGTTCACTAAGAGGGACATCAATCACTTTGTTGAAGTCGATTTGAAGTCTTTTACGGGCAACTCTTGTCGCTAAATTAGAAGAAACATCAACTAGCAATCTGTTGAGAATGCAATTTTTCCTTGCTATCATAGATATAAGTGCCTAAAGAGGGGAGTTCTAACGCGGTTTTATCTTATTTATTCCCTATTTTCCACTTGATGCGTTGTTTTGGTATGCTTTTGTGTTTTTGTTAATTCTTAGGAAAATAAGGTTGTTTTAGCGCCAAGATTGGATTGCAGAGACTTGAAGGCCGTGATAGAGCTTGAGGGCATGGAAGGCTGTTGAGACCAAGTGGTGAAGTTAATTTCTCGAGGGAAGCACTTCGGATCGTTGGGAGCGCTACAAGGATTTTGGTGGAGCGCTCAAAAGTGGCAAAACAGGGCTCAGAAAGTGAACAGAAGCTTGGCGAGCGCTACACCAAAAGAGGTGTAGCGCTACCGAATGATTCGAAGGTCAACCAGTCAAAGGGCGGTCAACGGTCAAATTGAGAGTTAATGGGTTAGGTAGCGCACACCAAAAGTGGTGTGTAGCGCTACCGCGGGCTTAACTTTGCCTTGTAACGGTTGGGGAGGGCTACACCATTTTTGGTGTAGCCCTACCGAGAGCTTATCTTGGCTTTGAAACGGCGGCGTTTTGAGTCGTATGCGGGTCCAATTCCGATTTGTTTTAGGATTTTAATTGTAAATTAAAGGGGATTACTATAAATACCCCGTTATAACTCGAAATTATCCATCCATTCATTCATAACTTAGGTTTTATTTTTCTTAACTTTGGCTGCTGTTTTTAGGATTATTTTTCAGATTCAAGTTTAATTCAAGTTCTTCAGGATTTCCAGTTTTGATTTCTTGTTCTTCGCATCCGTTCTCTCGCTGCAAATATTTGGTATCGTGTTTTATTTATTTCAATTGTTTGAAGCATGTTTAGATGTAGGGTTAATATTATTGCTGCGTTTAATAGAATCATGAGCGAGTAGTCGTTTCGAGTGCGGCTGTGGGGCGAAGGCGCTCCGTGGCTAGTTTGATTAATGTTCTACCTCGGGATCGAATTAAAATCGCGGAATTCAAATGCGCACGGAATCTGGTGACAGGTGGTGCGCATTTGTTAGGGATCCTTTTTCTTATTCTAAAATCAATAAAATGAATAATTGTGGCCCGAGTAAACATTGGTTAGGCTAGTTGCGGACGCTGGGTTCCCACGGCTGTACTCTCCTTTTCGAATTCAGATTTAGTTAATTTAGTTTGGTAATTTGGTTAGTAAATTAATCTCATCGAACAAGGGGTGGCTACCTAAGAGCCAAGATAAACTGTGAACCCGTCATCTTTGAGTCCTGCACACGTTCGTCCGTCTCTGTGGATTCGACTCCGGTACTTCCGGATATTATGCTACATCGGTCGAGAGTCCTACGCTTGGGACGCGTCTTTATTTTAAGTCACTCGGTCGGTCAAAGCAGCACCCAAATCCTACGAATGGGTTTTTCACTGACGGAGTAACGCGCTGCAACTTCGCTAATGAAATCACCTCTTAATTTCCCCCTCTCACTTTGCAGCCACAAAGCTTGAAAATTTTCTTGACGTTGGTGTTTGGGTAGGTGGTTTTTCGATCTAGAGTGAGTAGAGGAAGGGTGCATCACTGAAAGTGGGTTAGGTGAATCCATGTTTTTTTCAAGGGTGAGAATAGACCCAATTAAAGAAAGGACATTTTCAAAAAGGAAAGGAATTGGTAAGAAGATAACGTTAGGAGAAGATAGTAGAGTACGGTGAGAGAAGTAGGAGGGAATTACCTAGGGGGAAGAGTAGAGAAGGAAAAGATAAGTTCTGTGTATGGGGAGAATTTGATTTGCTCTAGAGGATTCCTTTTAAGGAAGTTTGAATTGAATGAGAAAGTTTAAAATTGATTCCGGAATATTCTTTTACCTGCCCATATTTGGAATTGTTCAAATTGGAAACCAAATCAATTTACCACTAGATTTCCGGGATGTACTTCTGATTCCGTATATGGATTTCAAATTACTGCAAATCCATTTTGGTTGCTACTTTTTGGGGGAATTTTGTTTCTCTAAATGAAAGGGCATTTTGGGAAAGTTTTAATTCAAAAAGAGTAATGATGGTGTCTAGATAATTTTTTAGTTTCCCAAAATGGACATCCATTTCGGGACGAAAGGAGTAATTTATGATCTATGTAGGCCCACCGACAGAAAATTGCTAACAAGGCTATCTTTACTTAACATGGTTGTGGATATTTGGAAGTTGATCTATTCAAAAAGCTCATGTGATCAAGCTACAAAAATTTTGATTTTCCTGTTCATTTGGTAGTTTTTATTCCATGTTTTGTACTGCTGCTTACAAATGGTCGTAGCTAGTGTAATAGTCTGACCTATAGTAGTGTATTCTGATCAAGGTTGTTAATCCCATTCCGTAACTTCACCCTCCAATACCGTCTCGGCTCAAATTCCTAATATTACCGGCGGGTTCTAGCGATTTCGGACAATCTCGGACGAGATGACGCTGATCTCGATTCTGGTTGGTACTGTGTTTCAACTCTGTATCTACACCTTCTTCTTGAAGAATCCGATGCAGCTCTTGTCAATGGAGATGAATCCGATCTGCACCTCTCGTCCATCCCGATCTGCACCTCTTGTCAAGACCGCCTCATCTTTCATCTTTGAGGAGTCTCTTTGTCTCTCATCTCCTGCCATCTCTGCCGAAAGTCTCTCTCTCTCTCTCTCTCTCTCTCTCTCTCTCTCTGTGTGGCTCTCTAGTATCATTTCTGTGCATACATATGTGACCTTTGGGTATTTTTTTCTTCTCTTAAGATCAGCGATCTGTCATGAGCCTTTAGGTAATGGATATGTGTTAATGTATATCCAATATGTGTACACATGTTGTGAACTCAAGCTATTGGACACTTTATTACACATTTACCTCTTAGTTTTACTTTTTTGTATGGTAAGTTCCTAAACTATTGAGTATAAGTTATTGTGTCACGAGAACATATCATTTTATCCTATATTTGATTTATATATACGTATATATAAATAGTACCGCTAAATCCGAAACGGTACCCAGTACTGTCTGGTACCAATACTGTACCATGCAAATAGGAAAATCGGTACCTAAAGCCGTCGGGATTCAGAACCTTGATTCTGATGCATTATTTTTCAATGATCAGGACATCGAGTTTATCAAACTTTATGCTTCTAGATTTGGTAGGGATGAAAGTGTTTCTATTCTAGGAAAACGGGCGTGTATCATGAACAAATGCCGATAGACATGATGCGGAGCGAGATATTCAATACATGCTGATCCTAATATTTTTTTGACTTCTTGGGATTTCAGCCCATGTTTTTGTAATTTCATGTTTTTTGCTTGTCAATACTACATTCTTTGAAGTATTTATCAATATTCGATGATTTTTGGCTTTTACCTTCTTGGCAATATTTAATCCACTCATTCCCTCTTCATATCAATGTGGTAAAGATAATTTGACCCACTCTTGTCATTTCATGAATTTCTTGTGATGAAAATTTGGTGGATGATCTTTGATTTGGTGAGTTTTTGATGTGTGGGAGCCTATTTAACTTATCTGATATGGCAGAAAGTAGTTTACACCAACTTAAAAATAGTGCAGGCTAAACGACGTAGTTTTGTCTCTTTTTTTCTTTCTGTGTAAAAGATCACGAAATGGCGTCGTTCCACTTAAGTAAAATGACTTCGTTTTGTTTTATTTTTCTTTCCGCGTAAAAGACCACGAAACGGAGTCGTTTTAATTAAATCAAAACGACGTTGTTTTGCCTCTCTTTTTTCGACGTGAAAGGCATCGAACTGATGCCATTTTACATGCACATCAGCTACTGTGTGGGAGCTGCACAACAGTGTCCCCACGTCCTTATTTCGAAACTCTAGGCCCTCGTTGGATGGGAGATATGGAAGATGATAACATTTCACCCCCTCTTATCCCTGGGCCCCACCTTATATATATGGTTTGACAAAACTAAAAATCCATATGAGGGCTTAAGGGGGATAACTTTTGGGCACCTCTTGGCCTCCCCAAAAGTTATCCCCTTTACCCCTATTTTATCATCCACCCCCTCACATTCCCCATTTTATTAAACATCCAAACTATCTACTTTTTTTTATCTCCTCCATATATATCACACCAATATGAGCCAACCTTCCAAAAATAATACCCCTCTAATCTTATCCCGCTCTATAACTTATCCCTCTAAAATTGATCCTCCATCTAATCGGCCCCCTATGGAAAATAATTTTCAGTATTTGGGAACAAAAAAAAGTCAATGAAAAACTTCCACGTTCTAAAATGGTAGTGGAGATATGGTACGGAGAAGGAGGCTTTGTGGAGAAAAGTCATAAAGGCCAAATACATGAAGGGGGGGCAGCAACTGGCTTCCTAACACTGAGATTTCCAGCAAAGTTTCCACTTTGTGGAAAGATATAATCCAAATTAAGGAAAGGAACCCCTTCATGCACTCTCTATTTCAAAGCAATATCAAGATCAATGTTGGTAGTGGAAGACAATGTTGGTAGTGGAAGACAAACTCTCTTTTGGCTAGACCCGTGGTTGGGGAACCAATGTCTAGCCGAAGCTTTTCCTCAGATTTTCAGTGTGGTTTCTCATCAAGAAGAATCTCTTGGCGAAGTTCTGGAAAGAAGGTCTCACTCCCATCAATGGGAAATACAATTTAGAAGAAGTTTATTCGATTGGGAAAAAGAAAAGTGGGTTGAATTGCTTTCAATACTTGATGGTTCAAATTTCAGAGTCGCAAATGAGATGGAAGATAGACTCAGCTGGGAAGGTAACAAATCCAAACCTTTCTCTATTAAGTCATTGTATGATTTAGCAAATCCCCATTCGGTTGATCCCAACACTGCTTTTGATCTTATTTGGAGAAACGCTGCACCATATAGAGTACAATGTTTCAGTTGGTTGGTACATTTGGGTAGAGTAAAAACCGCGGAGTATCTAATGAAAATTGGTATGATCCAAAATGAAGAAGAGGTTGTTTGTAAATTCTGCTCTCTGCAAATTGAATCTACTGATCATCTCTTCCTCCATTGTAATCCAGTATGACATCTGTGGTCCAACATTCTGACATGGTGGGGTGTGAATTGGGTCACACCAAAAACTGTAGTGAGTCTTCTAGTGTGGTGGCAAGACTGGAATCTAAGAAAGGAGAAGAGAATAATTTGGGAAGTGATCCCAATGGCAATTATGTGGACTGTTTGGAACAAAAGAAATGCTCTTAATTTTGAAAAAGCTACCCCAAACTGGGAAGAGATCACAGAACTTGTCAAAATCAGAATCGCGCTTTGGGTGAAATCGAACATGGAAGGCAAAATTTTTCTGTGGAGGATTTTCTGTTTAGGCTCAAAAGTATTTTGGAATCTCTCTAATAGTTGTATTTTCTGCCTTTCTTTGTCTCGCAGGGCTTGTCCTGTTTGAGCTTTTATTTCTTTTTCGGTTGGCTACTCGCTAACTTTGTGATCCTTTGGGTGGGTATAGTGGAATGTTGTATAGTGGAAGTTGTCTCCTCTAGTTTCCCCAAATCTTTTTTTTCAGAGGTTTAAAATTTTCCCTTTTCAAAAAAAAAAAAAAAAAATGTTAGGTTTTTTATATTCTTTAATCTGTAAATGTTAGGTTGTTTATATTATTTTATTTTGATTTTTTTTTTTTTTGGAGTTTTTGGCGTTTTTATGTGAGGAGAGACTTTTGGGACATTTTGAACAAAAGACCAAAAATCCCCAAAAGACCAAAAATGCCGATAAAAGTCAGGTTAGTAATATTTTTGCGGAGACAGGTATGGGCTTAATTTCAGATCACTGTATCATGTAAGTTCTCTTGTAACGTACACTGTTGAGCTCGAAAGACGTTTGAATGAAGAAAAATGGATAGGCCCATTCATAGATGGACTGGGCTTTAGTTGGGTACCTTATTGCAAAATTCTTACACTTTACACCTTGTGACAACATTGGGCCCAAAAAAAACATAACGCTGTTCTTTTTTTGGAATCTGGTTTTCTTTTTCCTTTCTTTTCTTCATCTGATTGGAATCTGGGTTTCTGTGAGAAGGAAAGGTTGGAAGGGGAATGGTCAATATTTTTCTTGTTTGGGTAATTTAGATTAGGGGCAATAAAAAAAAAAAGGATTGGAAGGGGAATAATTAAATGAACCAGACTATCACCATTTGATATAAAAAAAAAAAATAATGCTCAATGGGTTATGCAAAATACCCAATATTTAAATGAGTTAATCCCCCATAAGCTTGTCAATGGGAAGAAACCGGAGTCTCGGGACAGATTAGGGTTGTTAACCCAAGCGATTTGGAAATGATTTTTTCGGTGATTTGCAACTGGGTTTGGGGTGGCCCTATTCAAACCCCTCTCGTATAGCCACAAAGCCTCTTGGATTTGTGATGTAGAGAAGAAAATACTCTACACCTACGCATCGCCAGAAACCGTACTTGGTAGTACACCCGATCAGCACCAAACCCACGTTTCCTTGGTTTGTGAGATTTCTTCGAAACCATCTCCAAGCCCTTGCATCGTCTTGGCTCTTCTTTCATCGTCTTGTCATCTTTCCTTCTTTCGTGTCTTCTGTCTTCTTCTGTTGAGGGGAGGAGGCAGAGGAGAAGAGTAAAGTTTTTTTGGAGTACCTCAAGTAAATCATGAAATTTACAAAAGGGTAATTTTAGAAAACCACTGTAGCTTGTAGTGTCTGCATAAAAAAAGGGAGCGTGAATATCGATTTCCTAATAAATTAGGCACATCCCTTTTTACTTACTTGGAATTGGATCCCACTTTGTTTTTTGCCTTTCTGGGCCTAAAGACAACGACATTGCTACTCCTAGAAATGGCTCTTACAATAAGATCCATACAAAAAAATTAAGACGACATAAATTCAGAAAGGGATAAATGTGTAGACACCTCAAAAGATTCAATTGATATTCGCAACAACCGTTAGTTTGTTGCAAACTTGCAACATTTTGGTTTATCCAGGACCAACTTGGTTTCACACCTTTAGGAAAGAACGTCTCAGGACAATGAACCCTAACTTTGTATTCGTGCATGACACCTAACTTTAATTTTGAACCGATACAATGGAGAGAGTTGATATGATAATTTTGGTTAGTAACTTGCAATATTTTGGTTTATCCAGGACCAACTTGATTTCACACCTTTAGGAAAGAACATCTCAGAACAATGAACCCTAACTTTCTATTCGTGCATGACACCTAACTTTAATTTTGAACCGATACAATGGAGAGAGTTGATATGATAATTTTGGTTAGTAACTTGCAATATTTTGGTTTATCCAGGACCAACTTGGTTTCACACCTTTAGGAAAAAACGTCTCAGGATAATGAATCCTAACTTTGTATTCGTGCATGACGCCTAACTTTAATTTTGAACCGATACAATGGAGAGCGTTGATATGATAATTTTGGTTAATAACGTTATAGGGAGAAAAAGACCCAAATTAACATTGGATATTGTAGTGTGCAAAAATATGAGTCTATTGAGCATATAAGTTAACAAGTACTTGCCCAAAAAAAAAAGTTAACAAGTATGTACTTAATTGATATGCCACGTAGGACAGTGTGTCTTGGGTTTGGTTTGGAGAAAGTATCCTTTCTTTTCCTTCTTTGTTTCTTACCTTTTCTTTTCTTTTCTTTTCTTCTGTGCATTTGGAGAAACAAAAAATAATTAAATAACATTGCTAAATAAGGAGTAGTAGGGTCCAGCAATTAAAACTTTCTCTGAAAACGTCAGGAAAGAGAAATGGAAGGAAAGAGAAATGGACGGCTCAGATTCACATTTAATGGACCTGGGCCTTTCATTTCTCTTTCCTGACGTTTTCGGGAAATGTTTTCACAGGCCTTAACATTTTTGTTGCTGAATAGAGTTGGATTGTAACCAATTGGGTTTCGCCCGCTAAACCGCGCGTCTTGTTTTAGCCAACCTAATTTTTATGATTAGAATTGTTGATCTTGCAATTTGCCAAGTGGCATTCTTCTTAAACCTACGGTCAAATAAACACATTCAAAGAAGCCTTTCGGTACAAATTCATGCTAAAAAATAAGGAGAATCCCCCTTTCAAAATCATACAATTGTGAGTTGATCATGTGATTATAGATATACGACTCCAACAATTGGCCTAATTAACTCGATCATTCGATAATCCTGATTAAAATGGACCTCGTATCCATTAAGGCCTAATGTCGATAAAACTAGATTACATTAACTCGTAGACATACGAAGTTTCCTTAATATCGGATAGTTTTCCAAGAACTTTTTCGTGACGTTTCACCCAAAAAATAAAATTCCGTGACATGGTAAGTTTTGAAAAGCCAGATGAAATGAATTCGCTGCTGTACTTGATTTGCATGTTGTCAAGTGGGGCTGAACCAGGACCTTGCATTTATCTGCGTGAGTAGCCCTTTTTTTTTGGTAGAGATATGGATTAAGACATGCATTTATTCTTTAGCCACATAATAATCAGAATTATTGAAATTTGAGGCCTGAATTACGGCCATAATATTGCGTATCTTCTTTATTAAATAGCATTGGATGATATGACCAACTATATTATTCCCCTGTGGTAAATCTTTCTTGTGCAGGCAGGCCAGGCAGGCCATGCTTTGTTGTGTTACTTTCAAGTAGGGGTGTCCACGGATCGGATCTGGACGGATCGGATCCAGATCCGATCCGATCCGCTCAGAACAGATTATGGTTTTTAAGATCCGGAACCGAACCGAACATTCACGGATCGGATCGGGCGGATTTGACAGATTAAAGAAGGATTATTGAGCGGATCCGATCCGATCCGGATCCGGAACCGCCAGATAAGAAATTCTCGATCCGGAACCGAACCGAACATTCACGGATGGGTTAACGGACGGATCGGATTGGACGGATTTGACGGATTGAGCGGATCAGATGATCCGCTGGACAACCCTGCTTTCAAGTATTGGCTCACCTCACCCATTTGCTCGACATTATTGTTTCCAAATCTCTCTCTTTCTCTCTCTCTCTCGGTCCAGATCCTCTCTCGTCCATGGTTTGAACTGGAGGAGATAGTCTACATCTGAATTATTCATTGCCATATATAATAATTCGGATTTGCTCATCAACTCTTATCAAACTCTGATCGATAAAAGTTGTAAAATAAATTTAAACGATTAATTACAGCAAATGGACGGTCTAGATAATGATTGTCTCATTCAGGTCAAAACATGGATGGGAGAGGAATATCACACACACCCCTTTTATTTGATGGACACTTATATTGTCCTGCAGCAATTTGATCAACAGTTCACAACCATACCAAATTGTTTTCCGTTGTCAAAATCTGGTCCAAAAAAAATAGCCAAAGGCTTTATACCAAGTCGCTATATTTATTAAGGGTCTTCCTTCGACAAGGACATGATATAAGAGTCAATTATGGAAATAGGATACAAACTAATTCCCTAACGCTAAGAGGACAAATCACTCTCACATTCCAAAAATGCCCCCGCTAGCCCATGAAAGTGCCTAAACCCCAAAAGTCCTATGAAAGTGCCTAAACCCCGAAGCCTAATGAAAGTGCCTAAACCCCCGAAATCGTATGAAAGTGCCTAAACCTCCAAAACTGTATGAAAGTGCCTAAACTTCTAAAATCCTATGAAACCGTATGATACCCTAAGTGCCTAAACCCAAAATGCCTAAACCTAAATGCCTAAACCCGATCTACCTTCTCCCAAAGAGCCTAAATCCCCTAAAATTGAACCCCTAAGCTTCTTGGACTTGAAAGAAAATTCACAAAAGAAATCGACATTTTCCGATTGGCGTGATGTTTGCTTCATCTGCAAGAAAGATGACGAAGAGAGGGAGCGGTTCAGCACTAGAAATCAAAATTGGGTTAACAATTTTATTACTCCTTCTATAACGTAAAAGAGGATGAGAAAGAAGTCTCCTGAAGCTACATGGTTCAGTCAAAGCAGGGGTTGCTTTGAAGTTTGGACAGAGCACGACATTTCACATTTACATGCGCGCATTTATTGCTCAATCTCATTAAGGATAATTTTGCCTAATATTGTCCTTGAGCCCTAAAAAACTTTCAATCCATGTATTGAACACCTTAAAATAAGTTAGATTGGACAAAAACCCATTAAAAGCCCCAAACTTGTCCTTTTGACCAATTGTTTGATTTATTAATGCTAAGTTTTGATATTATTAACAAATATACAAGATTATTATCATCAAGATTTTAGAGAAAAAATTATGTTTTGAAAATGAATGATGGAGCATTTGAAAAATAGAGAGCAGTGGTTGGAGTGTGTATGAATAGGAACATTATACAAAAACACTTCTTGAATAAACTATAAAAGTTTTGGTTTAAAGGCGAAGTGGTGTTCGGTGCGGCAGCAACGTGTTATATGGCAGTCCATCGTTATCCCGGTGGTGGCCTTTTGTCTTTGTCTGTGATTTCTAGTTCCCACTTTGCACTTCCTGTGGTGGTGGGCGTTGAACGGTGGACGATCTTGGAGTTCTTGTGGTGGTTGATTTGGACTACGCGATGGCGGCGGCTGAAGGAAATTTAGATTGTTAGGGTTAGGTTAATTTTGGGTTTGGGGGCTTTGGCTTTGTCCCATTAGGTATTTTGGGCTTTGTTGTTTTTCGGGTATGCCCTCTAGGGCTAGGCCATGGGTGTTATGGGCTTATTTTTATATTTGGTTTGGCTTTTATTAGAGTCTAGGCCTTTAGATGGTTGGGCTTCGGCTCTTTGGCTGTATCTTTGTTTGATTTCTTGCTAACCTAAGATTTGGGTCTCATATGGACATGGAACTGTTCTTAGCTTAGCTTAGGATATGATGTCATCATTCCTTGTCTTCTTAGGGGGTGTTCCACTAACAAAAAAACTATTTTTTTCAAACACCGAGACAGGTCATTCTCTCACAACATATCACATAAAAAACTGTGAAAAACCAGTTTTTTCAAAAAATTTGGTTAGTGGAACACCCCCTTAGTCTTTGTAACAACTTCAAAGATGCATTAAAAAAAAATGCCTTTAAAAAAAAATTAAAATTTTTGGATATCTAAAAATGAGAAATGGAGAGAGTTGGGTTATAGATACTCTAAAGAAGTGGTTGAAATGTGGCTAGCATTCAATAAGAATAAGGATTTATAGATGGTAAACAATAATAGTTGGAGAGACTCTTCTATTTCAGCATTTGTAGTATTTCTTTTTGGGTCATTCAATTGACAACCCATTAAAGTGACAATAAGATAAAAAGGCATTTGGGGTGTTGTGCACCCCTCGGCTGTCCGATCCTATTTTGGACGGTCAGGATACGTTCGGAAATTTTAATTTATTTTTAATTTATTTTTATCGGTAAAAAATCAAAACACATCCGGACCGTCTAAAACACAATCGGACAGCCGAGGAGTGCACAGCATGGTGCAAAGCACCGAAGTGCATAGCACTAGAGGTGTCAAACGTGCGTGTCGTGCCGTGCCGTGCCATTCAACTTCCGTGCCAACCGTGCTTCGTGCCGTGCCGTGCCCATTTTGCTTCATCGTGCCATGGCGTGCCGTGCCAACCGTACTTCGTGTCGTGCGGTGCCGTGCCTGAATATTTACACCCTTCCTTTATAACTTCATATGAAGTTTAGCTTATTTTAGTTAAATTTTTACACTCTATCTTCTCTCTCTCTCTCTCTAAAAAAATTATTATTATTTTTTAAATTTTTATTTTTTTGTTCATGACTTAGTGACTTACTTACAAGTTACAAGTTGCAAAACACTATTTTTTAATTTTTTTAATTTTTTTCACAAAGAAAAAAATGTTTTTTTTTTTGTTCAAAATCTTTATTAGATAAAAGGCAATGTATCAATTATCAAACATGTCAAAAAAAATTTAAAAGCTTATTTTATTTTTTTTGTCCAAACTCTCTCTCTCTCTCTCTCTCTCTCTCAAAATTAAAATATAAAATAAAATAAAATAAATCAATTAAATTTTTGTAACTTTTTTTTCCCTCTTGTTTATTTTTTTTGTTCATGACTTACAAGTTGCAAAAGTAGCAAAACACTATTTTTTATATTTTTTTCACAAACAAAAAAATGTTTTTTTCTTTTTCAAAATCTTTATTAGATAAAAATTAAAAGACAATGTATCAATTATCAAACATGTAAAAAAATATTTTAAAAGCTTATTTTATTTTTTTTGTCCAAACTCTCTCTCTCTCTCAAAATTAAAATATAAAATAAAATAAAATAAAAATAAAAATAAATCAAAAAAAAATTCTTGTTTATTTTTCCCTCTTGTTTTATTTTTTGTTCATGACTTGATTTTTTTAAACTTGATATAAATATATAATTATATAATTGACTAACACAAGTTACAAACCAAAAATAATCTTTTTTATTTTTGTGATTATCAAAAAAATACAAAATAAATTATTTAACATTTTTTTGCCTTGTGCCGTGCCGTCTTTGGCCGAGTCGTGTCGTGTCGCGTGCCGTGCCGTGCCGCTGGGCCAACTTCCGTGCTCGTCGTGCCGCAGGCCAACTTCCGTGCTCGTGCCGTGCCGTGCCAGGCCAACTTCCGTGTCGTGCCGTGCCAACTTCCGTGCTCGTGCCCGTGCCGTGTCGTGCTAGAATAAAGTTGTGCCGTGCCGTGCCTCGTGCCACGTTGACTTTTTATCGTGCCCGTGCCCGTAGAAGACCGTGTCGTGTCGTGCCACGTGCCACCTTAGCCCGTGCCGTGCCCTCTCATTTCCGTGCCTGTGTCGTGCTGCGTGCCAACTTATACCGTGTCGTTCCGTGCCGTGCCAGAATTTTACCGTGCCTCTGGCTTGCCGTGCCGGCACGGCCCGTTTGACACCTCTACATAGCACCTCCTCCAATCCGATAAGAAGAAGAAAAAAAAAAAAAAAAACACTCCAATATACTTTTTTCACTTTTCTATGCATTTTTACATTCTTATACACTTTTCACATATTTTAATACATTTTTTAAACTTTAACGACAGCCCAGTAAACTGATTGTAGAATTTTCCTGTCTTTTTTACGAGATCCAGTTCGTACCTTGCTAAATTATAGAGAACAAATAAGTTGAAAATCAAACTTTTTTCATTAAGTATCTAAAAGTCTATCAAATATTTTTTCCTTAATATGCATAAAGTCATCAATCGTGATAGCACTCAAGCCACCTCACCCATGAAGGAAACTACGTAGTGTTCCTGAGACACCGTAGCGTAGTTTTTCCGACTCCTCCGTCATTACAGATAAGTGTGAAGTTTCTAAATGGTACTCGTGGAGGGGGGCTTAGGGCTGAAGATTTTTCCACCAAACTTCGTTCTTTTTATCTTTTTTTATTATTTCTGTGTTAATCATTGGATCTTAATACGTCACGGGTGACTTCATTTCATTTCTTCTGTAACAGCTTTGGGCTGTGAACGTACCGACATGCACGGGCCACATGACGCAGAAGTAACTTGTGCAGCTATGGAGGGGTTGCTGGAGAGCACTCCCCAGAGATTGGTCATAGTATGCGGTATCAGGACCGTCGGATGTGTTTTCAACGGTTCGAATTTTATTTTGGCACCTTGTTGATCCGTGCCATCCCAGACTTTTATTTTTTCTATCATATGGAAAGCGAGGCTATATATGTATGCTTTTTTTTTTTTTTGTTTTCTTTTTTTGGCTTTATGCTCGTGTAGAGCTATACGTGATATCTGTAATCTTGGATTAATTCACCAATTTTATCCGGTGCTCGTTTATTTTGAAAATTTAGCAGGAGAAAAAAAAAAAAAAAAGCAATGAATTATACATGTGGAAATCAAAAATTCTACTTAAATGAAAATGTGATTTCGATTGTATTTTATATTTTTGATAAAATTAGTGTCCTCTAAATTTAGCATAAATCATGACATTTGCCCATAAGATACTAGTAGAATCTATCCGAGGGCAGACCGAGTATGGGGCACATTCCCCCACTCAAAATAAAAAAAAATTCTAATAAAGTGCAACATACTCCCTCTGTCCCTTTTTAAATGATCCATTTGGAAAACGTGTTTTTTTTGTGGACGTTAAAAAATGTATTTCCGTAGAATGTTTTTAAATTTATTCTTTGCACCAAATTAAAGTACTCAATGAGCACTTTAATTTGGTATAAAACAAATTAAAATTTTCTATAGAGAAATATACTCTCTCTGTCCTTTTTTAAATGTATCCTACGTAAAGTCGTGTCATTTTGACTTTAAAAGAAAATATCTTTATAGAAATTTTTTTTTCAAAATTTTTTACACCATTCGAAAGTACTTACTGAGATCTTTCGAACGGTACAAAAACAAATTTAAAAGTTATTCCGAAAGTATTTTATTTTTTAAGGTCAAACTTGCACGGTCTTCCGTAGGGGACATTTAAATTGGGACGGAGGGGGTATTTTTTAGAGGTTTGAAAGTGCACGTATTCCTATAGTGATAATTTAAAAAGGGACGGAGGGAGTGCCGACTACGGAAAAACTTAAAAGAGATGTCTGTTATTTATATATGCCTCAACTTTCGCTTAATAATGTTGGTTGGTTTGCAATTGTTGGCCTACATGCAACAATTGTTGGGTACAGTTCAAAAAAAAAAAAATTTTAAAATCAGCCCAGTGAACTGTCGTTAAGGTTTAAAAGGTGTATTGAAATATGTGAAAAATGCATTAAAATGTGTGAAGATATGTTAAAAAGTGTAAAAAGTACACAACTTTGTTTGTTTTTTTTATTTTTTAATTTAATTATTATCAGTTCAGTGGCCTGACAATAGAAAGAAGAAAAAAAAAAAAAAAAAAGTGAGTACAACTGTTAATGCAATATTTTTATGTTCCCACTTAACAGTCATAGAATGTTAGCTAATTGATGTTGATTAATATGTGGATGACAATCTTCCAACTACATCAATTATTAATCCATTTTATTAGGAATCTGACCGTTTACTAATTCCCTTAATTAAAGAATTCTCGATCCAGCCATAAGGAGCTGGAGCCTGGAAGTAAACCTCTTACATAAGTTCGTGATATGTATCTAAATTATTTACACTCACACATGCAAGCTTACATCATTTTTTATACTAGTCAACAAAATTTTGATAAAATTAATCTAGGTTTTGGAATGTAAAATTCAATATCAAATTTTAGGTACTAATAAACTATACAAAAATTCTAAAATCAGCCCACTGGGCTGTCGTTAAAAAAAGTACATTGGAGAGTGTATTTTTTTCCCTTGTTCTTGTCTTATTGTCAGCACAGGACAAAAAAAAAAAAAAGACAATTTGTTGTACATACAAAAAAATATGTTTATATATGGTGTTGCCTAGATATTTTTAGGTTGCTCTCTTAAATTACTCATGATTCGGAAATTAAATCAAACGTCCTTTCAATGCAAATTTTATGGAGTAGTAGTATACTATAGTGTCTTTAGGACAATTAACTTTTTTTCCGGATCAAATTTTGTGATCGAACGTTCAATGTTTTTAAAATGCATTTTCCAAGTCACGCGGAAAATCAAAAAAAAATGCTTACTCATGCATTTTAAAGAGTTTCATTTTCAGTAAATGCATGGATCACCCGGTATTTTTTTTTGAAGATTTTCATGGAAAATGCATTTTAAAAAATATTCTTTCCGGAAAGTTGAAAAAAGTCCAATCCCTTAGGTGAACATTGTCCGTAGTATACTATAGTGTCTTTAGGACAATTAACTTATTTTTGGGGTTAAATGTGTGAGACACGTTATGTAAATGGTAAGAAAAATTGCTTACTCAACTTTTAAAGGAGTCAATTCAGTACATCACCCCCCCGGATCATTGTAATATTCTTTGAAAGCAAGCTTTGATCTTTTTTTTTTTACACGGAAATGAGAAGATTATATTAATGAACGCTCAACGGCACTTACAAAAAACGGAATTCATTACAAAGATCTTGGACAAAACCAAACTAATAATCTTAACAGAGAACAAGAAACGCACAAGGCAATCGATGTGTTTCACCCTAACCCAGACATAGCTTGACGCAAACAGCGGCACTTACAATATTCATACCTAGAATCAGCATCTCTAAAGAGACTTAGTGCTAGCTAAAGATAAAAGACAAAGAATACCCAGCCGATCAGATGGACTCCAACCAAACATGCTCGCACCAATGAACTCCCAAAACTACAGATCTTCAAAGCAACCACGAGTTGCCCTGTCAGCGGTATCATGTCGATTAAGAACATTGTTGGCACAGATACCATTGTAAAGCAATCACGCCTGAAAATACCCGATCTCTAGACGAAAATTCGTCCGAAGATGAAACTAACAACTCTCACAAAGCGAGAGACATAACCCTTTCAGATCAGACGACAAGTCGTTGATCTGGAGAGACAAAAGAAAAGGAAAAAACGAACGAAGAAAATAAATAGTATCATGGCCCTTCCCTCCCACCACCATGGGTATTAAAACCCTAGGGGGGAAGGGAAGGAGGAAGAGTAATATTAGTGGTGGCTAGGGTTTTCGGAGAAAAAAAAAAAGCTTTGATCATTGTAATCTCTTTTTCGATTCAATAAGCGACTTTTAGTACTTATTAAAATCATATGCGCGTAGATGTGGATTGCCATTAACGGCCCAATTGGATACCGGATTAGTTTTAGGGGTATTATATATGGAGGGGGCATAAGATAGTAGGGGGTAATATATATGGAGGGTGGCCCCACAGTGATGTGACATTTATGGAGGGGGGATTAAGTAGTACTTGGTTTGGATGATTTTGTAAGAAGGGGGATTAAGTTTGGGTGGATGGGACAGAGGGGGAGTTTTGCAGAGCCTTGTGCTTTGGGGCGTCTTTGTCTTGGCGGCTTTAGGCGCCATGCAGGTATCGTTCCGACGATCGGAAACGTCCACCGCGTAGAGCTCGTTGAATACTACAACTCGTCCAAAAATCAACTCGATCGAATATCGTTAAGTCCCTCATTGGAACTAAAATAACTTGAAAAAAATGGGTTCAATAGTTTTCATCTAGTGTTTCAAGTTTTATATGTTTTGATTTTTTTCAAGTTATATGCATTCCGATAATGCACTTAACAATATCTGATCGAATTGATTTTTTGAATAGTTGTAGTACTCAACGAGCTCTACGCGGTGGACGTTTCCGATCGTCGAAACGATGCCAGCAAGACGCCTAAAGCCGCCGCATAGCGCGCTGCGCAGCACCTCCCCTCTGTCCGGGTGGATGATGTAAAAAGCTGTCAAAGACGTTTTTGCCCTTGTGTGCATATTTGTATCAGTTATGTATTTTTTTAATTAGATAAATCTAATAATTAATTAATTTATTATTGAAACTCAATAACTAATTAAGTTATAAGATTTAATTATAATTAATTTTTATATTAATTGTTTATTATAAAAATTAATTTAGACGTTTACTTTTTTTTAAGATCTTCACAACTCTAGTGGTGTAAACCGTAAAGATCTAAATAAATATGCATTTTTCAGATAACAATTTTTATACTAAAGTATATCTAGTTTTTTTTAATTTTTTGTATCGAATTAAAGATCTCTATTAGTAGTTTAATTTTGTGAAAAAAATAAAAAACTATGTATGGAAGTACTTTATTTTTTTGTCCGAAGAATATTGAAAAGCCAAAAAAAATACCCCAAATTACACTAGCAGCAAATAGTAGCAAAATTGGGGTAAGGTAGGGGTATTAATTGGGGTAGGATGGTAATTTGTGTTTCAAAAGAGTTTTTAAAGATCGTTTTTATTTAAATAAACAATCTCCCATTTAACATATGATCAATATTTGGATTAAACAAATTTGAAATAACTTGGGCTGCTTTTACTACCTTTGAGCATTGCGAGACAGGGTTGATTTCATGATTTGCAAATACTCCCTCCGTCCCAATTTGTTATGCCTATTTCCTTTTTTGGACGTCTCAAAAAATCGTCTATATCTTCAATCTATAATGTTTTTTATAGTCAATATGGATCTTGTTTGATAGATCTCAATTAATTATTTAAAACAAAAATTTCAAAATCGTAAAAAATATTATAGATTATGAAATATAGACAATTTTTTGAGAAGTTCCAAAAAGCAAACAGGCACAACAAATTGGGACGGAGGGAGTATCAAAAATTCATTTATTTGGATTTCATGATTTACACGTGATGCCGTGATGGACCTGGGTATTGGGCCAGGAGGGAGGGGAGAGGAGAGGGGGATTATTTTGGGCATTTTGGTAAAAAGACAGGGGTATTAGGGGGTGTTAAATATATGGACACCCCATGGGCTGTCCATAAATAACATCCATGTAGGGGTGATATTTAGTTCATGCGATAAATAACACCCGTGCATTTTTTGATGGCAAACCATTCCATATGTGTGGGTCCGAACATAAATAACACCCTACATATTTATTCCCCATCCAAACGAGCCGTTAGGCCGTTATCTTATCCCTGTTTTCCTCTGCAAAAAGCTTTCCTGGCCGTTGTTGTCTTCAAGCTGTGGGTCCAGTTGGTGTCGTACACCGTTGATCTCTACTCTCTCTCTCTCTCTCTGTGGGTACGGACCCAAAACAAACATAAGAAGAGGATCAAGTACGTCCGTGGGACGGCGTAATAAGTCACCATCAGCTGGGAATCCCCAACCACATGGAGACCCATGTGGTGCTTTTGCCCCACCCTGATATTATTTCCTCCCCACGTCCCCACCTAAGATTCGTGATTAACAATACACAGATGAATCGTCTGCACAAAACTCATTAAGTGCTGCAGTTCAAAAAAAAAAAACTCATTAAGTGCTACCGTAGTACCTGAATATTTCCAAATTTACCATTTGCGCTTAAGGGGTGTTTTACTAACAAAAAAAAAACATTTTTTGTCAAAAATTAAGACAGGTCATTCTCTCACAATAAATCATATAAAATATCGTAAAAAACCAGTTTATTTTAAAAACTGGTTTAGTAGAACACCCTCTTAAGTGTAGAAAATTAATTTTCCCACTTTAAAATTTATCATCCGCTTTTTAAAAGTGAAGCACGAAAATCAATTACAAATATAAATTGATTTTCGAGCTCGACTTTTGAAGTACAGATGGTTAAATTTTATAGTGCGAAAATCATTGTTTGACATACTTCAGGCAGTGTTTGTTGGTTCATTTTTGGGATTTGTGTCATGCTTTAAATTGTTTATATCTATCAATTTATAATGAGATTCATGATTTTGAAAATTTCGTATGAAAGAACTACTTGAGATCTATCAAATAAGATTTATATTACATATTTTAAAAATTTCGTATTGAAAGATATGTACAATTTTTAGAGTGGCGTGAAACAGTGAAAATCGACAAACAAACACGAACAGAGCTAGTACATAATGAAAAGAAAAGAGTCTTGGAACACTAAGGACAGGGGCGACTCCACATAGAAATGAGGTGGGTCAGCCGACCCCACGACGAAAAAAAAAATACTACTACTATGTTAATTTTTTTTAGGAAATTCAAAAGTGAACCCCCATAATTTTGGGCTGACACCACTAGATAATTTCTCAACTTTCATCCCACCTCTTTGTGTAGCTTGTTTGAATCATAGTCACTCGTTTTGTTCTTTTGATGAAATGGGGAGGTTGATCTGTTTTGCTAAGGAAGTATTCCCTTCGTCCCAAATTGTTGCTCCTAGTTACTATTTCAGAATTGGGACCTCTAAAAAAATTGTTTAGAGTTTTAGTGATTTATACTCCCTTCGTCCTTTTTTAAATGATACCTTTAGGAAATGTGTATTTTTGTAGCCATTCAAAAATGCACTTCCGTAGCATGTTTTTAAATTTTTTGCACCAAATTAAAGTACTCAATGAGCACTTTAATTTGGTATAAAAAAATTTAAAAAATTATATAAAGAAATATGTTTTTTAGAGGTTTGAAATTGCACGTATTCGGATAGGGAGCATTTAAAAAGGGACAGAGGGAGTATATCTAATATGGATCTTGTTTGATATATAGATCTCAATTAATTTTATCAAACACATATTTTAAAATCATAGAAAAATTATAGATTATAAAATAGATAATTGTTTGAATGGTTCAAAAAGTGAAGCAAAAGCAAGTAAGCAACAATTTTGGACGGAGGGATTATTTGATAGTATCGACCTAGAGACTATGATGCAACGATTTCAGAACTCGAAACCGCATCGAATGCAATTGTAGAAGCTTGTGTAGTTTTTTCTTTTTTTCTTTTTTGTGGTGAAAACTGAAAATAGAGAAAACTGTTTTATGGCTTTTGATGATATCTTTTGTTTATTAGGTTGAGCTTTAAATGTGATTTTTGTTGGAACAAAATTTTTAGTTGTCATTACTGCGATGACTCCACACTTCCGAATTCCTAGAGTCGCTACTGACTAAGGACGAAGGGCCCGAGTATCAAGGTGACCATGGTCACCCTCAACTTTGGAGCAATTTAGGCCTAATTTGCCAATCAATAAAATCAAGTGGCCTTACTATAATAACCCCTCTAATGTCTTGGAAATTCATTTCATTACATCAGTGTATCAAAAGTGAATCCGGGGGAGGCGCTGTGCGGTAGGTGTTGTGCGGCAAAACTATGTCGTTTTGCTCATTTTCTTAGTATATCCAAGGGCCCTGTTTGGAGAGTTAAGTGTGAGATTTAATTTTGGGGTTCAATTTTAGGGGATTTAGGCTCTTTGGGGTAGGGTATAGTGGGTTTAGGCACTTTGGGTTTAGACACTTTGTAATGGTTTTTTCTTCCTCCAAACAAGGCCCTTGGAAGTTTTGGAAGTGTGCACAAAAATTAAGCAAAATGACGTAATTTTGCCGCACAACACCTACCGCATAGCATCCACTCCCAGATCCATCAAAAGTATAAGCATCACTCTCCCTATTTCCATCTATATGTAATAGTAGACGCATGATAATTATTCGACTATTTTTAATTTTTTTTTTTTTTTTTGTCATTCGTCATTCATAATCTATTACATGAGGAAGGGGAGAATGAAACTTGATTCCGGGATGCAGTGTGAGGCATCCAAGAGCTCTAACGTATGAGTTAGCCGCCACTTGCACTATTTTATAGTGTCTATGCACAAAATTTTCACTTTTATAAGTTTCCAACATTTATCTTGACCACCCTAAATTTTCGTTTTTGTCTTTGTTCATGTGAAGCATTACATTTACATGACAAGTGGCGGACGCAAGATTTCGAATTTCACCTAGTTTGAGGGGACCACTCTTCAGTAATTTTATAAAAAAATTAAAAATATACTATAAATAGGAAGAAAACTAGGAGAACTGCAGGGGCCAAACACTCCCCTTGCACCCACCTTGGTCCGCCCCTATACATGACAATGCTTCAAGAACCCTAAATTATCACTCTGTCACCAAACTTGTGTCATTCTTAAATGGCTCATGAACACAGATTTTAGGGTTCTAAATACATTTGTATCTAGCTAAATGATGGACAAACTCGTGCACACAATTTGTTTCTATCAAAATCTCATTATATTGATTTGAATACGATAGTCTTTAAGAACTTTGTAGTTTGTACTAATTTACTGGTAATTTTTTTTTAAGACCAAGTAATTTTTTTTTGAAGTGATCAGATGAAAAAAATGTTGTATTGCCATAAGAATTTAGAAAGATTAATTTTCTGAAGACAAAAATAATCTGAAGTATCCTCGACAAAAAATTGGATGATTGCAGTGGATCTGTACGCTGTACTGTTATACGTGAGGACCTGAATTCCACATCACAAGGCTCTATTTGCGAGGCACTGCATTATGTTTGTAGATCTAATGCTAGGTCGTGAACCGTCTGCTGCCGAATAAAATCTGAACTGTCTGCTGCTGAACAAATCTGAGCCCTTCATCGCCGACCACGGACGGCCATGATCAGCCCAACATGGATGTTGTCTCTTTAGGGACAGCGCCGAGGGAGCAAACTAGCTAATTTTTTTTGGTATATTGGCTAATAATTTGATGACAACTATCATTATTGTTAATGTAAAATGAGAAAAGAAGAATGGGTCAAATTTTTTTTTTTAAAATTAATGCTATCAGCATAATCTCAAATCCGACCAAGTAGACACCAATTTGGATAGCTTCAGGATTCAATAAATTTAATTGATAGATTAATTTAACAAAAAGTGAATAGTTAAGGGATATAAGTACAAATTAGCTTGACTTTTAATAGTGGATTGGGCTCCTCCTCGGTCACTCGAAGGGATTGGACCGGGTAGTCCAAATTCCGGGCACATGAGTGATTGAGACCGTTTACTTTTTAGATCTCATTGAAAACATTGTTAGGTATCAACTAATATCTTATCGAAAGACATTTGTATTATACAGTAAAATATTAGGAAAACGAAGTTTGAAACACTGAATCAAAACCCATTTTTAGCAACTTAGACTTGTTTCCAAAACATACCAAACAACCAATCAACATGATTTTTGACGTGATGAATTTTGTCAACAATGTTGAAGAGGAGAATGGGCCACAAACGAGCCATACTGTCTCTCACCCAAACCAAAATGATTTTTTGCGTAACTTACTTTGCTAACAAGGTTTAAGAGGTGAACGATGCCGATCATTAAAGTCATACCAAGAATGACCCACAAACAATCTGTATTGCTCGATCTAAACCCATTGAGGGACCGGAGAGGATCTTACCAATTGTATAATCTATCAAATCAGAATAGTATTACTCCCAGAATAAATGGTAAATTTTTTTTTTTTTTTGGTCATTCGTCATTTATAATCAATTATATAGGGGAGAGGAAATGAGACTCGATCCCGAGATGCAGTATGAGACATCCAAGAACTCTACCACATGAGCTAGCCACCACTTTCAATAAATGGTAAATTTCGCCACCCACCCTTGAAATTTACATTGTGTTACTGTGCGCGGGCGCGTAGGTAAACTGTATATATATGGGTGTTTAAAATATGAATAATGAGCCGGCATTGGACCGTGTAATTTGCGCGCATCTCCCTCCCCACATCTTACCTTATTTCTAGTCTCTTCTCACCCTTTCCCTCTCAAGTCTCTCCCAACCACCAGCACCTCTTCCACCTCTCTCTCTCTCTCTCTCTCTCTACACCATATTGTATACACATACATTCACATACACATAACCAATCTATACATACAAGCAGAATTCTAGCATATTCTCTGCGATCTGAACGAGTTTGAAGCCGTAAAAGAACAACTTCGATAGAGAGCGTATCATTCTTACCTCGATCTGGCACACTTCCACTTGAACAGGTAAACGACCCAGAGTTTCACCTCCTTTTTTCCTTCTGTTTTCTGTAAAGCCTTTTCTCTTCATGTATGTTCTGGCCATTGAATTCGTACATCAAAAAGTTCTGAAATCATGGGCCTGTGTTTGTCAACTTTTGGTACAGAAAGTGTCCTGAAATTGCTCAAAAAGGTGTTCCCCATTCGAATTCGCTTTATAAGGGAAAACCCCTCAATGCTTTTGATTGTTTATTAGTTTCGTTTCATTTGTATGCTTTCCGAGAATTTCCTCCACATGGGTTTGTGATTTTGTTCATTGAATATATCATATATGTGTATTTATATGTCTACGCAGGGCAGTTTTTTTGGTGAAGCTTCTGGAGAGAAGCCGAAGAAATCCAACTCTGGCCGACCCTTTAGCGAAACCTCCTTGTTTCTTGGGGTGGGTTAGGTTATGCGTCGATTCTTCCATTTCCGGTCAACCTTCATTGTCTTCGTTTTCGTTCGATTGTGCTCTGTCATTGCCTCGGCACCTGCCCATTGATTATGGCTAACGTTTGATCCAATGTGAACTTTGGTTATAAAATCGAGTGTGGAGACATTAAAGAGGCTCAAAAGAAGACTGTCTTGTTCTGTTTTTGTATAGAGTGATTTGAGCCAAATATATTAGCAGAAATGTCGAAATTCAATTGCTTCTCTGCACTTGTTGGGAGGAAGAAAGACAAGGTCAGAAACCGATCACTCAAATTGTTTTCAATTTTCAATTTAACGCCACCGATTCGTATTTGTTTGTTTGCTAAACTTTCTTACTTCAACTCCTTGTGTGATTTTAGAGGGATAAGTCACCTTCAACCACTGATGATAACAACAAGAAGCTTAATACCTTACAAGCGAGACTCGAGACAAACGAGTCGAAGTCGACTTCTTTTAGTGTCCCAGTTCCTTTTGGTATTTCAGGAAATTCTAGATGCAAGGTCAAGGTAATGGACCACGAAAGTCCAGTCAAAGAAGAAGCTATAGAAGTGGCTTATGAGGGGGAAGATGAGCTAGATTCGGACTTATCAATGAAGAGGGAAAATTCAGACTTCGATTTGCAAAGCCATGTCGTGGACTCGAATTCAGAAACAAATCAACCAATCGTAGAAAATAACGCACAATTTGAGAACACACCTGAGAAAGGTGCTGAAGAGGGTGTTGGTTTGATCCAAAGCGGGAATCTTAGTGATCCGGGCATTTGGAAGGCGGAATTCTGGGCATCGCCAGAGCTTAAGCGATCCTGTTCTGACTTGGAAACAAGGGAGGTGTTCAGAAAGATATATGATCAGTTGCCTCCTTCGAAATCTGAGTCATTTGAAGAGTTGCAGCAATTAGCAGAACGGTTTCGGGAGGAAGAAGATTCAGGTAGCCCTAAGTCAGTGCTGTCCCATTATAGTGCTGACAAGGTGATGCTGAAGAAGCATTCGTCAAGCCAAGTGCTGCCTTCTAGGAGCAGAAGGCTATGGTGGAAGTTGTTTTTATGGAGCCACAGGAATTTGCAACCGGCTAGGAGTCTAAAACAACAGACGGCTTCTGTCGCGTTTGCTTTAAACCAACAAGGTGGGTACTGCTCAGATACTCTGGAACCAAACAGGAGCTTGGAGTTGGACGTAATGGAATCGCCCGAGAATGAGGATAACCAAAATTGGAATGGCCTTCAAAGAGGGGTTTCTGGGTTTCTGCCGCAGAACCAGTGGGTTGCTTTTTCCACAGAATCACCGTTAACCAGAGTGGATGAGTGGGTGAAAGAACTAGCAACCCAACCTTCACTCCCAGCAAACGACGAGGAAGAGAAAGACCATGAAAGCAGAGTAGTTTTCCCGGCATCTCCAGAAAATGGTAAATCACTAGCAAGAAACACATCTCAATCGGCTCGGCGTCAGAATTTGAATCTTCCAGAGGAGATTCTACATGCAAACAATGTCATCCGGTCTCTGAATTCCTCCTCGACAGTGGCTCACGCTATGGGAATTGGATTAAAAGTTATTCCGACCCTTGCTCACTTCTCCAGTCTTCGGTCTGTCAACTTATCAGGCAACTCAATAGGTGAGTAATCAAACTAGTAACTAGTGAAGTAGCAGTGGAGACGTTAGAAAATAGATTGCTCTAACTGTTTTGTTTTGATTTTGCAGTAAATATCACTTCGGGGTCTCTGCCAAAAGGTCTCAATACTCTCAACTTGTCGAGAAATAAAATCAGCACAATCGAAGGCTTTAGAGAGTTAACCCGGTTGCGGGTACTGGATCTCAGTTACAACCGGATATCTCGAATTGGACATGGTATGTATCAGTAACAGTTTTTTTGTACTAAGTTGTCAAAAAACACAAACATATTTGGTGGCAGTCTTAGTGGCTGGCGGGTCATAATGTCATAGAAAGAGCAAACCGGTCTTGTTCACTCCATAATTCAAAATGAGTAGTTTTCAGATTCTCGCCTATTTACAAAGAATTCTAGAACAGTTCTCAATAAACACTTGCCAAGCATTCCAAAATGAGTTTCTTAATACAAACCGCATAATCCATCCAAATATACTCGCCGCCAAACATCTTCACATATAACTGTTTGGTCATACAACTTGTATAACAATCTGTATTCAAATATGAAATCAGGTTTGTCAAACTGTACACTGATTAAGGAGCTTTACCTTGCTGGAAACAAGATCAGTGAAGTTGAGGGGCTGCACAGACTACTGAAGCTGACTGTTCTGGACTTGAGCTTCAACAAGATAACCACAGCAAAAGCACTTGGCCAGCTCGTGGCCAACTACAACTCCCTTCTAGCCCTGAATCTTTTGGGGAATCCAATCCAGAGCAATATCAGCGATGAACAACTGCGGAAATCGACTTGTAGTCTTCTCCCAAAGCTGGCTTACCTGAATAAACAGCCGATTAATCCACAAAAGGCACGGGAGGTGTCCACAGAGAGCATTGCAAAAGCTGCCCTTGGGAATGGCAGTAGGGGATCCCATAGAAGAACAGTGAAGAGAGTAAGCCAAGGAGGATCAGTCTCCTCTAGTTTGCACAGGGGTGGGGCCAGTGCGACTTCCGGGCAGACAACCAAGTACAGATCAAAAGGCCGAAGCAGCCATAACTCTGACCTGAATAAGAAGTCTGCTGCACTAGCTTCATCTTTTCTTTTTTAATAGGCTGAACTAGCTTCAACTTCCCAGTAGATGAGAATTGAAGTTTTTTTTTTTTTTTTTTTTTTCAAGTGGTTGTAGTGTTCTTTCTTTTCTTTTTTCTTTTTTTTTTCTTTCCAAGTTGGGTTTCTCTACAAGCCAGACGGTTGTTTCAATTTGAATTCGGATAAAGTTTACTTCTGTTCAGATTTGTCGAGGTTTACTCTAAATTCACAAAGATTACAACTCTGTGAGCATGAGAATGTGTTTGGTTGGATTCTTGGTTCTTATAGCAACTTTCTTTGTAGCTTGATAATTGGGGCTATTTTATAATAGCTCAAGCTTTTGAAATAGTTGAGAAATTAACATGGTACCATAGCAGAGGTAGGGTGAGGTCTTACATTTAAGTCTCTTCGTTTGAATTTGTTCTCTGAATCCCTGTTTATATCATCTGTTTTCCCTTTACATTTGGTTCGTGTACTTACTGATATTTGCATCTGCACGGGTAAGTTAGAGTTGCACCCTGTTGGGCTAATTTCCTAACGTTTTAAGTTTTTGAGACAGTTGATAACCTAACATGCGGAAGCTGATTTCCTAGTTTAAGCTTTGAAACAATTGGTAACTTAACATGTAGAAGATCAGTATAGAAAAATCATATCAGAATATGCAATTTATCCAGTGTTCTAAAAGTCGCAAGTCTGTCCCAGGTCAGTTGGCTGCCGACTAGCGATTAGGGGATTAATCGGGCTAGTCGGATTTTCATGTTTTAATAAAAAAATATATATTCTCCTTTCTCCTTCCTAAGTTCTTATTATTAAGAAAAAATTGAAAAATATATAGGTCCAACTTTTTTTTTGAAATATATATATATTTTCAAATTTTTTAAAGTTGAATATATGAAATAATAAATAATACATTGAATCATTTGTTTTGACATCAAAGAATAATAAAAGTCCATAAAAGATTATAGAGTCCACTTTAATTTGTTTGATAGTCCAGATGTACAAATTCATTAGTAGCCAAAAAAAGGTAAATAGGCCCATTACAAGTTTTTTTTTTGGGTAAATAAGGGCCCATTACAAGTTTAAAATAAAGAGACCCATTATCAGCCCAAAGCCTAAAAGAGTAAAGAAAACCTAAGTTGCTGAATGAGTGTTGTTGTTCTGAGTTCTTCTTCAAGTTATGCTGCAGCTACTAACAACCGACATCGATGTCTTCCAGCTCCAGGAAGCGAAATAAAAGTCAAACCTCTCTCTCTCTCTTTCTCTTTCTCTCGACTTGATCCGACTTGCTCCGATTTCATCTGACTTTTTCCGATTGATCCGATTTTTCCCGACTTGTCGCCGACTGGATGCCGACTAAGTCGCTGAGCGACTTTTTAAAATGATTACCCACTACATCGGGTTAGTGAGGTTCCGACCCCAACCTAGTAGCCGACTAGGCCGACTTTTAGAACACTGAATTTATCTGGTTCAACTGTAGACCTAAAGAACCAACAATGGTAAAGTATTATATAGGTTTATTTACCTAGACACTCCTTTAACTATACCTCTTTTCATAGGAAACCCCTAAACTAATTTCGCCTACGACGAGACCCCCTCATCTATTTAAAACTTAATCAACCCTAACTCCGTTAATAAAAAATAATAAAAAAGAGTGAAAGACCTTTATGCCCTTAATATTGATCCCTACTTTCGCACTCTTAACACTTCGGTCAACCTCCACTTTACTCCCACACCAACTCTCACACTTCATTCCTACAATCGATCTTCCTTCTCTCTCTACACTCACACCCCAGTCCCACACCGACCTCATAGATGTAAACCGTAACACAATTCCACCACCCATTATGATCCTATTGTAGAAACCCCAAAAATCGTGCCAGTCTGCTAGAAGGAAGGATGTATTTAGGTTTTCTCAAGAGAGAGAGAGAGAGAGAGAGGAGGGGTGTTTCTAGGGTTTCAGATTTGGGGGGAAAATGGAGAGAATGTGTATGGGAGGCAAAGGGTTTAGGTGTTTGGAGGGAAAGTGTGTATACTTGTGTATACGTATATATTTGCACATAAACAGGGCAAACATGTGCGGGAGGGCAATAGTGGAAAGAAAAGATTCATTTTGCCAAATTGGCGTAAATTTATTAACGAAAATGGACAGAATGCTAATAGAAGGGGTGTAGGGGATAAATTTAAAAAGATGAGGGGGTCTCTTCGTAGGCGAAATTAGTTTGGGGTGTCTCTCCCACTAAAAGAGGTATAGTTGAGGGGGTGTCTAGGTAAATAACCCGATTATATATACTGGTAGTTAACGGTCATGGCAGTTGAAGAGGCTTCGAATAGTATCAAATTATAAAATAATTTCCCTTTCATTTCTTCTTGATTTCCTTCATATGAAATTTGAAGTTTTGATTCTGAGACACAAAGTTCCTTCATTGGATAAGTTAATGAAAGACAGCAAGACTAGCTGATCTCACTATGTTGGACCACTAGAATTAAATGGAAGAGGGAACTAGACAAAAGACAGGATGATGGGGGAGGATAGCTGCTACAAAACTTACACTTCGTTTTTTCATTTCTAATAAAACTAGTATTATCCCGACGTGCTTCGCACATCACATTGTGCTCATTGATGATTATAGGCTTGTATTTTTTGTTGGTATTTATTTGAATATGTCTGTTAAATTAATGAGGAACATTTTAGGTCCACATATAATCCAAAAATTGTGCTCCCTAAATTTTGAGAAGTCCATGCAAGAGAGCAGATTTTAGTAAAACAGGTCGTCCACACACCAAGCATAGATTTTAAAAAGAAAATACAGGTTTTAAAGCAGAAAGTTTAATTGATCATGTCATCATATCCTAGATAGAATAATCAAACACAGTATCCATAACTTCACCAGCATCTTCAAGTAACATATGTAATAACAAGAATAGCAAAAGAGGAAATACAATTACACGACATTTCCGAAAGCACATGAAAGGCCTGAGGTAACTGTGGACTAAATTTTCCTTTCATCAACTCGTTTTACTATAAGAAATGACGAGTAAAATCCATACACCAAAAAGGCAAACAAAATCTAAATCAATTTGTACGTAGAAGGCAGCATCAACAAATTGCAGCCAAGGTTCCATAAGCGTTCATACCTCAGATAAAGCTCTGTATCATCCGTAGCATGAAAATCCAGAATCAACAATCTAAAATCTCCCCTGAATTCAGCTTAGTAAAACACTTCTCCCATGCCAGCCAGAACTTTGGGCGGTTGGAGTGTACGGCTCATTACCAGGATTCTCTATTAAAATTGAGGTATCTCATTGACTTGACAAGCCTCGGCTTTCTTCAGCCGATTGTGCTCCATAACCCTTCAAACACATTTAAATGCCACTTTACTACATAAGCCAGAAGAACATCTACACATAACAGTCATAAGAAATAACTTGTGACAGTAATAACCGGTTTAACCACGTGCGTTGCATGTAGGCTGTAGCCACGTGCTCATTGTTTTTATATTTCTGTTATTGTTGGGACGGTTATTTTCGTATGGTTTGTGCCATTCTTGATGCCTTTTCTTTCCTCCCTTTGTTTGTCGTATCTCGTTCTAATGTAAATAATTACCACGCAAAACAGAGAGTAAGTAAAAAAAAAATACAAAAGCAAATACAGAAATATCTCACATTGATCAAAATAGTAACTGAATAAGAATCTCTTAAAAAAAAAAATTGAATTAGACATATATATGCAACGTTAGGAAGTAAGAAAGGGATTGAAACATAGCTTATTACATCAGAAAGCCCACAATTTCCAAATCCAGATTTCTGTCTAAAACATCCAAACAGAAACCACCCAACAAAATGAATAAGAACTCTGAAATTCCTAAAAATAACCCCAATTGCTATTGTTTGTGCCCGCAATAGTTGAGCTATTTTTTCATGCGTTATGACTTGCTTTTGATTTGTTGGATGGTATTTCAGTGTACATAGTTCAATAATTTCCATGGCATATTGTCGATCACTTGACTATTTATCTATACTGAATATCTTGGTCATATGCAGAAAAGCATAAGATAGCAATAGAGAACTTCAAGAGGAGATTCATTCTTTGCCCACAAAGAAGGCTCAAATCAACAAGCCTACGGTATTTGGGGCCAGCTACAACAATCCTTTTCATCAAATGGATTATGTTCAAAGTTGCGTATTAAGGCAACCACATCCTATTTTATCCCCTCGAATGTCAATCCACACTGCAGTTGCTGACTTCAATGTTTTCTTTGTGGTTAGTAGTTTCTCTTTAACGATTGAAGTACAAAGCCAGCTAATCTATTTTTCAAACTTATAAGCATCTACTGATTACCGACCCCTAAACAATGACCATGATGAACATGAAAAATACAGAAACAATTTTCTATGTTTTGCATAGCTGATGAAGAATACAGGAACATAAAAGCACATCGTATATGCAATGTAAGAACCTGAGACAGTACCATATATTTACCACCTCCCAAAAACCGTATTGTTATAGGAATGCAAATGGAGGCCCAAAAGGAATGAGGTAGCTGATGGCAGATAACAATTTCGAACTTCAGTGCAAGTTATTACAGAGAACTGGATACAGGTGGTAAGCGCCCTCCCTCCCTCCCTCTAACAATTTCGAACTTCAGTGCAAGTTATTACAGAGAACTGGATACAGGTGGTAAGCGCCCTCCCTCCCTCTCTCTGATCCAATTTCTGATGGTAAAACCCTGAAAAGTTCCAATACAAAACCTGAAACATTTCAACTCCAAGACTACTAATAAAACTCAAACCTACTCTACTGAATATAAGACTTATTCACAGCTCTGCGTATGATAGCCCTTCAAAGATTTGTTAAAGATAGTGGCATCTGCTCTGATGCACTGATAATCTCCTGTTGCAAACTCAAATAATGGGCTTGTATATGCTTACAATTAATTGTGATTGTTCATCCAACTCCAACAATGAAACCATACTTTGCTTTGGAGGAAATCTTATATTTTTCCTAACCATGCAAAAGAAACCTTTTACACATTTCAACAAACATGTCATATGCTACATAACTACCTTCAAATTAGCACATAATCTGTTGTTAATTTCAGAGGAGGAGTGTTCATACCTGCTAATGCATTTTGAACTTCACCCAGCAGAGGTCTTCGATGAAAACCAAGTAAAATCGTGTAGAAACACATCCAAAGAAACAGATTGATGATTACTTTGGAGAAAAGCAATCAGTTAACAAACACACTACCTTCAATAATTAAAAAAAGGCATTTTAACGAACGATTTATACATATATATATATATATGGATCAACTTCTAATGAGGGATCCCTCATTTTATTTAAAATGAGGACCTCATGCTTCCCGACCAAATTTCGACGATCCGAACCGTTAGATGTGTTTAAAATGTGTTTTTAAGGTCCACCGTGAGGATTCGTCCAAAAAAAATACCCGTAAGGGCTTCATCCGATCAGTTTTTGTTAAAAACGATATATATAACGTTTTTAACAAAAACTGATCGGATGAAGCCCTTACGGGTATTTTTTTTGGACGAATCCTCGTGGTGGACCTTAAAAACACATTTTAAACACATCTAACGGTTCGGATCGTCAAAATTCATTTTGGAAAGTGGAAAAATTGCTTGGTCCTCATTTTATTTAAAATGAGGGATCCCTCATTAGAAGTTGATCCTATATATATATAGGAAGCCGATCTATTGAGGGAGTCCTCAAACAAAATTCCGTGCGGACCTCACCTTTTTTCGACTTTCCGGATCAAATTTTGACGATCCGAAGCGTTTTTAACAAAAACTGTGTGGATCAAGCCCTTCCGGGTATTTTTTTTTGAAGATTTTCCGCGTGGACCCTTAAAAATGCATTTTAAAAACATTGAGCGGTTCGGATCGTCAAAATTTGATCGGGAAAGGTGAGGTCCGCACGGAATTTTGTTTGAGGGAGTCCTCAATGGATCGCCATCCTATATATATATACACCACACTTCCTATCCAAACTCCCGCATTTTATTAAGTTACGGACCTCCACTTTCCGGACCAAATTTTGACGATCCGAACCGTTAGATGTGTTTAAAACGTGATTTTAAGGTCCAACGCGAAGATTTGGCAAAAAAATACCCGGAAGGGCTTGATCGGGCCAGTTTTTCACAAAAACGCTATTATATATTTACATTTTTTGTGAAAACTGCTTGGATCAAGCCCTTCCCAGTATTTTTTTTGAAGATTTTCCGCGTGGACCCTTGAAAACACCTTCTGAACACATTGGACGGATCGGATATTCCAAAAATAATTGGCAACACAAAAAAAATCAAATTTTTCTTATTTTTGGGAGGTGTGGACTAGAAGTTTTCCCTATATATATATATATACAATCCACTTCACATCCAAACTACCTTAACTTATTAAGTTACGGACCTAGGGGTATTTTCGACTTTCCGGACCAAATTTCGACGATCCGAACCGTTAGATGTGTTTAAAAGGTGTTTTCAAGGTCCAACGCGAAGATTTGGCAAAAAAAAACAGCTCCGATCAAGCCCTTCCGGGTATTTTTTTTGCCAAATCTTCGCGTTGGACCTTGAAAACACCTTTTAAACACATCTAACGGTTCGGATTTTCAAAAAAACATTGGGAAGGTGGAGGTCCGTAACTTAAGAGGGTCAGGGAGTTTGGATAGGAAGTTTATTGTATATATATATATAGGATCAACTTCTAATGAGGGATCCCTCATTTTAAATAAAATGAGGACCAAGCAATTTTTCCACTTTCCGAAATGAATTTTGACGATCCGAACCGTTAGATGTGTTTAAAATGTGTTTTTAAGGTCCACCGCGAGGATTCGTCCAAAAAAAATACCCGTAAGGGCTTCATCCGATCAGTTTTTGTTAAAAACGTTATATATATCGTTTTTAACAAAAACTGATCGGATGAAGCCCTTACGGGTATTTTTTTTTGGACGAATCCTCACGGTGGACCTTAAAAACACATTTTAAACACATCCAACGGTTCGGATCGTCGAAATTTGGTCGGGAAGCATGAGGTCCTCATTTTAAATAAAATGAGGGATCCCTCATTAGAAGTTGATCCTATATATATATATATATATATAAGTCCACTTCCCCTCCAAACTCCCTTAACTTGTTAAATTACGGACCTCATTGATCCCGGTCGAATTTCGATGATCCGAACCGTCCAATGTGTTTAAAAGGTGTTTTTTAGGGTCCCCGCGAGAAATCATCAAAAAAAATACCGGGAAGGGCTTGATCCTAGCCGTTTTTCACAATCGGGATCAATGAGGTCCGTAATTTAACAAGTTAAGGGAGTTTGGAGGGGAAGTGTGGTGTATATATATATACCCAGAGCTTCACATCCGGACCCCCGGATTGAAGCTCTTGGGGTATTTTTTGTGTTGCCAAATGTTTAGGGAAAATCCGATCCGTCCAATGTGTTCAGAAGGTGTTTTCCAAGGTAGTTTTGCGAAAAACTGCTTGGATCAAGCCCTTCCCGGTATTTATTTTTTTTTGAAGATTTCCCACATGGACCCTTGAAAACACCTTCTGAACACATTGGACGGATCGGATCGTCAAAAAAATGCTCAGATCAAGGAGGTCCGGACTCCCGGAGTCCGGAGGAGAAGTGTGCCCTATATATATACAAATATTCAAAGATCCACATGGCATACCATGTTAAAGAACGAATATAAAATTAAAATCCCTAATATTAACCAGATAGATTAACAATCAAATTAAACCCTAGAAATGCAGCAGCATACCTTGAGTTTTAGTAGAGTAATTGAATTGTATCTCAACCAGTTTAGAACGTTCAGACTTGTAGAACACGAAGAGGAAGAAATCGATATGCTCTTCTGGTTTGTACCACACCAAAACCACCACATGAAGGAAATTAGGGGAGAGAGATGCACCGGAGAAATAAGAGAAACTGAGGAGAGGTTTAAACATCCAAAGAACAGAAAAGCGAACTCCAAAAAAAAAATTTGCTACACTACAAAAGCTCTGTTTCCTTTTTTATAAACTACAAACTTTGATAAAATGTAAAAATTTGACAAACTATAGAAATTGGCTAACCAACTGATAATTCCAATTTGAAACGGTTACAGCCCAATCTTCAAGCAAGCAAAGAATAAAGAATCAACACCAAACTCTATCTTCATAACCAGAACATCACCATATATTCCAATTCGAGCTCATTCTTCAATCAAGCAAACAACTAAGAATCAACAATAAATGCACACAACCCAAATTTCGAAACAACCCATGAAAACTCTATCTTCACAATCAGAAATTTTCCTGATAATTCCAATTTGATCCAAATAAAGCCCAATATTCAATCAAAAAAAGAATCCAACCTCTAAAGCACGCAACTTGAATTTGAAACGCAAACAGTTGATATACAGAAACTCATAAGTCAGAATCATAACAGTTAATTACCTGACAATTAAAATCTAAGCCGATTACAGCTTGAATTGAAATTCCAGTGAAGCAACGGATGAATTAATTGGCAGATAGGTAGACTTGAGGGGTCCGATTGAATCGAACAGAGAAAACTCTATGAAGGGAAAGTAATCCCTGGCTTTGTGTGTGTGTGTGTGTGTGTGTGTGTGTGTGTGTGAGAGAGAGAGAGAGAGAGAGAGATACTTTCTACTGAACTGGAAGAATGTGTTATATTTGTGGGGCAGAAAATAGGTGCATCTTTTTGTACCCTTTTTCTTCTTGACGAAGCTACCTCACATTGGTACAAAAGAGAGCCCTTAATTTGTGGGATATTGGAGAAAACAGAGGTAAGTTCGCCCAAAACCTGAAGCGAAGAAGACTTCAAAAGAGGCTTATAACTCAAGCCGCAAGAACAGTAACGGATCACATCAACTCAATTTTTTCTTCCTTATTTTGAGGGAACAGCCAGAGATTCCGAGCCTCTGCCCTTTCCTCCTGGAAACTGCCAATTTGCACTGCCCGCTGAGCCCGGTCACTTGCCCGGTCTTGGTTGCAAGCCATCAACTGCCCGTTGCCCTGCAACCTGCCCGTTCTTTGGTTAAGGCATGTAAGTGGCAGAAGAAACTGCCCTAAAAACTGCCCCCTCTTCTCTCTTTTAATGTATAGGTATAGAAAACAGAGATTATTTTGGTTAACATTTGCATAATCTGAACCACAAGGGGACAATGCTTGCCTCATCTCTTTTACAATTTAGCCTCCTAATCAGTCATCGGTTATGTGACTATAACAAATCCCTAAACGACCAACTGTTGTTGAATCATTATTGATTAACATTGAGGACAACGAGACAATGGTGATTTAATTGGAGACAACATTTTGATTGAATCCAACAACATAGACTAATGCAACCAGCTGCAGAGGTCTTCAGTTGTGGCTGCTTCCAATTCAACTCGCTTGAATAAAAAAGTTATCATGAATTGTTTAGCGAAAATCAAGAGCATTCAAGAGCCAAGTAATGAGATCACAGGCTTCGATTAACAAATCAGGGGCATTTAAGTATCAAAAGGACAACAGAGAAATACATGAAGACGCACTGAACAGTATCTTTATTATCAATTCATCAGTTCAGATATAGCTCACTGCTTTCAGATACACAAGTGTAAGCCCTAACGATATTAGTTACTTCAAGCTACATGGACATTACCAAAGTTTGCATCTCTTTTCAATTGAAAACTATGATAATGAATTCAAGAGCCATTCCAAAAAAGGCCACTTAGAAACTACAAATGACTCAGTTGATTAATACGAAAACAATGTCGAGGATTAATTTAGGATACCTCATTCTTGCACAATAGAACATTGATCCTGTAGTGTTGGGTCAGAGCTTTGCTCAATTTACAACAACGAATGAGAGAGTGTACCCATTGAAATCCTTTGCTCTGTTTGCAAAAGCTGTTGAAGCCTTGATTTCATTGTGCCTTTAGTTGAATTGTAGATCGTAGGTTCAATCTATCTTGATGGCATTTTTCCTTCTGTTGAGTGTTTCAGAAAATTGAAGATTGATTTATGAATAGAATCCAGTTTTGAATATTCATCCTTCATTTACCAGCACTAAGACATCGCACAGATGAGAAATTGATAGATCCCAAATATCATTTCTACGCAATATCAGAACCCAGTTCCATCCCTTGCACCTGTGCATAGCTATACAACTTGTCATTGAAAACCACTTGCGGATCCTTATTAATCAAAACCCCATCTTCACCATAAGCATCCTTCAAAAACACAACCCAATTCATCTCCGTACCCGCCAAATAAAAAGTTCGAGGCTGCTTCAAAAGCATCTGATAAGTATGCTTGGTAAGACACAACTCCTCCTTGAACTCCACAATGTGGTGTATCGAAGCCCTCTTCTCCAAAGTCAAGCTCAAGAACTCGTGCAAAACCCCAACCCTGTACTTCTCTGCTTCCAGAGTCCAAAGGTCAAACTTAGAACCATCCGAATATGGCGAAACCAATGGAAGCGTGTTCAGCAGATTCACCTTTCTCATATCATCTTCTTCCAAATCCAAGGATTTCCCGTGTTTTAAAGGAAACTTGAATGCTTTCTTCACCCTGTCCTCGTCTACCATGAATTCTCTCTCCAGTGCACTCACTGCCAGTAAAGGATCCCAGTTCACAAGCTCAAGGACTCTTTTTCCGTCCTCTTCAACCGTAACTTTGAAGTAGTTTGGGTAGTTTGCAATCCGATCCCTAAAATCTTCTGGAATGCCAAACAAAAGCCGTTTATGGTACAATTTGCTCAAAGGAATTCGTTTCTTTGATGACATCATTAATAATTTCCGGACAACTGTGACTCTGTCTTCCTCCATAGAGATCATTATTTCTTTCTCTTCTTGGAGTAAGGACTCCATGAAGTCGGTGAACCCAAACCACATTTTGCCGTCGTCGTGGCGGTAGGTCTCTAACAGGAGGGGGTGGCGCTGGATGGAGCGGAGAACCTGTGAGAAAAATCTGATCAAACTTCTAATCTGTATTCATACATATATCAAAGTAACAATATGTAGGAGCATCTGTATTTCTCACATCTGTAGTAAAACTCAAATAAGTTCTTAAAACCCCCTCCATCCATTCTTCTACCCATATCAATTGAGTTATGATCAATTACTTTACCCAAATCAAGAGAATCAAATCGATACTCAAATCTTTTAAGACTACCTCATGCATTATAAATTTACATATATACGATAAATTAAGTTTTTGCTCAAATCTGTCTGATAGAAACTGAAGTTTTCAGTTAAAACGGGGTTTCTGAGATTTTGATGCATATATAAAAGTCTTAAAATCAGAAAATTGTGCAAATCTGTTGGAGTATTTCTCCCCATCATCTCAAATTAAGGTCATAAATTTAGTAGCTCTTGAGATGTGTAAAAACCCATTACTTGAATGATCAAAGTAATTGTCTTCAACAAATAACACATGAATAAAGTAATGGTCGAATACTAAAAACCCTATATAAGAGCATCTCCAGCCCTTGCTATTTTAATGGACTCAGAATCAAATTCTTCAAAGTAAAATGCCACTTCACTTACTCCGGTACTCCACTCAAACTCATACTATATTGAGTTTTACTCAAATCTTTTACCAAATCAATGGAGAATCAAATTCGTACTCAAATTTTCAAAGACTTGTTTTGCTCTTAACAATTTGCAGCTATGCCATTAATGAACTTTTCACTCACATTAGTGAGCATCTCCAGCCCTTAACCCCTTTCCTCATTTAAACTCAAAATTTGAGGAAAACCGCTTCAAAACCAACTCCAATCCTTGACTCAAACCTATACAGATTGAGTTTTACTCAAATTCTTAAATTCACAAACATGCCATTAATGTGCATTGGAGTACTCCATATCAAATAGAACTTTTGCCGAGATGCCCAAAGGAATTGCAAAAAGGAAATACAAAATGAATTGAGAAAACACACGCACACACAAAAAGTGGTACAATTTTTGTGAACGGACCTTGCGGCCGCGGGGGAAGCCCAGCTCGCGGTGGAGTTTGCCGGCGTCGTCGAGGCGGAGGACATGGTCCGGCTGCTTGGACAGGTACTCTTTGGTCCTGGTGAGGAACCGAAAGGTGGCGTCTCGCTCGACGATTGCCTCAAAGTGAGGGACGATGCGATTTGAATCGTGCTGGATGGGATTGGTACGAGGGCTGTCGTCCTTTTTGCGTTTCTTCTTATACTTTTTGGGGGTTTTGGTGATGAGGAAAGAGGTGGAGAAGTGGGAGGAGTGAGGTTGGGGTTTATTAGGATTTAGGCTGCGGGTGAGGGTTGCGAGGGTGGTGATGGCGGTGGTGAGGAGTCGCCTAGCCATGGGGATTTTCGATTCACAGTTCAATCAGAAATTTAAGAGGCGTAAAAATGGAGGGGAGTAATTTTTTTTTATTTTTTTATTTGGTCGTAGTTAACTAATTTTCCCTAATTTTTTTTGTTATGGTATTTTTCGGTATTTCTCATTCGTCTCATTGGTCTCTAGGGATGACAATTTTCCCATATCCAATGGATACCCGTCCCGCCCGCTCATATGGAGGCGGGGTTTATCCAAAAAATTCCCCAATAATAGCGGGTATGGTGGGATTTAAAAAATACCCGCTCGGATATAGAGCGGGTGTGGTTTTGTTATCCCCGCCCCTGAATCCCCGTACCGTTTATACTATATAAATTATATATATGCATATAGGTAGAAAAGAATCTTGAGTATTATTTACTTATAGAAGTAATTACTTGTAGAGCAAATCATGTCAATTACTACATATTAAAAAACTACATAATATATTAAGAATATCATTACAGATTCTAGTTCCTAAAATGACGTTCTTGCTATATTTTGCTCTTCCATTTTATTTTTAAAAATTTATTGGTTTATCGCTTTATGAAACTTAGAAATTGATGTTTGCTTGGATTGGTTTTTGATTGTACAACTGTTATTTTTGCCACATTAGTGGTTAAAATAAGATAATTTGAAGTTTTTTAATTTATATTTTTGTTGGTTTGAATTATCGGTCTTGCACTTTGGTATCATTTTTTACTTCTTATATATTTTGGTTTGGATATGGGTATATTTGGGGAAAACCCCGATATCCAACGGGTGTGGGTTTGGTGCTTTATCTAATATCCCCAGCGGGGATTGGAGCGGGGATGGTAAAAGACTCCCCAATTGGGGATGGGAGATAGAATAGGGTCCCCCGATCCATACCCTACCCGTTGCAATGGTCTCTAAAAAAATTACTAGTAAAAACGTACTCCCTCGCTCCGTCTCAAAATAAGTGTCCCTTTTGGGACTCTGTGTCATTTTTAACAATTTATATCTTTTAATTTATAATAGTTTTTATAATTTTGAAAATTTTGTATAATAAAATAAATTAAGATCTATCAAATAAGATTTATAATGCATTTTTTTTAGGTTCCCATTAAAAGATATAAGCCGTTGAAAATGACACGCAATCCCAAAAGAAACACTTATTTTGGAACGGACAGAGTACATCGAAATTGTAAAAAAAAAAAATATAAAACGATACTTTAGACCAAAAAAAACTACCGGTTGTTTTGTACTTGTTTCTCGTTTTTTTCATTTTTTATCACAGTTTTTTAATTTTTAGACTACTTTTGTCCAGTAGGGTGGTTTGGTCCCTGCTTTTAAAATGAAAAATCAAATATAATGGTTTGGCTTACGGGTTTATACTTGCGGTTTTAGTTTCAAATAGAACTGAACTGCAATTTTATCTACTACATTTAATCGATTAATTTTGCACTTGTTAATTTACTGTTTATTTTTTGTGGATTATTGCTTCATCTCAACGAGGGAAATGTAATAAGTAAATAATTATGAACCAAACAAAAATTTTTGTGAAAAGACAAAAATAATCCAAAAAACCTGTCTATTTTGAATTACTGTCTTTAGTAATTTTTTTGAGATTTTGATCATAATTTTTTTTAAAATTAAATTTCTTTTATTGAGACAAACTAATAATCCACAAAAAATAAACTTAAAACTAACAAATGTGGAATATTAAGGACAAAAAATAACCCATTTGGATTATTTATTAGAAAGCACTTTATTAGTCACTATCATTGAGTTTGAATTATTTTAGTGACTTTTAATGATTTTAACAAAAATTGTTCTAAACAAAGTTTAATTTTAAATGTTTTTATGCGCATCTCCGTCGCTTCAAATGTTTTCTAAACAAATTATTTGAAACTTAATTAAACCGTGGTTCAAAAGTAAAACAGAACTATAGGCTAATTATTTGAATTATTAGTTCCATTTTACACAATTGGCGGATTGATTTAGTTCTCAGAACTTTTATTTAAGATCATTGAGTTTGAATTATTTTAGTGACTTTTAATGATTTTAACAAAACTAGTCTAAGCAAAGTTTTATTTTAAATGTTTTTATGTGCATCTATCTCCGTTGCTTCAAATGTTTTCTAAACAAATTATTTGAAGCTTAATTAAACTGTGGTTCGAAACTAAAACCGAACCGTAGTCTAATGATTTGAATTATATGTTCCATTGATTCAGTCAAAACTTTCAAAAAATTTAGAAGTTGATTTGGTTCAATTTTTCACAAATTCGATCCATGCTCTCCCTTAATATAACGAGGCAATAAAATGCCATTTTGGCGATGGAGGAGTAATTGGAGAATTGAAAAATAGAGAATCCAGTGAAATTGGAGTGGGAAAGAGAAAAAAATGTAAAAAGGATATCCGACCTGCCGGATTCGAACCAGCGACCTAAGGATGGCTATTAGGAATTATCCAACTACAGTCCTCCGCTCTACCAACTGAGCTAAGGTCGGTCTTGCCAAGTTGTTGGGAAACAAAACTTATCTATCAATAATTATCCGCTTAGCATTGTTATTGTTTTATTAAAGTTTTTTTTTTTTTTTTTGGAAAGGGCTATAATGTGGGAGGGGGCAACCAGCGTTGTGATCCCCTTGGCTCGTGACTATAAGAGCTCCTGACCTGCTGTTGAATTTTTGGTTCGAACCAGCATTATTATTCTGTTATTCAAGGGTTTTTTTTTTTTGGTTTTTGAATGGCTAAAAGGTGGGAGGGGGCAACCAGCATAGTTATCCTCCTTGACGTGTGACTATAGGGGCTCTTGACCTGCTGTTTAATTTTCGGTTCGAACCATAGCTACTGTTCGGAAGGAGAGACTGTCACCACAACACCATCTAGATACATCTAGGTAACAAAGGATCCTCCACGTTAGTCCTGTAGTTGGAGAGACTCGAACCTTAACCTCTCTCGTGGAATCTAAGGGATACAACAAGATGAAGTAAGAGCTACATCTTGATGCATATTAGTTTATCATCCAATTTATATCGAATACTTCATCCATCCCAAAATATTTGTCTGGTTTGTATCCAAGAACTTAGAATAATACCTTTTCCTTTTCAAGAAAAATTCAGAAAGTTTTAAAAATTTACTAGAGTACTTATCAATGAGTTATTTTAACGTCTGAAAAAAGTTTGAATTTTATGAAAAAATGTATTATTTTTAAGTCCTCGCTTTTGTCAATCAGACAAACATTTTGGGACAAACATTAGCTCATGAATTTCACTGGATTTAATAATACAACAACGAGCTCGTGAATTTCGTTAGTTTTGAGTTTGCGAATTTCACTAAATTTCAAAACACAACCACCAGCTCGTCAATTTCCTCTGGCCCGTGAAATTTCACTAATTCTGAAATTTTACCAACTCTGAAATTTCACTAATTTTAATTTGTTCTTAAATCTCACTAATTTCCTCTAGTTCTCAAATTTCAAAACACAACCACCAGCTCGTGCTCGTCCCTTTCTTTTGCATCCCCGCCAATGGCTGATCCAACCCAATATCTCCAAGGTAAAAGCCCAATACTCCCCAAAAATTCATCTCCCTTTTCTAGTTTCTTCTGTCAAAATTTCACCGAATTAAAACAACCCATCATTTTCCCCGCTTCTGTTTCAGTATGGAAGACGAATCAGATTGCCTCCGATCTCCGATATGGAAGACGAATCAAAATTTGTATAGACGAATCAAAATTTGTATAGACGAATCAAAATTTTGGAGCAATGATAAGCGTATAATTGTTTGATTCTCAAATCAATGATGGCTCATATGGAATTTAATTATAGGTTTATGAATGAATCTGTCATACGAATCAATATATGTATATACGAAGTTATACAGATGTATGAGTAGTATTTATATCATTTGCCACTGCTACATGCCGTCCGGAAATGCAATAGATCAGTCATGCTATGAGTACGTACATTTGTGTACGCCACATGCACGAACGCATCTTTAACAATTTATTTCAACAAATCGACGGTCTGGATTTTGAACATTCTTTGACCGGTAGGAGTTAATTCTTACCGGTCAACATCCGGACGGTCGAAAATGCTTTTGAACGGTTAAGATGCACCATCCGTTCATTTGACGTACATCGGTGTGCTTACTCATAGCATTTTTGTTCATACTAAAAACTTATTTTATCCTTACATGTACAACAAACTTTATATTGGGCTAGAGCTGTTAGGAAATAAGGTCACTTTTCTAGACCGACCGGTACATTCCCCTTCTTTATTATTACGTAGCATAAGCTTGGCACGAATCCAGCCCAAGGCCTGATATGTGTGCCCATAATTGAAACACCAACGCGCCATTTGGCTACCAGAGATGATTTTGGGAAGATTTGTAATGAGAGCGAATAGTACTATATTTTCACTAGCATGGAGCCGAAGGACAAGGGTAATTTTGCTATTGTCCAGTCCGGTCTAGTTTTGGGCCTTTGGGGGCCCCTCTCAGGCCCACAACAGTTAATTGAAATTGTTCATTTTGTAGAGCTCGTCGAGTACATTATCTACGTAAAAGATTATCTTGATCAAACATCGATATGTGCGTGAATGAAACAATGAACAGATTTGTTTCGTTCACGTGCCTACCGATGTTCGATCAAACTAAATTTTTACATAGATGACATACGCTTCAAAACATATAAAAATAAATGATTCTACTGTAATTGTCGTGAACCTGAGGCTCTCAGAGGCCCAAAGCTAGACCAAACTGGACAGTGACAAAACAGGACAAGAGTCGCAGGACTCGTCCACCTTGTTCAATTTGGGTCTCAAGACCTACCATGCACGGTCTTCAATAATTTTTTTTTTCTATATCTCTCTACTCATTACCCCCCAAAAGCCTCCCTCAAAACCCAAACCGAACAAAGCCTTCTACTACACCTACTTAAAACCCTGTACGACCTGACCTAGTTTATTTCCCTCTTCCGCGGGTGTAATTATTCCAATGGCTTTTTTGTGTTTGATACAGTACTTCAGCAGGAAAGTTTTAGTACTAGTACATCAATCTCAAAAAACTCTCTCTCTCTCTCTTCTCCGAAAACCCTAGCCACCACTATGGTGGTGGGAGGGGAGGGTCATGGTACTATTTATTTTCTTCGTTCGTTCTTTCTTTTTCTTTTGTCTCTCCAGATCAACGATTTGTCGTCTGATCTGAGAGGGCTATGTTTCTCGCTTTGTGAGAGTTGTTAGTTTCGTCTACAGATCGGGTACTTTCAGTCGTGGTTGCTTTACTATGGTATATGTGCCAACAGTGTTCTTACCCGACATGATATCACTGGCAGGGCAACTCGTGGTGGCTTTGAAGATCTGTAGTTTTGAGAGTTCATTGGTGCGAGCATGTTTGGTTGGAGTCCATCCGATCGTCTGGGTATTCTTTGTCTTTTATCTTTAACTAGCACTAAGTCTCTTCAGAGATGCTGATTCTAGGTATGAATCTTGTAAGTGCCGCTGTTTGCGTCAGCCCATGTCTGGGTTAGGGTGAAACACATCGATTGCCTTGTGCGTTTCTTGTTCTCTATTAAGATGATTAGTTTGGCTTTGTTCAAGATCTTTGTAATGAATTCCGTTTTTGTAAGTGCCGTTGGACGTTCATTAATATAATCTTCTCATTTCCGTGTAAAAAAAAAAAGTACATCAATCTCTGGAAAGTTCCATCTAGGATTCCTATAATCCTTTCTGGTTTCCCTACCTATCCTCTCGTCCTTTGCTTTAAATTCGGATCGTAAATACTGGCTCAGAGAAAGAATGAGAGAATCAACAGAGGGCCAAGGGTGGGTGAGTTAAATTACTCCTCTTTTAATGGACATTCCCAACCACCTAGGATGGAGAACTCTACAAATGTCGACCAACCGTTAGTGCGGGCCGGGGGACCCGGGGATGTTGGTGTGCACCCCTAGTGCGCGCATCAGGTCCGTTGACCTCACAATCAACGGCCCTGATACGCCCACCAGGGCTGCATACCGAGGAGTGCACACCAGCACCCCCTTCCGCGGGCTGGGCCGGGCAAGCAAGAGCACAATTAAACAACGCTACAAAAAAATCAGAGAGATGAAGCGAGAGATGCTATAAGAAATTTTGAACTATGTTTGGATAACAAGATTTCCACCAACACAGATGAATGATTGTGGAAGCCTAGAGTTTATGTAAAATCGAACGAAATCATGATCGATTGAGCATAAAAATAGTATAAAATGAGATAAATAACCAATGAGCAAAAACATAAAATAAAATGTGAGAACCTTATTCTATAATCATATTCCCCATCTAAATCATTGTGTGGTTGTATAGGTAAAAAAAGGACATAAAAAAGGTAAATTAAATACAACCCTATACTTTTTTCTCTCTGCACCCTTGCTTCAAATTGTTTAATTACAGGGCCCTATGTACGCCTTACGGCTTCACAGGAGTTGTGACCACTTGTTTCTTTCTTGTGCTCTCTTTCATTTTTCCTCGTGTCCAAAACTTCTCATTCCCCCATCTCCAATGGTGGAAATACATTATGATTTGCTTAATTGAGATCCACAAAATGAATATAAATTTAATGATCTACCTATTCAGACGATTCCTTCGGAAGTCCGTATCTTGTTCAGTTGTTTCTTGAAGAAAGGTTTCTGGCATATGAGGAGTCTCTCGTTGCTGTTGCTGTCAATTTCTACGACTCGTGCATCCCATTTCAATCTTGTCGCCAGAGCTCTTGCTATTTCGATGAGAGAAGCTGAGTCGCGGAGTATCACCCATCCCTACACAGCACAGCACTGAAATTAGTGAAATTTAAGAAAGGGCATAAGGTGAAAAGTAAAGTTAGTTTAGCAACTCAGCGAAATGGCAAACTATAAGGCTTGCTATTGTGCAGGAACAATAGAAAGAATAATGTAAAACTTCTTGTAAAATTTTGGATGGAGGTTACAAGTTTGCCTTCAGACCAAATTAACGTTTGTAATGTGGAAGTCCATCCTAAATAATTAGGCCCTTTCAGAAATTAAAGACCTTAATCTAATTGGTGATTGAGGATACTCCAATATGCCCAGGGTTCAAGAAGTTACGATTAACAAAACGGAAAACGTGGTTTCCTAATGATCTCAAATAGCAAGTGCTAAAACCACAATGGATCCATCGTAAAAGTCCCATGAAACAAGCTAAGCTTTTCTAATCTCTATTACTCATCGAAGCACCAAACTGAAAGAAGCTCAAAAATTGATGCAATACTAGTTATTCTCAACTTTTTTAACAAGTGGCGGGAAAAAATGCGTTCTGGGTTCAACCAGAGTTAAAACATCCTACATCCATGAGACGTCATTTTCTCTGTTAAAGAGTACCACTTTTTGCTAATCTTATATGTTCAATGGTAATATGATAGGTAAAAAGCACTGGAATATATACAAGTAAACTAATCACCTTTAACTGATCAGTCCAACAAATGCCACCTGTCTAAGCAAGCATTCAAGTTAACGGTCTAAGTTTTTTTGTCCTTTTTATGTCGTACCCTTCGGAACTTAACGCCATTGTTTCCACTTTCAACTGATTGGTAAAAACGAGGAGACCAATGCATGTCTATCACACGAGTAACAAGAAGCAGGAACAAAAGATTACCTCTGGACGAAGTAACCGATCTATCTCAGAGAAGATATCCAGCATCGTGCATCGGCGCTGCTGAGCAGTTTCAAGTGACAATAACCCTTCACCATGCACCATATCGTATGTCCTAGGGTAGGTTGGAAATGCTTCACACCTAGAAGATAAAACGTTCGAATGATGCATAAGAAACAGAAATTATATATGGGCAGTACAGGATGATCAGTAGGAACGATGCATAATACATGTAGTTAATAAATTAGCCAACTCTGAGGTTTGTCAATTTATAATATACAGTGGGTATCAAATCCAACAAGGTTCCACCAAATATATGAGCCGGGTTTGTATAGCATTGACATGTCCAATTAGAAAGGGGGACAAATTTTTGTGAACAATTTCAGTAGCAGCCAAATAAACAATACACAATAATCACAAGCACATAAATTTTTCTTGGGAATAATTCTAGCACTTCGACTTGTTAATCTGTATCCAACAATATAGAAGACAAGTATGTACACCATTGCAAGTTTTCCCTTACAAAGGGGATCCACTGTGATAATTTCAGTTACAGCCAAATAATTCAATTGTGAATAATATGAATGACAAGAAGACTACCAAAATTTTCCAAAAATTCTAGGACTTCACTTAATAATCTGCTTCCCTTTTTCCTTCACATTCCTTCCCTAATCTCTCTGTTCTTGAGTTCCATTGTACTTTACCCCATCATAACGCTATAACGTGTAGCACCACAAGGTAGATGAACTTGACACTCTCCTATTAAGATAGGTAGCAATTACAGTTGTCTCAGTTCAAGAACAATTCAATCGTAAAAAGTTTGTGTTCTACCAAGATGATCAACAGACAACTTAGTCCCTTCGTAAAAAAACACTCACAAATCAATCTTGACACAGATGAATCAAGTAATCAACAGCAGAGTCTAGCAATTAGTCTAAGTTTTTACACAATTCAGGGGTGGATTGCAACAAAAAAGTTGACTTTTGTCAAGTAACAAGCTTGATGAGTAGCAATATCCATAGGCCATGACGAGAAGAATTCTTGGATTACAAAGGCAGAACTTACCAATCATGTAATACTCCAGTGAAACCCCTGTCGAGTATCAAGGGAAGGGAGTTGGGCCCACTGGTAGGGACCACATTCATTACCCAAACGGATTTCCCAGCTTCCAACAATGCAGAATTAAAGCCACCAAAGCGGGCATTCATGTCAAGTACATTTCTGAGCATGTTATAAGGCGGAGAAGGATCCTCATCACCTGGTCTCTTTGGATGATCAGAAAATATAAGGGGAGACAAAAGAGACCAATAGTTACGAACAGCTGAGTTCCAGTTCTGGGTATCCTCAGCAAAGTCTTCAGGAGACACACCTGTAAGCGTGGAAATCATTGACACCGTTAAGCAGAATATGAGGGTGAACATATTAATGCTTAGTCCCAGGGTTGGCACAAGACAGTTGGAGGATTAAAAGCGACTGGTATCTAAAAGGAGCTTTTCACTTTTGTTGAAATATTGTAGAATCTCTTATTTGCGATTTTTTATTTTAAGCAATTAGGGCCTTCAAAAACTTCAGTTACTTTTCTATATAGCTGGCCCTGCTTACTACCGATGTAATAAAATAGCTTTTCTATCCTCCATGCTGTTTAAATAGGATTCTGAGCGGAAAAAAGTATACTCAAACAAAGCAATTACCATATATTGCAAGTTCATCTGAGTTCAATTTAGCCCTAGAAGGCCAGGTCGGCCTCTTTTCAATGGGAATCCATCGACGGCTTTGAGTTCCTCCTATGCAGGATTGGAGTGGTCGATAATATGGAGTCTCAACATCATGTGCCTTGCTGCAGAGGGAGGGCTTAGATCCAGACTTCCTAAAAATATAGAAACATGTCATTATTTTTTGAAATTTCACCTACATTATATGCAAAATTGATCAGTAACCTCACCTGGAACCATAACAACCCTTTTTACTTGTCTTTTTCCACACAACAGTTTCATCTTGCTGTGACAACAAATCCCAGCAGAGACTTTCTGCAAAACCGCGCACAAAATTCCATCTTTTCTGATTCTCTTTCTTGCGAAGTGAACCCTGGGAATTGGTAAGTGGTGACGTCCAAACAAAGTATCCACCAGGCCTCAATACTCGATCTGCTTCAATCAAAAGACTACCCTCTGCACATGGTAAGAAGTATCCAAAATTTAACTTCCTGACCAAACGCTAAGAAACCAACTAAATCTTCTGTATCTAATACTACGCAGCAATTAAAGCATGCAGAAACATGTTCTTTCACAGTAAACCTAAGCAAGACATGAACCGTGTAGTTGCATAAATAGGAAACACTTTAATGTGGGGTCCCAATAAAGAAAGGGAATGATGGTCTAAGCTTTAGAAAAAATATTTGTTTGGCTTCATTTTATCACACATTGACAAAATTTTGGCCCGCAGAATGTGCAAATCTTACTCATGTACACTAATGACGAAGTAGCATTGTATTTGCCTTTTCCTCAGTCCTCTAATCTACATCCACAACAACCAGGATGGTGCATGTATGAAGTTCTCAGGACCAATGTTCAACCAAGAGCAAATGACAACAGATAAATCCTATCGTTGTCAATAAGCCACCGACAAGTGCTTCAGCCACCCACAAGTCCAATATAGTACCATTTTCAAATATATCAATAGGTTTCGAATTCAGTTAATCTTAGGAACAAGAAGAGAAACAAAGGCTTCAACTTTTCCCTTTTACAAAAGAAGCAAAGAAATCAAAACCATCATAAACTAGCAATTCGTTCAGTTATTAAGGAAACTGATCGGATTTCAGTGAAAAACAAAACAAAAAAGTTCTGCCACGTCACTACACCGCCGCCCCCTCCCTAATTCTGCAGTCAATACATACACTGATACAAAGGATGATATGCCCGTAGCCCATCACTACAGAGAATGAGACCCAGGACCCAAAAGGAGAACAAGCAGTGAAAAATTAGGTAAAAGCCTAAAACAATGGCAGCTTCTTGAGCCAAAAAAGACAGGATCTGATGTACAGGAAGACAAACACACTGACATGGAAATTCTTCGAGGACGATAAAATGAAAATTTATCACTTAACCATATTCTTGATACCGGCGGTGTAAGTCTCTCTTAGCTTTTTACCTACCTGGTACTGGATGTTATTGTCTGCTATTGAAAAACACTTGAACGACTGCAATATAGAAAGCATCGAATGCTGAAAATATGTTTGATCCTAAATGAAGATAGTCATCTAGCATGTGGAGTGTCCTAGATGAACGATTGGTTTCATGAGTAGCATTTAACTCATACCTTTTTTATCCCAGTCAATGCCGCATCGGGCACAATGCACCATATCAAAGGAAAGAGATGAATATGGCAACTGCTTTGAAGTAAAAGAACCAATCATTGCGGGAAGACCTCTTTCAAGAGTCAGCTGAACTTGACTACCTGAAGCCTCGTAGTTTGCAATACACGTGGTTAAAAGTTGTTTTGAAAAGAGATGTGCTCCAAAGCTACCATAACCGCATCCTATATCCAAGATGGTTCTAACCTGAAAGATTGAGAAAAAGTGTCAATGTACAAGATGGTTCTGACCTTAAATGTTAAAGTGAAACGGCGAACTTATTAGGTTGCCTTTTTTTTTCCTTGTACAATAGCAGTAGCCAATTCAATTTCCTTCTTACATCCTGCATTTCCAGTAGTTGATGATGTAACATAAGCAGTAAGAATCTTAGGTGGCCTTAGCCAAACTAATAGGAGTAGTTGTTAATAATTGTGGACGTGAAAATGAAAACTAATCCATCGCTTGGAGAGAGAGAAAACATTACACCTAGTTGAGGAGCCCCAACGTGTCCGGCAAGCATACAACTCTTTGACAATAAGGCAAGTAAATGTCCAAACGAAATATTTTCAAGGACTGGTCCTCTTTCAATTTGGACACAACCTCAGCAAAACCTCAGTAAAATGTCACAAGCACTTTTATCATTTGGTAGGCATTTTCTCATTCCCATGAACTAGCAATTATAAGCTGGGAAATAGTGAATCATGATATCGTTATTTGACTTTTCGCTAGAAACAAGGTTTTCATTATCTTTGCACTTCACACTATTTCCGATAAAAAAGATGGATGGTAAACCAGTTATTCAGATAAAACCATTTATTGTATTGTATGACTGCACGAGGTACCAAGAACTAGAACTCTAGAAGTAGGCCAAAGCAATAAAATAGGAAACTTCAGAGATGCTGATTCTGCAAAGGGAGTTGAAGTCTACTTACACCAGCTTGTAACAAGTTAGATTCATTTCTTAGGCCAATCATTTCAGCAATTTGATGTGAATAGTCCTCAACACCATCAAACATTAGCGATGCGGAACGGAAGGAAATCTGCTCTTCCTCCAACATCATCATCCTACATCCCAAATGCATTGAAACGCAAAAATAACTTCAGGACCGAATGCTCAATGCATTCAAAAAAAGCAAAACAACACACTCCACTCCACTCACCTCTTCGTCAAGCTTCCAGAGGAAAGAACCTCCTGTGCAGTAATTTTAACATTTGCAACCCATATGACATCTTTTCCAGTGGGCCACCTAAGAGGAATCTTGTAATTGACAGGTGGAAGAACCAAGCAATTTTGCCTCGATCCTTGTGAACAATGGCGATCGTGCTCTTCGCTTGCTGGAATACCCAAAGCAAGACTCTCGGTAACATTGAAGCAGGGAACATGATTTTCAGACTCCTCAGGACAGAAATCAAATTCTTTAAACCTTGAAGCACCAAGAGAAAGTTCTCCAATATCCCATAAATCTGATACCAGTTGCTCTTGAATACGCCTATTCCCGCGTATAATTTGGCCTCTTGATGAGCTTGTAATTGAAATCGTCCACAAAAAGGATCCAGTGAGAGCTAGAATCACTATTGCCACTAAACTCAACTTGAGAAAAAACATAGTTAACTTATGCCGACTCCTCAAGCTTCCGGCGGTGAAGGGATCAGATATAAAACCATTCTCACTAAAACTATTTTTGGAAGGTGAGTTATCCGGAAAAGGAAACCGAAAAGGAAATCGGAATGACATGTACGTATGATCAGAAGGAGTACGAATTTTATCCAGATCTTCCTTCTCTGTTTTCTCTTTCATATGAGAGTCATCCCAGGAATCATTCTTCCCTGAGATTCGGACCCCGCCGGATACACCTCGAAGAAGTGGCCTTGACATTTTCCAACCTGGAAAAACCCCCCAAACAAATGGATTGAAAAAAAGGCGAAGGAACCATCAAAAGTTGTTCAACTAGATGAGCTAAAAACACAAGGAGCAAATTGAACAGAATTAACTGTAAAACAGAGAAACCCAGAAAGGTTATTTTTAGTGATATGAGCTAAACCATGATAAAGAAAGAAAACGGTGTGCTGGGATAGTATTAGTTCACCATTTTCTGTACTGGATCCAAAAAATCCAGAAGTATGTACCATAGCGTAATACTGATGGACATCAGGGCATGTTATCTTAAACCTAATCAGATGAGTAAACCCTGCTAGTGATAGTAAAAGTAACATCGGAAAATGAAAGAACAAGATTGCACAGTCCAGATTCGAATAAAAGCTGAAAGATAAACAAGTAACATTCAATTCCTATCTCTAATACTTACCAAAAAAATTCCTATCTACAATTGATGTTTATCCCTTAGCAGCCAAGAAAATGCAACCAAGTTAGAAATTCAGTCCAGCTAAATTACCTCAAAACCCCAAAATCCAGAGGAACCCAGAAAAGATTAGTTGAAAATAGAACTTTTAAAAAAAAACCCATTTGAGGAAATTGAGTATGTAACAGACATCAAATGATTTTCTTCACCAGCATATCCAAATCAGTAGAAACCAACAAGAGGAAATGCACGAGAAGTTCATTTCAAATGAAATTCGATACAGCTAAATTACCTAAAAAAAAGAAAAATCTAGGGGAAACCAGAAACGATAAGCAGAAAAATTCAAAACCCATTTGGAGCAATTGAATATTAGGTAACAGATGTGACCAACAAATCCAAATCAGCAGACAAACAATAAAAGAGAAAGTAGTAGCAGAAGAAAACAATACCTGAGAAATGCAGATGGAGATAGAGTGTGAGCGAAGCCCTTAAATTCAGCGTATTAAGGTGTTGTTTTCGTGAGCCATTTACGCCACAAAACCGCAGTTTTTGTCTCTTCTCTCAGCTCCCCACTACTCTTTCTTCTTCTTTCACACTCCCTTTCTCTCTCCACCTTCCAGATTCTAGAGAGAGATAGAGAGAGAGAGAGAGAGAGAGAGAGAGAGCCTAATAGAGGGATTCGTTCAATGTCGATCCAATCACGGCAGATGCGATTTATATCTATCTATCTATATATATCTCTCTCTCTGTATAATACGATATCTACATCTCCTATTAATTAATACCGCAATATAGTAGTTGTACAATAATTAATTTTAATAATTTATAACACTCTAATAAAACACGCCGTGATCTGCAGTAGGTTAGGGGAGTAGTAGAGTTCGATCCAAACTGTAATTCTCAATTACTCCTGTGTGTACCCTCTTCAGAAAAAGAACAAAAAATTAAAAAAGAAATTCCCTCACCGCCCAGTAAAGTTTAACTGGTATAAATGTGGAGAGAGAGAGAGAGAGGCAAACCCAAACCCCGAATTAGCAGCAGTAAAACTTGGTTTTAACAAGCACAAGTTACACTCTCTCTCCTAGAATATTTCAATACTCTTTCTTCTCGCTCTTCTTCTCTTTATACGGATCCTTCCTTCCACCCAACAACATGTAGATCTGGGTGTACAGGAGACTCTCTGTTAAATTAGTAATTTCGCAAGTAGTAGTAATTACTAGTAGTGCTATACTCAATCTTCCGCCGAAAATTCGGGACAGCTACCATTACGTTTCCCATACTCATTTATATATACATACAAATTGACATATATACGTATAGAGAGAGAGAGAGAGAGAGAGAGAGAGGGCGCCTTCCCCACACCGTCACCAGGCGAGAGAGAGCTCAAAAATGAGGCTCCCACTCTCTCATAAATGTTAGCCAAAGCAATGAGTGCTCTGCCTTTAGGCAAGGGGGCATGGGTGTACTTGCTTTTGTCTAGACTTTGTTAATTTTGATTAATCTTGTATTTTGTGATGAAATTTATACGGCTCTCGGACTTATATATATATATATGAATGGAATAGACTTTGAATCCGGAAAAAAAAAATTAAAGTTAGCCAGAGCAAACCCCAAGTAAAAAAACAAATCTTGCGTCCAAATCCCCCAAATGTTCCACCAATAGTACATACTATCGTATCAATTTCGTACATAGATTTAGAAGGAGTTTTCAATAAAGCTAGTCTTTTTAAAAGTGAGTATTTTTTCGGTTAAATAATACTTCCTTAGTCCCTTTTTAAATGATACATTCGGGAAATGTATATTTTTTGTACTAGTTGTTAAAAAAAACACTTCCATTGCATTTTTTAAAATTTTTTTTGCGCAAAATTAAAGTATTCAATGAGCACTTTAATTTGGTATAAAAATAAAAAAATTATATAAAGATATATGTTTTTTAGGGGTTTGAAATTGCACGTATTCCGATAAGGATCGCTTAAAAAGGCGTTGAGGGAGTATTTTTTAACGTATACGAAGAGAATAAATTGCCGTCACACAGTAGGTAACAAGTATTAACACCGGAAATTAGCTGGACTGCACTTTAACTGCTATCTCTGTAACACGAAGGTGGAATAAAGATTTGTGTTCAATAACACCAAAACTTCATATACACTGTAAATATGAAATCCTGTTACTTGTTGGAAATATGTAAATCTGATTTTTATTAGACCGCAATGGATTTATCTTCCGAGCAATGTATGATAAAAAAAAGTAAGAGAATTGATAATGACACTCCAAAAATAAAGAAGAAATAACTGTACACGAGATTGCGATTGTGATGTCTAAATAAAATTTTATTTTTTAAATATATGCAAGGAAGCAATAAATTATCACTAATTCTACACGAGATTGCGATGTCTAAATAAAATGATAAAAAAATGCCACTATGCACACTTAGCTATCGGAATTAAATTATCAAATAACTTTAGTTCAGTAGCAACGCCATAAGTAGGGTTGTAAACGAGTCGAATCGAGCCGGACTTAAAATGTTCAGGTTCATTCATTAAGTTTTTAAATGAACTCGAGCCGAGCTCGAACTCAATGAAAATTTGATGAGCCGAGTTCGAGCCGAGCTTCCCGAGGTTTGAGTCGAACTCAAACTTATTCACGAGTCTTAGCGAGTAAAAGATACTAGATATTTATGCTCTCACACAAGTCTAGAACTACAAATAATTTTTTTATTTTGTACATAAAGACGCCTATCCATATATAAAATTATAAAAACATATTAAAATTTAAGTTTACAATACATTTATAAGTTTATACATGTACCAGTTATAAAACTTTCACTATGTATATGTGAAAGTTATACATATTCAAGGTTATATATGAAATTCTTATGAGATATACATATATAGAGTAACTATCTAGTCCGGGAATCCCGGATCCAGGACTCCACCTTCCCGATATTTTTTTGAAAATCCGAGTCGTCCAATGTGTTCAAAAGGTGTTTTCAAAAGTTCGCGCGGGAAATCTTCAAAAAAAAATATCGGGAAAGAGCTAGATCCAAGCAGTTTTTCGCAAAACTGTATCAAGCTCTTCCCGGTATTTATTTTTGAAGATTTCACGCGTGGACCCTTGAAAACACCTTTTGAACACATTGGACGGCTCGGATTTCCCAAAAAACAATTTTTAAAAGCATTAAAACACCGAAAAATCCTCAATCCGGGATCCTTGATAGGATCTGTGCTTACATATATATTCTAAGTTCGCGAGCCTAATTGAGCCGAATATTGTCAAGGTCAAGTTCGGATTGTTTAGATTCCACGCACAATTTCTCTCTTCTCTGAAAACCCTAGCCACCACTAATATTACTCTTCCTCCTTCCCCTCCCCCCTAGGGTTTCAATACCCATGGTGGTGGGAGGGATGGCCATGAAACTATTTATTTTCTTCGTTCGTTCTTTCTTTTTCTTTTGTCTCTCCAGATCAACGACTTGTCGTCTGATCTAAGAGGGTTGTCTCTCGCTTTATGAGAGTTGTTAGTTTCGTCTTCGGACGAATTATCGTCTACAGATCGGGTACTTTCAGGGGTGGTTGCTTTACAATGGTATCTGTGTCAATAGTGTTCTTACCCGACATGATATCGCTGGCAAGACAACTCGTGGTGGCTTTGAAGATCTGTAGTTTTGGGAGTTCATTGGTGCGAGAATGTTTGGTTGGAGTCCATCCGATCGTCTGAGTATTCTTTGTCTTTTATCTTTAACTGACACTAAGTCTCTTTAGAGATGCTGATTCTAGGTATGAATCTTGTAAGTGCCGCTGTTTGCGTCAGACCATGTCTGGGTTAGAGTGAAACACATCGATTACCTTGTGCGTTTCTTGTTCTCTATTAAGATGATTAGTTTGGCTTTGTCCAAGATCTTTGTAATGAATTTCGCTTTTGTAAGTGCCGTTGGGCGTTCATTAATATAATCTTCTCATTTCCGTGTCAAAAAAAGTTCGGATTGTTTATTAAACGAGCCTGAAATTGAGGTTTAGGTTCAGTTCATTTAGTAACCGAATCGAACGAGCCATTAGCAAGTCAAGCCTCGAATAGTTCACGAATGACTCAATTCATTTACTGCCCTAGCCATAAGTAATGGAGTTGACTATCACCCCATAATACTAATAAAAATGTACTTCTATTATTATTTTGTATTCAATTTTATTTTTCTTCTTTTTGAATGAAAGAAATTCTTTGATTTTATTCGGTTACATGGGTTATTTTGTTCATTACGGGATATGTAAGAAATATTCAAAACATATTAGTGACATATTGGGTTATTTGGGGCACATTAGAAGGTCAAATTGTAATTTTAAAGCTTCATACGAAATCCAAAATTATCATGAATATTGATTGTGGAATATTATTTAGTTATCCTTATGCTATCATAAGTTTTTTATATGCACATTATTTTTGTTATTTTTCATATAACATGTCAGCATTTTCCATATTATGTGCGTCTCAACTTGTGGTTAGCGTTTCATATTCACGGTATCCTCACAAATCTGTAACATAATTTATAAAAAAATTAATTGTATCTATGTTCTTAAGTTGAACTTACAAGAAAAATAATCATGTTCGTTTGATTCGGGTATTAAGTACCTGGGATTGGACTATTTGTATCCAATCCCGCGTAGTCCCTTGTTTGGGTCCTGAAAAACCACATGTGATTAACAATCTCAGCAATATTTTAGTCCAATACATATGGTATTACACAATTAGTCCGGGACAAAGGAACACACGTATGGATGGCTGAGTAATTACAAAATTGTCATACCCAGATCTGGTACTCATCTCTCTCTCTCTCTCTCTCTCTCTCCGTGATGCCGCTGGGTGACCTCCATAACTGGCCAAACATGTCCACACCACCACCGGCGTCGATGAATCTTCTTTTGCCTGTGATGCCGCTGGGTGACCTCCAGAGGTGGATGAACCCGCCGTCGATTTCTTCGTTGATAAAGAGGAAGAGTTCTGCAAACCAATCCTAATGAGACTCAAACAGAGGTGGATTTTCGATTTCTGGTATACATGATTTTCGATTTTCGATTTTCTGGGTATACATGGTTGTATTCTAGGTATAATGATTTTCTGATTTCTGGGCTGATTTTTGATTTTCTGGTTTGTTCAAAAGATGGTTCGATTGAGTCGATTTTCTGGTTTGTTCAAAGATTGTTCAAAGATGGTTGATTTTCGATTTTCTGATTTTCTGATTTCTGGATTGAGATAGAGCCCTAAAATTAATCCCAAAATTTAGTTTGGGGAACCAAACACGGGATTGACCGAAATACGGGATATCCCGATGTTAATCCTACACGAATCAAACAAAGGATTGAATGAGATTCAGTACTAAATTAGTCCCAGGACAAATAATCCCGGACTATTAATCCCAGGACTACCAATCCCACCTATTTTAGTCCGCGAATCAAACGAAGCCGTAATGCATCTACGTTCTCGTATACTATATTTCCTCTTTGTATTCGTAGTTCTTCATATCGTGCCAAGGGTAGGGAAGGAAACGGATGCTATAAAAATGGGGATTAAACAAATGCATACATATATACTTTTACCATTTTTAAATGAGGAGGAGAGGCCCAGACGCAATTTGAGTCAATTTGTTGGACTATCAAAATGGTTTTTTTGTTTTTATTTTGGACAGAAAAAATAAAAATTTGAGATCGTGGGGTCCATCTTATGCCGCGTTCCCCTGTCGGTGAGGACTCGATCGGATGAGGTTGGGCTGTAACCGATGAACGTGGGGTCGGATCAAGTGTGGTGCGTTGCAGAGGGATTCTTTTTTGTCTTCTGTCGGTGTCAGGCACGGAGAACTCACGGATGTTTTTTATTTTCTTTTTGGCGTACTACGGAAATAAAGGACTTCACGGATATTAGAGTAGAATCGCGGCTACCGAGTCCTGGATTATTCAGAGTTCCTAAGAGTGCTCGGACTGCAAATGAATTGAGGTCGTTCGTGATTTGTTTGAAACTCGACCCGGTCATGGCTCGTTTGAGTACTGAATGAGTTGAATCTGAACATCAATTTTAGGCTTGTTTATTAAATGAGCCGGACTTGAACCTAACAATATTTGGCTCAATTAAGTCACGAACCAAAAGTTATAGTAGTATGTATATCTCATAACAACATACATACAATAATAAGCTTGAATATATATACTACATTTTCACGTACATCATAATTTTTTTTTATAACTTGTCCAAATATAAACTTTAAAAGTACTGTTAATTTGACCTTTAATATATTTTTATAATGGGTCATGCTAACGGGTGTCATAGTGCACCCATTAAAGATACAAAAAGTACACTTTTGTGGGTCTCACTTGTACAAAAAAGTACACTTGTACGTTATGGAAAATGCTAACGTGTGCCCAATAGGCACACACATTAACATTGAAAAAGTGTATTTGGATATGTAAAAGTGTATTGGGATATATAAAATTATATTTTTATAATTTTATATGGAAAATGCTAATGTGTGTCCAATAGGTACACGTTAAGGTTGAAAAAATGTATTAAAATATGTAAAATGTGTATTGAGATATATAAAAGTGTATTGGAAAGTCTAAAAGGTGTTTTCGAGAGTGTGTTTTTTTTGTTTATTTATGTGTTTATCGTGTGCCTATTTGGTACACATTAACAAGACCCATTTTATATATACGTATTATATACAAAATAAATTTTCATTGAAGTTTTAGACTTGTATGAGAGCATAAAGATATACTAATATTCTTGACTCATTAAGCCTCGTGAACAAGTTCCAGTTCGACTCAAATCTAGACAAGCTCGGCTTGTCAAATTATTATTGAGCTCGAGCTTGACTTGAGTTCGTTTAAAAACTTAATGAACGAAATTGAACATTTTCTAAAGTTGGGCTCGATTTGGCTCGGTTAAAGCTCTAAAGCTCTAATTACGTGGTGCTTCAAGATTTTTTCCCATTATAATCCTTCCATCCTAAAATATTGTTTCTTCTTTCTGTGGACGGTGAGATCCACGCGCGGGCGAGTTTTGAGGAAAACAGAAAAATGTGAGTCGCCACCCGGGGTTTACTTTAGAAAGCGATTTTGGTACCCGAGAAACCGTTTAAAAAAAATAAATGATGACTCTTGTGCCGTTTTTGGAAAATGATTTGATCCGCGAAAAGATTCTTGGATTCGGAAGCCAGGTTACGACGGGAAGGTTTTGTTTTTCCGGGAAATTTCGGTCTTTACTAAATTTTGTGGGATTCTGGAAAAAGTTTTATTGAAAACTTTGATCGAATAAACAAGTAAGTAACAAAATTTAATGAAACAATAACGAGAATAAAATTAAACAAAAGGACTTAGTTATAATATTTAGAAAGCAAAAGGGGTAAAAGTGTAAAAACATTCTACGAAAAAAAAGAGCGTAATGAGAGGAAAACAGGGGAAAAATTTTGTATGCTTGCTTAGGTTAGCCGTACGGCTTACCTAAGTTAATTTGTGCACCTAAATGAAAATACGGTTCACTTTTTGAGAAAATTTTCCAAAATTTTGGTTTTCGGAAAAGTGACTTGGTTTTGCTTGAAAAACTTGATTTTTATGAATGGCTCGACCATCCGAGCCTAGAAATGACTATTATAGTCACCCTAGACCCGGGGGTCCTTTCGGTGAATCGAGATTTTGAACTCGACACCGCGAAATGTGGTCGTACCTTTGCGATATCTTTGGACAGCTTAGAAACTTTAGGATTTCTTGGATGCAAACTTCGGACAGAAGCTTCTTCTAGGTGTATTATGGGTTGCTAGAAAACGGAGGACGTTTTGTGGTTTTGACAAGAGTTTCGGACGGGATTTTTGAACGGAAAATGGCTGGAGAATTTTGACGGCGTATCGGGGTGGTACGGAAAATTTCTGTGTGTGAAAAATGGGAGCGGAGGAGGCATTTTATAGGCAAAAAAACGAATAAAATCGGCATAAAATCCTTCTGCAATGATGAGATGCTTCTGCAATAAATTTTTCGAATATTATCTGACATATAGCCGTACGGCTCACATAAGTGAACCGTACGGTTTGGGTTTCCATGGATAAACCGTACGGCTTAGATAGAAAACCGTACGGCTAGGGCTGTTTTCGTCCAAAAATCCTGAAGTCTGGAATTGTTGTTTCAAGGTATCGCCGCGTGTTTCTTTCATCATTGGGGGTAAAAATTGGGGTGTCTACACTTTCCTTTTTTGGCAATCTGAAACAAAGGGAAATTTAAAAGTTAGCAAAGAAAATTTAGTACTTTTTTTGGGATACAGTTATGTGGTATTCATAAAAAGTTAGATTCCCGAAACAGGAAAAAAAAGTTGAATTTCTGAAACAGAAGTAACAATTTGGGACATAGGGAGTATTAGTTTGGGAGGCACACATTTTGTGATGAAAGCTATATTTACACTCCAATGTGATGAAAAGAGAATTCGCAATCATTGATTGCAGTCCTCTTAGAGCATCTCCATCAGCCTAAGCATCTTTATCTCCATTTTGGCAAGAAAAAGTGCACTTGGCTAGCCTCAAACATTTTGATCACCCAACAGTATAGCCATTTGAAAGAAAAAAAAATGACGTCAGCTCACGGAGGGTCACACGGGCGCATGCAACACACGCACACGAGTAGATCTGACTCGCCCACAAGCGCATCTGTTGACCGGCGCGTGCGGGCTGCGGCTGTTTGGTTCTTTTACTTCTTTGTAATGGAAAATTATTGTGTGAGAGCGTGCCAGAGAAAACCTTTAAGTCTTCTCTCTCAAATTAACTTTGGAAAACCAAATCTAATCAGACGATTGTGTTTGAATGGTTCAATTACCTCAATTAAGAGGATTTTTTTCTTTCAAAGTGAAGAAAAACAAACCAATTTACTTAGGAAATTAAAGAACAATAAAGAAACAAGGTACTTTGATTGATAAATCAAAAGTAGACTTACTTCGAAATCTTCTTCAACTTCAAATAGAAAGACAACAGGAACTTCGAACACTTGATTGTTACAAGAACCAACTATCATCTACTTCCTAAAACTACTTCCTAGACTACTTCGAACTGAGTCGAATTCCTAAATCTACGATTCTAACTGCCAAAAAACAAACCAAGCATCATTTTTTGTTGTTTGTTGAAGATTTGTCCGGGCTTTTCACTCTTCAATTTCTTCTATTTATAGGCTCTGCTTACAATTTGAACTTCCCGCTTGATTTCTTGACTTCGAACTCCATCGTTTCATTTTAAAAGGTAGTTTCTTCCCTCTAAAAGCATTTGAACTTGAATTGTTTCGAACTCCTTTAAAAAACATTTGAATTTAAACCTGCATGGTTTCTCATGATTAATTTTAAAGAACAACTACCTTGCACGATCTACTTCATACGTCTCAATTGCCAACTGTCCATTTCATTTGTTTCACATGTAATCCATTCCTTTTAGCAGTTGAAAATGTAGTTTCGAAGCCAATTTCTTTATTGATTCTTTGGCATATTGTGGACACCCCGCGGAGTTTCACAAAAATGCGATTTTGGAAAATGATTTGATTGATTGACAGGAGTCGCCACCCGGGTTTGAGGACCGTACCTGAGAAACCATTTGAAAAATGACTCTTTTGCCCATAGAATGGAAAATATTTCACTGGCCTTTTAAAACGAGATTTCTCGGGTCCGGGAGTTAGGTTACGAGAGGGGAAGGAATTTAAAGCACCCCTCTCGCCCGGCGTGACCACCGGTCTCTACTCAATGCACAAGGAATTTTGGAAAATGCTATTTTATACGGACTTTATTCACAAAATCATGTAGGAACACGTGAATGCATTTACATAACCAACATGATATGCATGGATACGTGTGCTTTGTGTCATGAGTGTGAAATAACATAGTATGATGAACTAGACTACCCCAAACATGCTCAAATCACACTGGAAGACCTCAATACACACCCACGAGCTCGATACGAATCACACCTGGACCATAAACTGAACACCTGGACCAGGCAGATCCAGGCGCCTAGAGTGGGTATGAGCGCCTGGAATAGGGGACTCCAGGCGCCTGGAGTGACTATGAGCGTCTGGAACTACATAATGCAGGTTCCTAGAATGTAAATCTGCACAACTACCCCAAATCTTGGATTTTGATTAGACAGCAGATGCAAGTTCTGAAAACTTATTCTTATATGTGCACTATGGTGTTTGGTCTTGTCTTAAACCAAATGGATTCCAATGCAAACCATAGGAGATGATTTATGCTATGAGAACTATTATTTTAGAATGCAATATGGACAAATAGAACATGTTATGTTTATTTCTAAAATGATTTATTCTTCCTTATGCACAAAGAGGACTAATGAAAGAAGATGAACTTGTGGAAATGATAGTCATGAATAAAACCTTATCATGGACACATGAGAGGTGATTAAGGAGAGCTTGAATGAACTAACATGCCTTCTTAACTATAATAATGTCTTGATCAAACCATAAAGGCAAAACTCAAACACATGCAATGCACTCTTAATCTATAAATCTTTATTTCAAGATAATTTCTTTATCCAAAAGTGGTTCAAAGATGCTTTGAAATGCACTTTTAACTCATGAATCAAGATGAGAACTTGAGATACCATGCAAAAAGTTCAAATGAATACATGAAAGAGATGCAAGGGTAAGAAATCACAGCTGCATGAATCAGGTCCAGGCGTCTGGACTCTCTAAGTACAGGCGCCTGCACCCAGTGTAGGTGCAAATGTGGATCATCTTTTCTGTGATATTTGAGACTTTCCAAGCTCTTAACTAGTATGAAGAACTAGTAAGAACTCAGATTGTGTCCCTTCAGGACCTTGTTTGAGTATTTTAGTAGGAAATCAACCTTTGAAGCTTGATTGAAGTACTTGGATGATTAATTTAGGGGGGTGTTGATGGTTGTAAGGACTGAAATAAACTACTGGAACAGTATGAACTTGGATTCAAACACTTGATTTTGGATGAACAAAGGATTAGTTGGTTTTAGTTTAGGATGGTGATGAAAATGGGTTGAGTTGGAGTAGAAAAAGTGGGTTTTATGGATGGAAATGAGTGAAACAAAGTGAGGTTAGTTTGGGGATGGAATTTCTGGAAATTTTTTAGCAGAATAACAGCATGAAAGAGAGGGGAGAACTGATCCTTTTCCAAATGAGAGAGATGAGTGGCTTTATACAGGAAAAAATGGGGTAGAAAGGGCCACTAGGGTCCCTTAGGGGGTCATTTAGGGAGTCACCATCTTCCCTCCAATATTTCACAGAAAAATCCCGCAAAAATCCTCTTCAAAATCCTTCAAGACGCTCATTCCCTCCCATTTCACCTTGGGATGCAAGCATCTGGAGTGAGTCCGGGCGCCTGAAATTGGGGAGTCCAGGCGCCTGGATTGAGTATGGGTGCTTGGAATTAGGAATCCAGGCACCTGGATTGAGTCTGGGCGCCTGGAATTGGGGAATCCAGGCGCCTAGAATTGGGAGACTGCACAACATTTTAAACTTCGTGGGGCCGCTCCGGGTGCTACCGAACTTCGTTTTGCACATGGTTTGAAGCGTTGGAAAGCTTGTCAAGTCTACTTTCTAACCCAGGTGGTTTAAACCCAAGATGATTAGTACATAAAAATCTATGACCATTTTACCCTCAGAAGGTCGGAAAACAAGTCGTTTTGGTAAAACGTGCATATCTCCCTCATTTTATAATGGATTGGGACATATTATATGTCGATAAAGAGGGTTTTTAATGTACTAGAAATTGGTGCAAGGTTGGGTTTATTTTGAAGAGGTTTTGGAGGGGTTTCCAAGCAATCAATCAAGCTCCGCGTGCTCTTATCGGACATTTTCATCATCAGGAATGCTTGGGAGGTTTTCTAGGTCAAAATCGGGGTGTCTACACTTATAACTGCCAATAACTACCTTTGAAACTGGGGATTAATACGACATCGTATTGATCCTCTTATAAACTATTAATCCAGTGCTTTCCATTAACGTCAAGTCGCTAACGTTTGGCGTTCTTAATTATGTGTCAATTAATTACTGGATGTGTTGATTTTATATGTAAACACCAACAGACTGCTCTACCGACGAATCTTACACCGTTGACATTGCCTCGACGATACCTACAATCCGCTGGTATCAAATCGATTTTAGAACAAATATTCCGATGTAGCCATTTTTCCAGCGTGGGAGGAGAGAGAAAGGAACGCCGGCAGCGAGCTTGCCAAACCTCGCCGCCTCTGGCAAGGTACTGTAGCTTCGATGAAAATGGTGAGGTGCTTGGCGAGGCTGCTGGGTCTTCGTTTTCCAATTTTGGGTCGCCAAAATGGGTTCGCCGGAGTTTTGAAGAGTCTGCTGGAGATGGTCTTACTAATAAGGCCGGCTAGGCATAAGCCTACCAGGTCATTGCTTAGGGCCACCAGTAGTGTGCCCAAAATTAGGGTCTTCGAGTACGTCTTGTAATATATACTATATATGCAGCGAAATATCTATGGCCATGAGTTTGAATCTTGAGCTCAAACTTTGAAAATTTTGAGTTTAGAACTCAAAACCAAGGCGCCAATCGACACACATTACACCAATGCTCCAACCCCCACTCACACATTATATTACGCCTCAATTCAATTTTTTTGTCTACTTTAATTTTTTTCTCAAACTATAATTTGTATTTTCCTTTTTCAAGATTTAGTCAAATAGTATATTACAAAGGCTATCCCTTATACCTTAAAATTAATCTGAATATTAAAACTTGTACATAATAATAATAATAAAAAACTCTATCTCTCTAAGATTCTCTTCCGCCTCTCTCTAACCTATCTTGCCCCCCCGGACTCTCTTTCTATTCCTCCTGCCCTCTCCCTCTTCCTCCATTCTTTCCCATCTCTCCTTCCCAGATCTTTTCTTCTTGCCCTCTCCTGCGCGGTCTCCGGCACGCCTGCACTGTTGGGTGCAGCGGTTTGGCTTAGCGGCTCACCAGAGAGCCTGGACCCTTGCCCGGGGTCATTGCTGGATGCACGTGATTCTACTTAACAGTTAAAGGTGTTTTCAATATTGGGGGTTGGAGTGTCGAGGTTTTTGGTTGGCGGCAGGGTTCGTTTTGTGGGCAACGCTTTTCTTTGGGGTTATCGTGGCTCTCGGACGGTAGTTTTCGGCTCTTCGGGCGATGTCTTTTTCGGGCAAGCGTTTTTTGCAGGTTGTGAATCTGGTTCTTGGATATGGCGGCGAAGGGTCACGTTAAACTTTCTATCCCTTTTCGGCAGAGATTCTTCTCGGTGGTTTCTGCGTGTTGATCTTTTGGTTGATGGCATTTTGGGAGGCTAGTGCTACGATTTTTGGCATCGGTCGTGAAAGTGGGACAACGGGAGGTGGTAGCCATCGTTTTGGTGTGGTCGGATTTGAAGTGATCGGGGGTTGCGGCATTTGGTTTCTGGTGATTGATGGTTTAGGGGTTTTTAGGGTTTGGAGGTCTTTGGATTGTGGGTTGGGCTTGTTTTGGGACTTGTCCTTTTGGCCCGTTAGGTGTTTTGGGCTTTGCCCCAGTGGGTGTTATGGGGTTTGTCCCAATGGGGTTTTCCTTGGTTGGCTTCTTGCCAATCGAGAGATTGCGTCTCGGACTGGGCACATGATTGTTCTTAGCTTTGGGAGAAGAGTTGTTGGACAAGTTGCTCGAGCAAGTCTTTGAGCAACTCCTGAACGAGCAATATAACCCTTTCAACTCACCACTAGACTACATACTACCGCACTCTCAACCATTACATAAATAGATGATTCATTTCCACACCTAAACATACACTCTAAAAAAAATAAAATTACAACTCTATGTAAATGTGAGTTTTGTCAAATGGAATTGCCAAAACAAAGAGACTCCAGAACTTGGTCCTTACAGTTCGTAATGCTTAGGCCTCTTGCAGAGCCGCCGCTCGATGATGATAATGTGACTTTTTCTATGATCGTCTCGATGGAGCTTACATGATGTGTAGATGTCTTGAGTTAACTTTTTGTAGTCCTGTCATTTTGATTCTCCTTAAATCATTTTATTAAATTGTCTAGCCTTTTTTTATGTACCGTGTTCGTGCTCAAATTGTTTTTATTCTGTGTCCAACTATTTTTACTCCCAAAAGAGTCCCATCTTTTAGCCCAAAGTAAGCTTGTTGTAAGCTTAAAGTGCCTACATTTTCGACTCCAAAATTGGCTCAAAATGCTTTGAAACAGACTCGAACCGATCCGAACCAACCCAAGCCCAATGCCAGCCGAACTGCCGGCCCGACTCTTCTCTTCGAACCTTCTAGGTTCATGCGCCACATCATTTTGTACAGCTTTCTAGCATTTTTTGCAATCTCACATCGAAAAGCTGGTGTGTTTTGCTCCTGAAATTGGCCTACATATACCCTCTTACCCCAAGTTTTTCAAATCGTTCAGAACTAGCGTTCACTACTCATACTTGAGTCAGTACCCATTTGGTGCAAGCTTAAGTACAGGCTAAAAGGCTCTGCTTCAAGCTTTGGCTAGTGCTTGAGCAAGTTTTATGTTTTCATCTATGCGTTTTGCATCAAGGTGGCTTTAGACAGGCGGTCTAGTTCAGACTCTACCGGTTTCTAAGGGTGGTCAGCTCGGGCTCTGCAAGAGTCAAGGTACGACTTTCGTCTTTTTTTTCTTTATAGTTTAGTCTAGTCTAGGTTAGTTTGCATGTTTAGGGTTTAATTTTAATACTTAATTCATGCTTGTTTTAGGCTTTCGCTTAGCTGGCTTATTTTAGTTCCTATCTAATATAAGAATGTCTATTTTACCTTTCATTCATAATATAACTTTCATGCATGACACGCTCACGCCTACACGTAGTTGTTACCTTGCTCGCTGCATATTTACGTTTTCGCCCCTGTCGTTATGCTGCCCGTTTTACCTTTCGTATATGTCATATTTCTAGTCATTATACTTAGGGCTGCAAATGAACCGAGCTGCTCGCAAGCAGCTCGCGGCTCGGCTCCTTAAGGCTCGACTCGGCTCGGTTCGTTAAGTAATCGAGCCGAGCTCGAGCTCGATTTTGAGGCTTGTTTGGTTAACGAGCTCGCTAAAGCTCGGCTCAGCTCGCAAAAGCTCAGCTCGATTAGGTAGGCTCGGCTCGTTTAAGGAGGCACGTTAAGTAAAATACACTGGCTCGTCTCGATAAGGGTTCGGCTTGTTTATGACCGAGCCGAGCTCGAGCTCGATTTTTCGGCTCGTTTACTTAACGAGCCGAGCTCGAACACTATAAAGCTCGGCTCGGCTCGTTTGCACCCCTACTTATATTGTCTGCATACACATTTACGCTTTTACCCTTGTCATTATGCTGCCCGTTTTTCCCCATGCATATCACATGTCCTCGCTATTTCGCTACCCGTTTGTTCTCAACATGTCAAATTACTGTTTTACCTCTACACGTCTCATGTAAACATGATGCATGATTAATTAGCTGTTTTGCCCTCATGGTCCACCCATGAGTAGCCTTCTCTTGCATATAGTTTCCTAATTTAGAATGTTTCTTAATTCAACATGGTTTTCGGTTTTGAGAAGTTTCCAAATTTAGAAAGTTTCCTAATTTGGTCGGATGTTCAGCTTTTGTCAGTGTCTCTAAACCATGCATGTTGCTTATCTCTTGTTCAGTTGCATGTCTCGATTTACGGTGATTTCCCCTAGAAGCAAGTTCACAAACGACTTTATTCGCAATGACGGATTCATTCTTTGCATGCTATAGGGTGTCTATATATTTTCATTTTCTTTTCCATGTGCTACATTTGGCGAAGGTAATTTTCCAAGAAAGCTTTTCCCTCTTGCAAAAAGATTATTTTCAAAAGCGTTAGCATCCTAGACCTATCCGTTTACTTGAGTCTCATGCATTTTAGGATAGAGACATGATGAGCCAATGGTGATGAGTTAAGGATAATCATTTTGATTAGCTAGGGTGGGTGCTTAACGCCTTTTCACTCAGTACGCTAGCCCCGGACTTGTCTGTGTGACGTAAGCATCGAGCCTTTCCATATATAAAGTCATTATGGTTCTTGGACCTATAACTAAGTGGCAACTCAGGTCTCTACTGAGTACTCGTTTTCAAGTATTCAACGATTTTGTGTAGTATGGTATCATCATTCCGACAATTGAGAAGTTGTGGCCACGATCGAGCACTCCCGTCCGAATAATCGTGGACCGCTGGGGAGGGCCGCTCACAAGTTCACAGAAACCTAACCTCAAATCATTCTCCATGGCTTCAATCAAATCCAAACCACATGTAGAACATGGAATTTAAGAACAAGAACATGAAATTTACCAGTTGAGTCTTCAATTTAACCTATCCAAAGATTGATTTCCCCTCATTTTTTTCTCCTTCTCCTTCTTCTCCCAAATCTCTCTCTCTCTCTCTCTCTCTCTCTCTCTCTCTCTCAAGTGGTGAAGATAAGACAAAGTGAGAAGAACGTAGAAACTCTCTGTTTTATCAGGCTTACTAAGGAAAATTATCTAGTGTGCTCGTGTCCTCATACCCACACACGCCACATATCAAGCCAACTAATCGTATAAAGGCACACACACAACCAACACGCGCTTTAACGAAGCCAATTAACCCAATACACCATAAAATTGGTTAGGACCCGACACATAATCAACTTGTAAGCATAATTAAGGGTTAGGAGTATTACACTTGATAATTTTCGTAACTGAGCTGGGAAAATATTTCTGTGGTAGTGAGTAAATGTGGTAGCAATATCTTGCTAAAACCTTCTTATCATCAGGACTTTATAGTTATTCATTTTCTTTTGGGTAAATTTCATTGACTTCCCCTCACGTTTCTGACAAAAACAGATGTCTCCCCTATGGTTTCTGAAATGACACTGCTCTCACCTACTTTCCTTGATTATATTCAAATATCCCCATCAGTTAATTATCCTCCAAAAGGTTTTAATTTTGGTACTCAAATGACCAAAACACCCTTAAAGTGAAAACAAAATAGGTGTTCTCTTGGATCTCCTCACGCTTATTTTATCACTACATTTTCAGTAAATAATATTTTTCCTGGTAAATAAAAATTGAGCTTCTTATTTTCCATATTCACACACTCATCGTTACTAGAAGATATTATAAACCGTGATTGTCTCTTTTCCAACACCGTCCACCACACGCCGCCGCATCCACTTGTACAGTTACCACCCAAAAAAACCAAATCACCCTCTATTTGTATATACACAAACCCATGTTGATTGCGAATAATCCCATTTCGTGAAAATATGGGGAACATGAGTTGACAGTTGGGGGAGTGAAATTTACCCTTTTCTTTTTGTTTAAGAAGGGATCACGAGTTTATAGTTGGGTCCAAAATGTTTTGGCCAACTAAAAAAAATAGTAAAAAGCAAAAAATAGGGGGAAAGAAACTAATTTTCCTTTTTTTTTTTTTCTTTCCTTCCTTGACAATATCATAAAGACTCATTCATTAGGAACATGATGAAATGGAATTTTATAGGTTATTTGTAAAACAAAATAGGTGAAAGGAATGTGATATTTTTCTTAATTATTAGTTGATCTTTTTCTACTATAATATTCAAACTTTAATAGTGTAATTGTCATTTCAAATCCACAAAATGATACTTAATCAGTTTTTTTTTTTTTTTGAAAGAAAGATACTTAATCAGTTGAATACGTATTTTAATGTCCTTTTTTTTGGGGGATTGGCGTATGTTAATGTCATTCACCAATGTTTGTGGGAACCGGGGGCCCTGTGGTGGGTGAGCTTACTACATGCGTGTAGTGAGCTCTCTCGGCCATCTAATCCGAGATCAACGGTCCGGATCGTCTTACACTTAAAAAAGCACTTTTACATTAACTTTAACTCCAATTTATCTGAACCGTTGATCTCGGATCGGACGGCCGAGAAAGCTCACTTCACGCATGTAGTGAGCTTACTCACTACAGGGCCCCCAATTCCATGTTTTTGTGGGCACCTTCATTTAAGTAACCAGTGGCATGTATCATGTATGTCCCTCGATCCCTCCTTCCTTTTTTTTGTTTGTTTTTTGACAACATTCAGTGCAAGCTTTTCTTCATTGAATGCCCTTTCGGGGGCCATATTAGCTCCCTGTTGCTACTCAATTTTGTCCTAATTTTTCGTCACATGAGCTTTGTGAAATATTTATGACTACCTTGCTGAGTTAGAAATACTAGAAATCACGAAGGAATATTTATATTTATGTTATGTCTTATTTATTGCACTCTAAGCATTTTGAATGTTATAATTCTACAAAATGTGGGGTGTAAAATACCACGATAAGTAGGGTGGTATTGATACAATACGGACCTTGAGAAAATGTGAGCAAGGCTTTTGTCTTGCGTCCCCTAAATTTTTGCTTAAAAGAAGGGTCCCCAAAAGTTGTGCGTATTCATTGCTATATATGACTTTTAAAATCATATATACATGAGCACTGTACTTTAATTTATCATTAAAAACACAAGAAAACTAATCTTTAAATGATTATGTAAATTTTTTGTAATGATAAACATTATTGAGATTTTATTTTATTGACTCAAAAATAATTTATAGTTTTGAAGTTGACTTTCTTTTTATCGTTTTGCGTTTTGCAGATGAAATAAATAAATGATTCAATTTGTTAAGGTTAGTCAAACAAATGGACTCTTAGTAGTTTTGTTAAGTTTGTTAAGTTTTGAAGTCTTGGGCCTCAAATTTTGCCCCTTGATTCCACCAGTAGTTTCGTCAAACAAATGGACTCTTAGTTCTGTTAGATAAGTGAGATTAGCCGACGCATCGAAATTTACGAGAAACTAGTTGCGTACTAGTTCAAACGAATATAGGTCTCGAATCCACGAGGTTCTTGAATCCACAAGAAGAAATAGAGATAACTCTGAATTATACTCCCTCCGTCCCTTTTTAAATGTGTTGCTTCGTAAATCCAACTTATTAAAGAAACGTCATCATTACACCTTTCACATCAACTTTTTCCTCCACTTTACACTATTCACATCATCTTTTACCTCTACTTTCCAAAATTATCCTCCACTTTTACCCATTAACTTTTCAAAAGGGCAAAATGATAATTTTACAAACTTTTACCCATTAACTTTTCAAATCACACACTTATTTAGGGACAGCCCAAAATGGAAAGTTAAACACTTAAAAAGGGACGGAGGGAGTATTTGATTAAAAGCTGCATAATAATAGAGGTTAAATGCCCTTTTATAGGGAAAACTAGCAAACCCTAGCAAAAACTTACCAAAAAATAAAGTATCCCGAAAATTGGGGAAACTTCCAAAATTGAAAACTAGAAAAAAAAAAAAGAAATTCCCAACTGAAACAATGAAAACGGAATTACACGCTAAGAGTAATTTGTAATCTAATTATTACCTAAAATAGCAAAATTACTAAATTGAAGGCCTAAACGAATGAATTTGGCCGAAATCCACCATCAGTCACGATTAGGGTGGTGAGTCTTGATCGCAGCGCGATTCTGTTTCAGCCCACCAAGTTTGGGCCTATTCCGGGCTCGCCGATAAATTGCCGAAATTGGCAATTTTCAATTAGAAGTTGTTTGGGTCTCTTAGGCTTCGACCGGTCCAATTGATCATAGAATTGGGCCGCTACTTGTTCTACATCATTAGCTCTTCTCCATACCTCATCCCTCCATAGCCTTTCATACTCTCAATACAGATTCACATTTTAGTTGGGGTTAGAACTAAATTAATTATTCTTAGGGTAATTGCTTATTTTATGTTAGTGATATAACATTATTTATTTTTAATTTGTATTCGTCTTGACGAGATAAATTAAAATGTAAAAACATAAGCCAAAAATATTTCAAGGATAAAATGATCTTAAATATTGCATATTTGAGCTATCTTTGTAAATAGTTATACTTTTTTTTTTTTTTAAAGTTTTGACCAATATTTTTTGCTCTTTAAATTTACCTTATAAAGCTGAAGCTAGCGGGATTTTTTTGTTTGAAGATTTGATGTTAAACAATCGACAAATCCAAACAAAAATTCCAACCGAATTCCAACTTTGAGGTTTTTGACAAATGCAAAAACTTCCCTTGTAGTTTCTCAAAATGCACTGTACTCCCTTGCTTTTCAAATTATTCTCTAGATTCCCCCATCTCTTAACATCCGTTTGTTTTCTTAACATAAAGTGTCGATGTCATAATATTCCCCCCAAAATAAATGGACACTTTAAAAAGTTAACAAGGAAAAGTTGGTACATCTTTTCTTTTTTGGGTACAAATTTTATTATTCATAAAAAGTTAAATTCTCAAAATAGGAGTAACAATTTGGGACGGAGGAAGTAATAAGAAGGCATGTGTGATATACCCACACCCACACCAAGAACATTTAGGTCTATTTGCACCAAAAAGCAATGCTGTTTGTGTTAAGTAACATTGTTTGAGTAAATATAAAGTAATGTAAAAATTTATTTGTTTTGAGTTACTTAATTCGTCGCTGGTAATTTCTTTTAAAGCATTTAGTCATAAATTTTTGCTCTTTAAAATTCGCTCATCAAGACAAATCGGAAAAGAAAAGGATTTTATGTCAAACTAAGAAAAAAAAAAATTCCAAAAGGACACAAATAAGACAAAAAAAAAAAAAAAAAACTTGGTGAAATTGTCTCTTTATTGTTACTGTTATACGCTTCAAAATGGAGCTTAATGCGGCAAAATTCAGAAGTTTTTTTTTTGTTTTTGATCTCCGAAAAATTCAGAAGTTGGGGCTGAAGGGAAACAAACATGGCTGGCGTAATTGAGATGCAGCCACTTGTGAAATTATTATTACTTTTTTTCAGACGGTAGATTTTGGTAGGGGCTAGAGGTTTATAAATTACTTGCTTAAAATTGAAGTCGAGCACTTTTTTTTTTTTTTTTTTTCTCTCTCTAAGGACTCAAGCTCGAGACCTCCCTCAAAAGACAAGAAAAACCACTCACACTAGGCGTGTTTGTGCTTTTAATAGGGCTAGTTTAGGTGTGCATGCACTCATTAAAATATGTCGTAACGACTCTTCTCCTTTTTTATTATTCAAATTACTCTTCACTTGTTAACCCCAAGATTTAGACCAAAGTCCAAAAATTAAATGCATACATTCATTTTTTAATATTCTACCAAATTAAAAACCAGTTTCCAAGCCCCAAGTGGATCTTGGCCAATAATAGTTGACTTCACAGTAGCTTTCATGGTTTCTTAAAGCACCATTAAGAAGAATTAAAAATGAAGCATCTTGCAAATCACAACCCATTAGGTGTTGAATAGTAAGAACAGAACGTCAAATAAATTAGAATTTTAAAGCTAGAAGGTTGATTTGAGGCTCAACTTTCTTAGGTTGGGTCAAAACTCATAGTATCAATTAATTCACATATGATATTAGGTGTCTTCCATTTTTGAGAAGTTACCATCGTTTTGACAATTGACCTTAGTGAAATTCCTATTTTGCTACCAATTAATTAAAGCAAATAAATAAGAATTGACGAAAAACGATGAACACAAAGATATACGTGGAAAAACCCTAAATGGGCAAAAACCACGGGAAGGAATCAAACACTATAAAAATCATTGTGCGGTTACAATTGACCTTACTCACAATTAAGACTCCTCGCAATTGACCTAAGATCGATTGTCGACTCCTCGTTCACCACACCCAGTATTTGATTGCCGCTGCCTCGAATCCTCGAGCCTTCCAAATGTTCTTCCGGAAATCCACCGGAAAATTGAACTTGAACGAAGATGTAGAAACCTCTTGAAGCTTTGATTAACAATCCATGAACAAAGTGCTTCAAGATCCACAATCAACCCTCTTGGTGTTATTATCTTGAAGAATGAACAAAAGACACGGTTTTCCTTTTTTTTCTTAGCCGACTCTCCTGCCCTAGATCTTAAGAGGACGAGATATATTTATAAAGTTATCAATCCGATCAATCGCATCGTAAGCCGATTGATCGGAACATTGTAGATCTGACTTTTTTGAAGATATCGATTAACAACCCGATTGATCCTCTTATCAATTGGCATGCTCTGAAAAAATGCACGCTGCAGCCTGTTGTGCCACTATCGGAGAGACCCGATCAATAAGCCGATTGATCCCATGATCAATCTTCTTGTTCCAAAAAGCACCAAATTGATCGGCAACAAAACGACGAAGACACTCACTCTCAAATTACAAAATGATTCCTTCCACTCTAATCCTATACAGACTCCTACTTAGAAAATTACAACTCGATATCAATATGTGTTTTGTCCCATGGAATTGCCAAAATAAGATGACTCCGGAATTTGGTCCTTACAATCTCCCCCTTTGGCACTTCCATGACAAAACACACTACAATGAAAATCTCTCCCATAAAATGAATTCAAAAGACAGAGATCGAGTTGTAGAGAATCTGCAAATAAAACTCAACATCCAACCAAATTAGAACAATAAGCAACCTACTCCCCCTGTCAACATTCTCCCCCTTTTGGACATGGAGTGACAAAGGGCAAATAGGATAAAAGATAAAGCAATAAATGCGAGTGGAAGAACACTAAACAATTAATGACCAATAGAAGCAACCAAATAAGAAATTTATGAGAGGGGTGAATACTAGCATAAATGTGCATTAGACACGAATCGATGACAAAGGTGTGTGGGTGACATGTCAATAGCCCTCAAGACTATCAATTACAAACGAGGTTTCTCATATACGCTCGGACTGTCAAACTATCTCCCCCTCACGAAAAAAATAAAGGAAGAGGATCACATATGACACACCTGCTCTTATCACTATCGTTAATAACCATGAACACACACATCAAGACAAAAACATGAACAAATATTGTGAAACGCACTTTAGAGATATCAGACTAAGAATGCAACACACAACATGGCCGAATGATAAAGTGTGTGTGTGTGAATCACAAAGATCATATCAAGCTCAACTCATTAAGTTCGTCGGTTCTCATGTATACTAGGAGTTTCAAGACACCTCCCCCTCAAGAAGTCAAACCGAGCTAGGTCCTCAATGTGATTAACGAATGAGCAAGCTAAATACTCCCCCTCAAAGTCACATCCTCCTTTTTTTTTTTTTTTTTTTTTTTTTAGAGAGCAGCACAAACACTAAAATTCTCTTTTACCCCACTGCCGTTTGACGCGAATATTGGGAGTAAGAGTACCTCATACCCAATGCTCGGTTACTAAGCGAATGGTCCAATAATACCTTCACAAGGTCTATCCATCTTTTGACGCGAACACTCAGAGGGAGAGTACCTCACCCCGATTGACCGGTTACTCAATGAACGCCCGGATAGGTAAACAATATAAAACTACCATCACAAGATCTATCCATCTTTTGACGCGAACACTCAGAGGGAGAGTACCTCACCCCGATTGCCTGGTTACTCAATGAACGCCCGGATAGGTAAACAATATACTACTATCAAAATGGCTCTAGCACATGGGAATAGTAGCCATAGGTCAATCTCAAAGGGGCGAACACAAGAAAATGACTAGATACATGAGATTAACATGAACAAGGAGCAATCTAGCATTTTTGTGAAGTAGTGGAGACAAACGGCAATGTAGCATGCAACACTCATCATCTAAATGCATCTAAGAGTGAGAAATCACAACACATTCGCATACTCTATCAAGAATGTTCATCTTCATGATAAATTGATGATAGTAACTTGACACAGAATAAAGTCACCAAAAATAAAAAAATATTTTTGAAATTTTAGAATTTTTTTTTATCTTTTCAATGAAACAAATGACAAAATAAATAAATAAATAAACATCAACTACTAAATTAGAAAAGTAATAACATTAAGTAAATGTCTTAACACATAGTACTAGGTGCAAGATAAGTAATGTAGATCAACCTAGACTATGGACCCAAGAACAACCCTCAAAAGGATAGGTCAACATCTCTGGATGATCCAACATCATCTAGAGCGTTGATAGATAAATCCGTATGAGGTCTCAAATCTGACCTCCTCACCCATGCAGGTCTAGTCTTGACCTTATCAACGCTTTCAAAAATTTTATGCACATGTTTAGGGTTCATATTCATGACCTTTTCCTGTTGATTCACCTTACATTGAGGCTTTTGGATTCTACGGGTTCTACCCTCATAATTATTAAAATGTTGATGATCGAAAGAAGCATGTGGGTACCCATTAAGTTGAAAACACCTAGGTCGAATATGACCCTTCACACCACAAAGATGACATGTCGGCACATGTTTGTCATAATTATGAGAATATGCTACATGGGTTTGTGAAATATTTGATGCATGCAACTTCATATGATTAGGTCTAGGTTTCATGCTTCCAATCAGGTCATAATTACCCATATTTTGAGAAGCATGAATATGATTAGTGATGGGATAGCCATGGAGTTCAAGGCAATTGGGTTTAATATGACCCTTAACTTGACAGTAATGACATGTGGGGATGATGAACTTATGATTTTTAACATATTTCAAAATGTGACATTTCTTAGCGTTAATTTGAGAGACATGTGCTGAATGTAGTTTGAAAGTTACCTCTTTGGATTTGTTCTCATATACCTTTTCTCTTGGCTGTTGAGAGATTGATGCTCCATGAAAGCCAAGTCCGCTCTTGTCACTAGGTGATCTTTGACTATTCAACATATCATCCAATGCCTTAGATCCTGCATTCATTCGCTCAAATACACAGTTAGCACAAGTAAGTTCATTATTCAATTTTTCAATCTTACCTTCATAATCATTGTTCAAATCTTCCAAGGCCTTAATTTTTGCTTTGTAGTCAACTGCCTTCTTTCTAAGCTTGTCTCTTTCTTCTGTAACTGATATAAGAAGACATTGTTGTTCATCTAACTGGCTTTTCACTTCCACCAGCTCCTCATTTATTGCCTGACACTTCCCTACTAGTTTGAGATGAACTTTGTTAATCCTAACACTCTCACAGTATAGTCTGTCATATGACTCTCTCAAGTCATCCTCATCATCAAACTCACCGCCATCCTCATTTTCACTATCATCTGAAAACTCTTGTATCACATTATTACTAGTCTGAGAGTGTAAAGAAGCACAAAAAGCAATGAAATTAGTATGTTCTTCTTCACATTCCTTAGAACTTTCGGGATCACTGTCATCATCCCAAGTAATATTAGCCTTATAATTTGTTTTCTTTTTCAGTTTGTTGACACATTCATGGGCAAGATGACCATACCCATGACATTCAAAGCACTTAGGTCCAGGTGGTGGTCCCTTTATTCCCTTTTTTCCTTTTCCACTAAAAGAATAAGCTTTTCCCTGGTTTGAATTTTGGTTTTTAAACTCATTTTCAGCAGGTCTTTTTTTAAAAAGTTTTTTGAATTGTTTGGTAAATAAGGTCATAGCTTTAAAACCAAGATCAACATCACTATCGGAATCGTTATTATCTTTTTGAAAACTGGAAAAAGCGATCGGCTTAGCCAAAGATTTTGTTTTGGATTTATATGAATCATGTTGTAACATATTTGCTTCATAGGTCTGAAGGATACCAATAAGTTCTTCAACTGACTTATTCTTAAGTTTTTCTTTACCTTGAAGCATTGTCACCTTAGTTTTAAATCTTTCAGGGAGTGATCTTAAAATCTTTTTAATAACTCGAAAAGGAGGGATAGGCTCACCTAGGGTTTCACAACTGTTGACAATGGAAATCAGCCTAGAGTAGTATAAGTTAAAAGTCTCATCTTCCTCCATCCTAATCGTCTCAAAATCAGTGGTAAGTCTCTGAAGTTTAGATTGTTTATCAACATAAGTCCCTTCATGACAAGTGACTAAGATGTCCCACGCTTCCTTAGCAATCTCACAATTGGCAATTTTTCGGTGCTCAATCACATCTACAGCACTAAAAAGAATATCGAGAGCACGATTATTAGCCTGAAGCGCAACCTTTTCAGCATGGGATAATTCAGAGGTTAATTTAGGGAGGGTTGTACTATTTTCCTCCTTTGTGGGATATGTGTACCCTTCCACACAAGATTTCCAGATATCTTCGTCGACAGACCTCATAAACGCTTTAATACGGGACTTCCAATAGTCAAAATTATCGCTGTCCAAAATTGGGATGCGATTGGAATGATGATTCATCTTCAAACTATTGTTCATCGTGACTAAGGATCCGCTCAGGAAAGAAAAAATTCCTACAGATTACGAGCGACCCGCTCTGATACCAAGTGAAATTCCTATTTTGCTACCAATTAATTAAAGCAAATAAATAAGAATTGACGAAAAACGATGAACACAAAGATATACGTGGAAAAACCCTAAATGGGCAAAAACCACGGGAAGGAATCAAACACTATAAAAATCATTGTGCGGTTACAATTGACCTTACTCACAATTGAGACTCCTTGCAATTGACCTAAGATCGATTGTCGACTCCTCGTTCACCACACCCAGTATTTGATTGCCGCTGCCTCGAATCCTCGAGCCTTCCAAATGTTCTTCCAGAAATCCACCGGAAAATTGAACTTGAACGAAGATGTAGAAACCTCTTGAAGCTAATTTGATTAACAATCCATGAACAAAGTGCTTCAAGATCCACAATCAACATCTTGGTGTTATTATCTTGAAGAACGAACAAAAGACACGGTGTTCCTTTTTTTTCTTAGCCGACTCTCCTACCCTAGATCTTAAGAGGACGAGATATATTTATAAAGTTATCAATCTGATCAATCGCATCGTAAGCCGATTGATCGGAACATTGTAGATCTGACTTTTTTGAAGATATCGATTAACAACCCGATTGATCCTCTTATCAATCGGCATGCTCTGAAAAAATGCACGCTGCAGACTGTGTTGTGCCACTATCGGAGAGACCCGATCAATAAGCTGATTGATCCAATGATCAATCTTCTTGTTCCAAAAAGCACCAAATTGATCGGCAACAAAACGACGAAGACACTCACTCTCAAATTACAAAACGATTCCTTCCACTTTAATCCTATAGACTCCTACTTAGAAAATTACAACTCGATATCAATATGTGTTTTGTCCCATGGAATTGCCAAAATAAGATGACTCCGGAATTTGGTCCTTACAGACCTTATATTATTGTAAAAAAGGTAACCCTTGTAGTAATGATAATTACACATCAGCTATAAAGTATTAATATGGTGGGCGCCAGAATCACTGGTCAAACTATGTCTGTATCTTGGATTTATCAGGATAAAAGAGAAAACAGTACAGAATTAATTAGTTCATATTGTTTTATATGCAGTACTTAAGAAAATTAATCTAAGGGGGTGTTTGTCAGTGAAACTGACTTAAGTTGGCCTTTTGAGTTGAATATTGTGAAAGAATGACATATCTCGCAAAACGCAATAATTCAATTTTGTACAACAGGCAACTCAACAACAAATATACATACATATATATTATCAAATTTTTTAAAAAGTTCACCAAAGAAAAAAATATCCACAAAAAATCGACGCAAATTAAACTAACACATGCATGCAAATTTTTTTTTTGAATAAAAACAATTTGGATTATTATTTTCAAAGGACCCCTCCATATATAGACGAAAAGTATCAATTAGTGATCGATTAACCTTATGCCTATAGATGGAGAGGAATATTTTATACAACCGTTTTCTTTTTATATAAAATAGAAGAAAAATACAAGTATTAAAATCAAATTGGACATTAGACATAATTACACCAAGCCTAATTAATTAATTAATTATTATTATTATTAATTTTTTTTGAGTGTGTGTGGGGCTAAAAGAAGCTCAACGTGAATTAATTTATTTAAAAAACATAAATTAAATAATTAAGTTACATTATAGGTGCTAACAAACAAGACTTCATAAAAGTGTTCTATTGGTGTGATGTATACTCAACGTTATTATTGGACTCTTGGGATCTTTCTAATATTTTATATGGAAACTCTTTGGATCTTTTGATTTTGTTTTTGTTTTTGTTTTTGTTTTAAGAATCTTCCAACTCTTGGATCTTCAGCTCAGCTCTAGCTGGCATCCCCCAGCATCCGTTGGTGTCATCCATTTTTCTTTGTTTCTGTGCAAAAAAGGAGCCACGAGCCAATAGACATGACTGATCATTACATTCATGTCAAACTCTTGAGTTCACACTTACTTTATGTTTTTTATTATTTCCCTCATTTTCTACTTGCCAGGCAATATCACAATGCATCCTAGGTTCTACTAGCTTTAACTTTGTACCTTGATGTTTATATTAGCAACATAATACTTCAAAAACACATCAAAGGTTGTTAAATAAAGTATAACAGTGAAGCAATGAGTAACCAAAAAAAAAAAAAATCATTGATTAACATCAGGGATGGAGTTAGAGGGGGGCCAGTAGAGGCAGCCGCCCCTGCAAGGGAAAAAAAAAATTCTAGTATTATATAAAAAAAAAAAAATTGCTATGAATTGTATAGGCTCGCCTCCCCTACAAAGTATTTTGAAAAAATAACTCGTATCTGCGAGTGAAATTCCTGACTCCGTTCCTGATTAGCATGTTAAGAAGTGATGCAAGTGGAGTGGTGGACGCCATATACTCCCACGCAAATTTTTTTTTTAAGAATTGAACAAAGGTAATCTAGAAGCAGAATATTGATAATGAGCCCCAGCTCCAATTGTTTCCCTCATGGATGCTTCAATTGATCAATTACCATATTTTTGTTCCCCCTATTTAATCATCAAATTTGCTTACGCAAAACGTTTTAATTCCAACAGTCGTACGAGGCATTATTGGATAAAAAACATGCCCACATGTAAAAGGAGTACTTGTGCCTGATTGATGCTCCTATATTTTTATTATCTCACATGCGAAGCACTTTTTTGGGTGTGTGTGAGAGTTAATTCGATCAAAAACCAAATATTTTTACATGTAAGTTAAATGTAAGGTTCGAGCACAAGATCAATATTGTTGGAAATTGTTAACCCCCGATTGGTGTAAAAATTGATCGGTGGTATATTTTATTGACACTAGCTCCAACGGTTGTATAACTTCACTTAGATGCGGTGGGAGAGATTGTGGAACAAGAAGATATTTAGATATTATAAATACTTATAAAATAGAATGACAAACAAAGAAATACTAAAGAAAAAAAATGGGGAGCCCCACCATTAAGAATATTGGTATTAGGAATTGGTCTCAATCATCATTAGTCCACTGATCACTACGACCTTGTAATGATGTTTTAGGCACCAAAAATCAATCAACCAATGGTTCCTAAACATCCTATATATGTTTAACGAACTGTTACATGTGTTTCTTTTCAAGAACAATCATAACAAACATCCTCTTCTAAATTTAGCCAATCCCGTCATTCATTTGCATGAAAACTCTTCACGCCGGGATAAAATCTAACATCTAGAACAAGTGCCAAAATTTTTAGCTCAATCGGATATTTTAGTTTTAAGAACTAAAATCATACCCACTCAAACCCATAACAGTGTATTCCATTTGTACTAAATAGTATCCGATTGAGCTTCTTTTTGTTATACTACGTTTTTTATCAATTCCCGGAATCGGGGATGTCCCTGGCAAGGGACAACAGCGCCCCTCTGTCTCCTAAAATCCTATGTGAAACGAACTGTTACATGTGTTTCTTTTCAAGAACAATCATAACAAACTGTTGCATGAACTACTTATTATCTTCTAAATTTACTAATGTGTGAAAGGCCAATCCCGTCATTCATTAGTGCATGGGAAGCTCTTCAAGCCGGGATAAAATCTAACATCGATTGGCAGGGACAACGCCAGAATTTTTATCCCATAGTATTGGACAATATGTGAATTATAGTATTTAACTACTCAAATTTTCTTCGACAACTGCTCGTTGGATAAACTTAACGCTGAGTGTATCCTCCATTTGATTTAGTAGTGTAATTTGTCTTTCTTGTATGCTTTATGTTCTTTTTTTGTTATATTTTGACGATCCTGGTAGGTTGTAATACTTTTTTATCAATGAAGTTCTTACACTTTCACTCCCCCAATAAAAAATAAAAAAAAATCCAAATTGAATTGGATTTTCACTTATTTTAAAGCAGTATGTATTAGGTGTATGTGCACCCTTATAGTCCTAATTTTTTGAACCCGATTTTTTAGGGCTTGGGGTAAATATTCAAATTTTTCACATGATTTAAATAATATTTTATTTTCATACTATTTTTAAATTGATAGATGTTGGGTAGTTCCATCTTTTTGATTTTAAACTTTAATTATAAACTCATCCGTCCCTTTTTAAATGCAGGCCCTGTGGATTTAAATAATATTTTATTTTCATACTTTTATCCATATCAAAATTATAGATGTTTACCCAGTTCCATCTTTTTGAGTATTTTAATTACAAAACTTTAATTATAGGTCTATTTTAGTAATATTTTTGTAAGAATTTAGAACTATAAATATATTATTACGGTTGTGAATTGTAATTGCGATCGTTATGGTTGATTAATTTATGTTTGTGATAGTATGCTTTAGAAAAACAAATGGGCTTCTTGGACGGGTTTGAGAAATTCAAATTTTATTTGGATTGGGCTTGGAAAAATTAAATGAAGCCGATTATAAATGGAACACATTGGGCGGATCGGATCGTCAAAAAAATCTCGGGAAGTTATCTACTATCCGGGACGGCCCAACCCGGGTTATGTGCACCCTATAGTATGTATACCAGGATCCAGTACAGACAGTACTAATTAAAAAATGAATTCACATGTAAAAAATAATATTTTTCACTACATTTTTTGAACTCTGGTAGATCATGACTCAACTCCTAAACTCATGGTAAAGCAAGCCCTGTGGACTATACTGACACTTGTTGATAGTACTTACGAAATTTCAAATCAAATCTATATATCAGAAGGAAACAAACCCATAAATCTCAGGATTTAGGAGGCCCATATCATAAAGCTGTATATGAGGCCCATGGATATATATATATGATCCGACATTTCGGATATCAAATATATATATATATATATATATATATATATATATCATACCACAGCTATATAGTACACCCACAGGGACAACAGCAACAGCACGGGGACCTCAGGACCTAACAAGGCATGTGATGTGTTTTAAATGAGAGAGCGCTTTCATTCTCTTCTTTAATGGGAGTGACTAAAGCACCCAACTTGCATCCTTCGTGTAGTAATAGCAATTAATCATTTAGCATTCATATGTCATGCCTCTACCTATCCTCTTGCTAGTAATCATTGAGGCCCATGAATATTTTCCAAGGCCAGAAATCAAATGACACATTTTTTTGGTTTGTTTGTTTGTTTTTTTTTTTTTTGTCACTCGTTATTCCTAGTCTATTACATGGGGGAAGGGAATGAGACTCGATCCCGGGATGCAATGCGGGGCATCCAAGAGCTCTACTACATGAGCTAGCCACCATTTGCTGATTTGTTTGTTTGGAGTCGTCAGATAATGTCTTGCTAAACAAAAAAAATGACTAATAATTGGGCTATAAATAATTTTTTTTTTTTGGAGCCATTTCTCAAGTCTAGCACAACAATAAGCAAAATAAGCTTTTCTAGTTAATAATTAACTTGCTACAATTACTTATTTAAAAAATCACAACATGAAATAAGCAATTAAGTAATTGGGAGCCAAATGACATTGCTTATTCTAAATTTTTCGACTACTTATTTATAGAGAATAAACAAATAAACGGATAAGCAAAAACTGAACCAAACGAGGGCTAAGGTAATATTAAAAAACAAGATTTGACGGTAGAATGTTGTCGGTCTTTACATACAAATTAATTAATGTACTATGATGCAAAGCGTTCCAACTTTAGTGTGGATAGAAAAGTTCTGAGAGATACAGAGACGGTGCATGTATCCGTGAGTGTGGTGGCTGCATTTGTTGCAATCACCATAAATATATATACATGCCTACTCCATGTAGAACATGGTTGTCCTCGGTGGTGTAGCCAGAAAATTGTACCAGTGTGGACATAATTTTTGTTGTGTAAAAAAGATATATTATTTTGTAAGAATTTAACATGCATGCCTCGATTTTCATTCGACTTTTGTTCAAGAGACTGTATTTTATGATAATATAGTAAATATAATTCTGCAAACACATACTCCAATAATAGTTTTGAGGCAAAAATTATGTGAATTGAAGTTGTTTTGTGAGTAATTAGTTATTTAGTGATTCTCAGGTATCACCATTTGATGCCCTAACGTCTTTCTCCATCATTTTTGTTTTTGTCCACCTTCATCATTATATAATATTAGTCTCGAGTCAACATAAATATGCGTAGGAGAATGACGTTATAACACTATGCGATGGTGCCCCAAGAACACTCAATAGTTTTTTATATACAAAAGTAATGTGCCAATCGAAATTCAAATATATTTTTTTACAAAAAAAAATCTCAAAATCCAGTGTGGGCCTGTGCCCCCACTGTCCCTAAGCCACTGGTTGTCCTGAATCAAGATTTTAACATCGAATCTCATATGCAGTTTCACCATAAATAAATATGGGGAAATGACTGTTCAGTGGGAAAAGGGGCAAAAAATGCCAATCTCATGAGACACTTCTTGGAAATCATCAGTTGATGGGTGAAGGAAAAATAATTCCAACTTCATGGCATGACAAAAATTGTGGGTCGAAAATACCCCTCGTCTAAAAATTCAATACACAGTCGCCCCACCCCAAACCCATTCCCCCTTTCATCCTTTCAAAAATCAAAAAACGAAATAGACGAAGAGCAACTCCAACTCTCTCCATTGAAGAAGAAACTCTCAAACTCTCTCCAATCGTCTGCCGCTCTGCACGTTGGTGGTCTCTCGTCTCCCTCTCGGTGTGTCCGACCAGGTACCTCCTCTCATCTCTCCATCTATCCCTGGTCTTGTGAAGCAAAACCCTAAATGGGGCGCTATCTGTCTCTCTCTCTCTCTCTCTCTACATACCCATTTGGTTCACTGGTAGATTTTGCACCAGATTCAATGGGACGTAAGTGAATTAATAAGTATGGCACCAGATTCAATGGCACCAGATTTTGCACCCATTTGGTTCACTGGTAGATTGTGAAAATCAAAACGATTTTCTTTGTATGGCTTGTGTTAGAAATTTATCCTGTTGTTCTATTCGCTGTAGCATTAATGGGGGATTCAGGAGTCAGTGAATTAATATAACCACCTTTCCTTGGATTCGATCCTTCTACAATCTCAATTCTCTTGTGTGAATTTTAGAGACCCATCAATCTCTCTCTCACCCTTTTTCTGATTTCCCAATCACCACCAACAAACAAACCCAAAACCAAAATGCTAGCAGTTTTGGACAAATCGATGGCTAAGTGCCCTGAGGCCCTACAGAGTTCCGCACTCGGACTCAATCTTTGCGCTGAGAGATGGGTTTCTAACCCAACACTTCTCGTCCCTACACCCTGGTTCGGTCATTGTCAATTTGGGTTCATCGGGTCTCATGGCCTACACCATGGACAAACAGAACCCTCTCCTCGCACCGAATTCGAGTAAAAGCCAAGTTCGAAGACGTGTGTAGCATTTTGGGTCTACAATGTCCTTTTTAATTAAGCATTTGATTTTTCGAATTGTTTCCATATCGCACCGAATTCGAAGACGTGTGTAGCATTTTGGGTCTACAAAAAGTACATTTATGGCAATTGTTTTCAGATATTGAAAAATAGAGATAATATGATACTAAAAGGTGATTACGAGTGCAACGTAGTAATGACAGTACTACAAATATTTATAGTATAAATTTAAAGGTACTACTATCCCAATTGCTACAACATGAATAAGTAAGATGCTGGAATGTGTTGCCTTAAATTGAATGACTAAAACTTGACGTCAAGTTAATCTATAGCAAAATTAGAGTTTCAATTTTGCAAAGGTCTCCGCAAGTTTGTGCCGACAAAAAGGAGGCCTCTACAAGTTCTTCCCAGAGTCATTTACCACGCAAAAAAGGTTGGGATGTCAGTTTTAATTGACACACATTGACAAAAGTCTTAAACTTCTACTTACTACTACAAGGGGAAAAAACACATTAGCGGGTGTTACACTAAGGGGTGCCTTTTTTTTCTTTTCACGAATTTTTATGTAATATATTGTGAGAGAATGATCTGTCTCAAAACCGCAGTAATAGGGCTCTCTCTCTCTCTCTCTCTCTCAGAAGCAGAACTCTTGGGTTATCACATAATTCCAGTAGACAGTTCGTACACTAGCACCAGTTCTGGCTCCAGGAAGTGATCATTTTCGTAAAAAAATGGGTATATTGTACAGATTTCTTTCAGATAACTCGTGATTTCTGATAATGCGGATAATAAATGGATGTCAATACAATTAGGAAAGCTGATACTACTGCTGAAACAAATTTAAGAACAGAGACCACTCCCGAGTGTTGCTTTATCCCACAATGATTGTGATTTTTTCGGTACACGAGTCAATTGATTGGGAAATTTTTTGAATCTGACCCACCTTGTTGTTTCAGTACACGAGCCTTTGTTTTACACATTGACGAGCTGTGTGCATTGGTCCCCGATATTGTTGATTCCCATTGGGTCTTCTTCAATTTACGTGGAGTTATTGATGTAGCTTCTGGTTCTCAGCCGGGTAAAGAAGTGAGCTTCAAGCATTCATCGACCTCTGCAAAAAATGCAAGGGATACTGAAGTAGGAGAGAAAAGGGTCCCCTCAGCTGCTTCGACATTTGGTAAGCTTAAATTAGGCTGTTTTCTGACTAAATTTTGGTCATAGATATGCTTGTAATGCAGGGGGGATGTTGCTGCTTGATATCGATTTTTTGGATACTATAAAATTTATGAAGAACCAATGGATTGATGTCGATATTTTCCTGCGTTGACTTTAGTATCAACATTAATCAAACTTACCATGGCGGGTGCATGTTTAGATTTTTGGAACTTCTGACATGGGAGTGAATGAATAAACAATCTAAAGGAAATATCAAATGCTAATGGTCTAACCAATGGTCCCAAATTCTCTCTCTCTCTCTCTCTCTCTCTCTCTCTCTCTCTCTCATGATATGGGAATTAAAAAGGGGAAATGACTGTTCAGTGGCAAATAGGGCAAAAAATGCCAATCTCATGAACTGGTTTCTAGACCATTAGTTTGGGGTCTTATAGAAATTTTGATGTCTTCTATCAATATGAAATCTTTAGTTCTCATAGATCGACCTGTTGTTTTTCTGTGTGCTTGTATTTGTGTGGTGAGAAATCTTTTTCGTCATCATATGAACGAAATTGTCTTTGTTTTAACAGTGGTGGTACATGTTGCTTAATTACCTTTGACTTAGTGGAATCTGTTGCAAGCTAATAGATTTATAATGGCTGTATGCCGACATTTTACTTCTGCCAATAGGATGGGCAATGTCTAATCTTTTTGTCATACATGTGTGCTTGAAACGGGCTTCGCACGGGCTGAAAGTTCACTTCAAAACTGAAAGTTCCTTTCGGTACCTTTGAGTATTCAGAAAATCTAGAAAGAGATATATGATAATCCCCTATGATAATTAGTGGTAGCTATCGTTTCTTAGCATGCTTGATGTAGCCCTGAAGAGAGCTTCTTTGAATGGCTATGATAGTCAGTTGGAGTCCAGAAAAGCCATAGAAATTCAAATAGCTAATTATGAGGTGCATTGTAAACTATAAAATGATAAATTGCATGGTTGAGCCATGGGTGCTCAAAATCTGAATTTCCTAGTTCAGTAATAGTACAAAAGAATTCTTTTGATTCATGTATAAATTGCTTTGTTGATCAAGTGAAGGTAATTATGGGGATTAGGGAATAAAATTCATTTATACTTCTTATTCATATATATATTTTTTTAGATCCCAGATGTTGTGATACTACAATGAATTCTTCTTCCTTCTTTCTTGAAGGTGTGTCTCCAATTATTGACTGTGTAACTTGTATATGATCTCAGGATTGAAGACGTTGATCAAAACATCGGAGAGAATTATCCGTGTAGTGCTTGTGAGGGCGGCACTACTGAAAATACAGGTTTACCCTTGTCATTTTCCACGGTTGAGCTTTGTCATTGTGTAATAATAAAAGAGTAAACAAGCATTAGTTGCCCAACATGCTATTTATTAAACTCTATGCCCAAGTTGCTATTTATTTAACACTTTGGAATCTTTAACTACATTATAGCATTTGTGGAAGAACCTAAATATGTTGAGACATACTAGGTGGTGGGCCTGCCAGATTGGCAGTTGTACATATTTGTTATAGTTTGTTTATTTTGTTCCGTCTCTGGTTGTTTGGAAATGATAATGATAGTGACTGTGAATTCCAGAACTGACTTTTCGACTACTACCGGAAGGCAACACTGTAATCTGTTTAAAATGCGTCTATCTATTGGTGCCTTAGATGATATAAAAGGAATAATCCAAGACAAACCAAACAAAAGTAGGCCTCATCTCTGAATTGATTGGTATTGGTTCCCTTTTTCTCCATACTGCTATGTCAAGGCCTAAAGCACAAAACTCAAAAATTGAACAAGTCCCTGTGAGCTATTTTGTGCAAGGAAGTCCAGCTTGGCATCCCAATAATTCTAAAAGCTCGATAAATTTCAGCAAAAGTCTAAGTTTAGAGGGCATACCGCTGGATACAAGCCATATTAGGACAAAACAAAAAAACACTATAAAAAAAAAAACAAAAAATAAGAGAGAGAGACACCTCTATACAATCGACATGCAATTATTCGTAAGGGGATTCATAATTTGTCTGAGTGTTTAACTATCTAAATAGATATATTCCAATCAAGACAACGAATCCAGTTGCCATGTCTTATCTACAGCATCCAAAGAGCAAACTCTCTATCTCTAAACATCTTTCTCAATATTCCCCAACACCTTAGTACTACTAACTTTATTCTGAAAATATCTTGTGTTGCTCTCTATCCACAGATCATAAATTGATGCTGCAAGAGCCAGCCTATAAATGTACCTGTAAAACTCTTCACTTTCACACTCTGAATAGCCCAATCCAACTGACCACTCCAATTGCCAAGGATCATGTAGAGCTGCATTCTATCCGATATGCTACACCATACCTCTGCAAGGTACCAACACTTGCGGAAAAGGTCCTTAATCTCCTGACATTCATCCTGGAGATAGCATAATAGCATACATGATCTAGACCCATGCCCTGAACTGAACCCTTAATTATTCCTTGGTCGCTAACCTCGCAAGACAACGCACCCAAATCACAAAAACCTCTTTGGTTCATTAGATGTGAATCAAACAACAGGACCTCTTGGAACCTATGTTGTGTCTCTCTTGGCATTCCAGGCAGTTTTATGTAAAAACCGTTAGATATGGAATTTAGATCCCACCAGTTCCGACTTAGGCACTATGATCCTTTTGTTGCTTGGTACATTTTCCAAAAAACCAGTTCGTAGGGAGGGGTGTGTGTTCCTTCCTAATCCAGGCCTGTAGAAGGGCGTACATACATTTCATCTCCAAAGGGTTGGGCAGGAGACATCAATGGGCTAACCAACCTATGGTGCATTGAGAGAACTCAACTTTGATAAATCCTTGAGCTATTTATTAACATATTGTTTTCAATTCCTTGTAGGAACATGCCATTCACAAAGGAACAAGTTCGAAGACGAGCGAGGGAAATATCGAATGCCAACGAGGCAAAACTTGAACAGCCTCCACAAAAGCGGTGTCGACAAAGCCATGGTTATAATCTCTTTGTGTGAGTCTTCTTAAACCTTACATAATATATGTTGATTCCGATTGTGATTGTAACTTCGTAGAATTGATTTCCCCTGCTTGTAATTTTCATAATTGTATACTTCTAATCCATAATAGTTTGTTAAATGTAGCAAGGATGTATCGTCTGGTCTTACGCTTGGCCTTGGAAAAAATACACATGCTTGTTATACGAGCAACGGAGCGGTATGTTATCATATTTAGTACAACTTAATTTTTTTTTGATTATTTCAATATATGATATTCATTGGTTAATTTGCGTAATAGTTGATGTACTGGGCTAAGCGTTGGTATCAAGATAAAAAACCAAATTGGAAAGAGATATATGCTGAAAAGGCTTTGGAGGAGCGTGTTGAACTTCCTGCTTCTTTTATTCTCACTGCTTCAGTTGATTAGTATGTTTTTGTGTTTCCTGTATTCTACCCTTGTTACCCGTCATGTAGCCCTTGTGGCCATCCCTTTTATTTCACGCAATTATCTTTTCTTTTTTCTTTTTCTTTGTCCTCCCTGGGGTATGCCCCTTGTAGGCTGTACATTCGCTTAGCCTTTTTTAATTTCAAGCTTATTTACCCAAAAAAAAAAAAAAAAGACAACTGGTGAGTGATGAAGGTGTGACCCTGTTACCTGTTTTATCTAATTGAAGTTCTCCCATTCTTAGTCATTAATTTGGCATACCCTACCTTTGGTTTGGAAATATTGATGATTCATAGCTTTGTGGTCTACTGCTGCCATAGTTTTATCTAATATTTGTTTCCCTTTCTTAGTCATGATTGTGGCATATATGTCATCAAGTTCATGGACTTGTGGAAGGGAAGAATGGCCTCCGCGGAATTGGACCATGAGACTGTGAATGATGTTCGGCGCAAGATATTGGCTTCACTAGTTATGGATGACATGAACGAGCAACGAGAGTCTATAATACAAGCAGCTGGCTTGAAAACATAACTTGTAAGTGTTCAATCTTTTACAAAATTTATTCGACCTACAGTCGTACACAACTGTGTTAGCTACTTATTCGACCTAGATTCTCTAACTTGCTTCCTGGGACCAAGACACTTGCACTTGTAGTTGTACACAAATGTAGCACCCCTGAGTGGGTGGCAATGTTTGTCAAGTCAGGCCTTATTTGTAGAGAGATTATTTCACTTGCACTCTGGGTCCATAATACTTGCACCTCAACTGTATACATATAGCACCCCTGAGGAAAACCATTGCACCCATGTAACTCCTGTGTGTGGGCGCCAGTGTTATCAACTGGACTCTTTTTTGCAGAGAGATTATTGGGCTTACACCCTGGGTCCAACACACTTGCACCTCCAGTGTATAAATGTAGCATCCCTGAGGATAACTATTGCACTCATGTAACCCCTGAGTGGGTGGCAATGTTTGTCAAGTCAAGCCTTATTTGCAGAGATATTGTTTCACTTGCACTCTGGGTCCATAATACTTGCACCTCAACTGTCTACATATAGCACCCCTGAGGAAAACCATTGCACCCATGTAACTCCTGTGTGTGGGCGCTAGTGTTGTCAACTGGACTATTCTTTGCAGAGAGATTCTTGGGCTTACACCTTGGGTCCCACACACTTGCACCTCCAGTGTCTAAATGTAGCACCCCTGAGGATAACTATTGCACTCATGTAACTCCTGAGTGGGTGGCAATGTTTGTCAAGTTATTCGTGGGAAATATCTCACATTATGTATTTTGTTATGGTTTGATTGGAATTTGGTTGTGTGAACTGGTTGATGGCATTTGGACAAACTCAAACTTGTTAATTGGGTCTGGTTTGGACAGTGTCAAAATGTTTGAAAAATGGCACTTTTTATTTTATTTTGAGATTTGAATATTGTGGGTTTTGCATTTTACTCGATGTACTAAACCATTAAACTGCAAACATTAAACCACTAATCCTTTTTTAGTTTCAAAATGCAGCTGAGAACACTTATTTGGACTAAGCAGTGCATGAAGATGAAGATGACACCCACTTTTTTGGATTGGTTTTGTGGTGGGTTGTAAGTAATTAATTTTAATAGCACAACTAATTTTTTAGTGGAGTTCACCACTAGGTTTTTGGCATGGTTGAGCTTGATGGATGAACTTAATGTTGGTTTGACTTATATGTGGGTTCTTATGTCGTACATATGCAAGGAAGGGGTATGTAATTAAGCTACTGGAGTACTTCGTATTGGTGTCTTTGAAATGCTGCTGAGAACACTTTTTGGGACTGAGCAGTGCATGAAGATTAGGATGACACACCCACTTTTTTGGATTGGTTTTGTGGGGGGTTGTAACTAATTATTGTTAAGTGATAGGCGCGCAATGTCATAGATATAAGCGCCTAAGTAGGGCGAATTAGCGCATTAGAGGCGCGATTTATTTCATTTTCCACTTGATTCGGTGTTGTCTCTTGTTTTTGGTGTTTGTGTTTGTTTTGTAGGAAACAGGCCGAAAAGGAGCACGGAAAGTGACACAAGGCATCGGGCATGCGGGGAACCGGTGGGACCCAAGCAAGGACGACCAAAAAGCTGAAAAGTCAACTTTGAGGCTTGGTATCGATACAGGGATTGTCCTGTATCGATACCCAAGCACCATTCTGGAAATAGAGCCCACGGGTATCGATACAGGACTTCTCCTGTATCGATACCGAGGGTCTTAAAAGCCAGCGTTTGACTTGCCACGTGTGTTGACTTCGGGGGAGGATAAATACCCCGTTTTAGGGCCGAATTAGGGTTCGAAACTTTGTTTAGTTTTCTCCTTATTTCGCAGCCGTTTTTCTTCTGAAGTTATTACTTTCCGGAGACTTTTGGATTGAGGTTTTTACAGTTTTGATCGCTGATTCTCGCATAGCTTCGGTAACTTTCTAATTTCTTTACAGTAATCTCAGTTCACGGGAGTTTGTCCGTGATCTGAGCTCGAATCTTCTGTTTAATTCATATTTCAATAGAATCACATGTGTTATTTAAGGATTATGTTATTTGTTCGTTTCAATATGAGTGAGTAGTTCCCTAAGTATGGTCGCGGGGTGATTAACTCTCCGTGACCAGGGCTGGATACGTTCTTGCTCCGATTTTCACGGTTAACAATGGTAAACGCAATTTTAGGTTATTAAAGAACGACCGTTGGACGAATCCGGGCATCGTCGGAGCCCATGTAACGCGAGGTGCGGGGGACCAAAACCCGTTCTTCGCTGTACATGGGTAAACGGCGACCACGAGGATTCGCATCTTTCGGGGTATCTTTTTCTCTCTAAAGTCAAATGTTTTTGGAACAATGAATGGAGCAAGAAATATCCGGACCTGGTCACCGTGTTATGAACCCTACGACTGTACTTTCTTTTAATTAATTTAATCAAAATCAGTTTTCCTCTTAATTTAGTTAATTCACAAATCAAAATCACAAAGGGTGGCTACCTAAGAGCCGTGTTTAAACCTAGCAACCCGAGTACTTAGTAAGCACTTTCCACCTTCTCTGTGGATTCGATTCCGGTCTTACCGGGTATTGTGCTACACCGGTCTCCGCCCTACGCTTGGGGCAACCCAGTAATTTAGGTATAGGATTTCGGTCAAGCATTTTGGCGCGCGCGTTGCCGGGGAAGGCAAAAGGTGTTAAGAATTCGGGTCGTTAGTGTCTAATTAATTTTAGCTTTAATTTTATCTTTATAAAAAAAAAAAAAATTTTTTTTAGGTAAATCTTTAGTTGTTATTTTTAGAATCGAGTCAAGATAGGTAAAGGAAAGAAGGGTTCACCAAAAGGGGACCCACTCTTTTTCCGAGACCCGTCTAAGCGTCTTTGTCGGATAGATAAAGAGTCGTTGGTGGAAGTCCCACTAGCAGGTGCTTCTGGTCAGTTCGAGCCACTAGCAGTCCAGCCAGCAGCACTCCCACTAGAGTGGCCGTCCACTCAATCCGAGTCTTCTGAGAGTCAATCTAATTCCACTCTGTTCTTAGAATTTCCCAACCCACTTTTTGACTTAGAGAGTGAGCCACCGATGGCGGAACAGAAATCTATGCGGGATTACAGGCATCCCGAGAGGACTACTCCTCTTGGCCCGATAGTTCTGCCGACTGAGACTGTGGAGGCACGCAATGCCTTCACTGTGAAACCAGGAACCCATAATGCTCTCCCTCTCTTCTATGGTAGGGAAAATGAGGACCCTTATGAGCATGTCCGCCATTTTGAGGGGTTGGTGCGCACCCTAGCCACCACTACCCAATGGGAAAACGCTTGCCTTAAGCTTTTCCCCGCATCTTTGAAAGATGGGGCGGACAAGTGGCTCAGAATGCAGAAAGAGCGGTCTCTCACGACATGGACAGCTGTTAGGGAGCTGTTCTATAGGAAATATTTCTCTGAGGGTAAGTCACAGCACCTGACTCGCCAACTCCAGTCGTTCAGACAAAAAGAGAGTGAGTCATTTTTGAGGTGTTGGGAGAGGTTCAAAGACTTGTTGTTGTCTCTACCCCACCACGGGTTTGAGAAACATCAGTTGGTGACATTCTTCCAGCTGGGCCTAAACATTGCGACGGCCCAACAGATTGAGTATCTTTGTAGGGAGGGAGATTTCCTAGATAAAGCCCCAGATGAGGCATGGGATTTCTTAGATGAGTTGGCCGAAAAACATAGAAGTTGGGAACCTTCCGACTTAGCTGACAGGGCCATAGCTGCACAGGGACCCAGTGGGTCCGGTATTTTTCCCCTGAGCGTGAGGGAACACACTGTCCAGTCCCAGTTGGACAAATTGACCAAGCAGATGGAGGACTTGCGACTGAAGGAAGTCCACCAAGTGAATGCTGTGAGAGTGGAGGAAGTGTGCGCTTTGTGTGAGTGTCCGGGGCATTCAGTGACTGCTTGCCCCGCCTTTCCAATGGTTAAGGAAGCCTACCAAAGCAACCAAGCTGAGGTGAATGCGGTGAACCAACGTTGGGATCCGTTCTCCAACACTTATAATCCAGGCTGGGCTCATCACCCAGCTCTGGGATGGAGAGATCCCAAAGCACCAGTGCCACCCCAGACACTGCCTCAGCAACAGGTGCAACCATTCCGGCCTCAGCAAGGCCAAATGTCCCAATATCGCTATCCCTCACACAATCAGCAGGGGTACGGTCCTTCATATTCTGGACCACCCCCAGGCATAAATCATCCACCGAGGGATAAGCAGACTGATGATATGTTAAAAGCTCTCATGCAGTCTCAATTGAGCTTTACTGAGCAGACTAAGCAAGCGATTGGAGACATTAGGTCTCAATTAACCCAGTTGACGGCAGTAGTTGGGCAAAACCAACAGGAGAGGGGAAAATTTCCCTCTCAACCTCAAGCCAATGCTGTCGGTTCTAATTATCTGGGAGATGGTTCAGGCACGAGTAATTTGAACTCCAGTCAGGAGGAAGCAAAGGCGATCACCACTCTCAGAAGTGGGAAGGTGGTCGATAAGACTATTCCTTTGGTGCAAAAACCGGTTCCACCTCCGGAGCTGGTCGCTGCACCAGTAGTTGTCCCTGATGTGAGTAAGTGTACTGAGGAGGAGAGAGAAATAGAGTCACCTGAGGTGGTGGTGCCTGCTCCTGCGGCCCCCACGACTCCTTTGCCACTCGTTGCACCATATCCTCATCGTTTGGTGGCAAAGCCTAGCGTCAATGTGAACTTCCAGATTCTTGAGCTGTTCAAGAAGGTTCAGTTTCCTATCTCTTTGATGGAAGCCATTGACGCTATTCCTCAATTTGCGAAGGTGCTTAAAGATCTGTGCACGTCAAAACGGAGAACTAAGAGTCAGTGCAACGTGCTACTGACGGAGCAAGTGAGCTCCATTCTCCAAGCTGATATTCCGATTAAGCGGAAAGATCCAGGTTGTCCCACTATCCCTATAGCTATTGCGGGCCAGAATTTTGAGAAGGCCTTACTGGATTTGGGAGCGAGTGTCAATTTGCTCCCATATTCGGTATATCTGAGATTAGGTTTAGGTGACCTTAGAGCCACACCGGTCACGCTACAGCTGGCTGACCGGAGTGTGAGAATTCCTAAGGGGGTAGTGGAGGATGTGTTGATTCAGGTAGGGGAGTTTCTGTTCCCCGTGGATTTCATTGTCTTGGACACGTGTCCAATCCCGGAAGTCTTTGAGAAGACTCCCATTATCCTTGGCCGTCCGTTTTTAGCCACCTCCAGTGCTGTAATGAATTGCAAAACTGGACAAGTCCAATTATCGTTTGGGGACTTGAAAATGGAGGTGAATGTCTACAATGTCGATAGTAGAGTCGAGGATGATGAGGAGGTCTATGAGGTTAGTTTGATCGACACGCTAGTGCAAGAGCATGTCGAAAATATGTTGTATACGGATCCTCTGGAGATAGTCCTAACCGCCAATGAGGCGTCATTTTTAGATTCTCCAGAGGTTGGGAGTTTGATGGAGATGCTTTCAGTAGATGATGTATGTGGCGCCGTTTGGGACCCAGTTCTCGAACCGCTGGGCGCCCCATTATCTAAAGCTCTCCCATCATCGGTCCAGCCGCCAAAACCTGAATTGAAACCTCTGCCGGATACGTTGAAATATGCCTTTCTCAAAGGTAGTGAGACGTTTCCAGTGGTGATCTCCTCCTCCTTGGAGGCGGATCAAGAGGCTAAATTACTTGCCATGCTGAGAGAGCATATAGGGGCGATTGGCTGGACGATAGCAGACCTTCAGGGTATTAGTCCTACGGTGTGTACACACCGCATTTTTCTTGATGAGGATGTGAAGCCTTCTAGGCAACCTCAGCGCCGTCTGAACCCCAACATGAAGGAGGTGGTTAGGACGGAGGTGCTTAAGCTTTTAGATGCGGGTATCATTTACCCGATTGCCCATAGTGAGTGGGTAAGTCCTGTGCAGGTTGTGCCTAAGAAGGCAGGAGTGACAGTAGTGAGGAATGAGGAGGGAGAGTTAGTGCCAACCCGTGTTCAGACCGGGTGGCGTGTTTGCATAGACTACCGGAAGCTCAACGCGAGCACCCGGAAGGACCATTTTCCCCTCCCATTCATTGACCAGATTTTAGAGAGAGTCGCGGGCAGAGCGTTCTATTGCTTCCTGGATGGATACTCTGGCTACAATTAGATTGAGGTAGCCATGGAGGACCAGGAAAAGACCACCTTTACGTGCCCCTATGGTACTTTTGCCTACCGTCGCATGCCTTTTGGCTTGTGCAATGCTCCCGGCACCTTCTCGAGGTGTATGATGGGAATTTTCAGCGACATGGTAGAGAAGATAGTGGAGGTGTTTATGGATGACTTTTCAATTTTTGGGGATTCGTTTGACGGATGCCTCGAGAACTTAGGGAAAGTTTTGACCAGGTGCGAGGAGAAGCGCCTTGTGCTGAATTGGGAGAAGTGCCACTTCATGGTGACCCAAGGTATTGTGTTGGGACACATTGTCTCATCCAAGGGTATTGAGGTGGACAAGGTGAAGATAGACTTAATTGCGAATCTTCCCACTCCAAAGACTGTCAAGGATATCCGATCTTTTCTAGGTCACGCCGGTTTTTACCGGCGATTCATTAAGGATTTCAACGCTATCTCCCGGCCTTTGTGTCATTTGTTAGCGAAGGACACACCCTTTGTGTGGTCCGACGTTTGTGAGGGGGCATTCTAGAAATTGAAGCGGAGTCTCACAACTCCGCCAATCGTTCAATCCCCGGATTGGAGTTTGCCATTTGAGCTTATGTGTGACGCGTCCGACTATGCAGTTGGAGCGGTTTTAGGTCAGAGGCGAGGGAAAGATCCCTGTGTGATATATTATGCGAGCAAGACATTGAATGAGGCACAACTGAACTATACCACCATTGAGAAGGAGTTATTAGCAGTTGTGTTTGCCTTAGATAAATTCCGGTCCTACTTGGTGGGGTCGCAGATTGTGGTGTATACCGATCATGCGGCCTTGAGGTATTTGATGACCAAGCAGGATGCGAAGGCTCGCCTTATCCGGTGAATTCTTTTGCTGCAAGAACTCCACCTCATCATTAAGGATAAGAAAGGGGTGGAGAATGTAGTGGCTGACCACCTGTCTCGTTTGGAGTTTGAGGACCCCACCTCTCATCTCCCTATTGTGGATACTTTTTCAGACGAGCAGTTGTTCGCTGCTAATGCGTGCCCGTGGTTTGCAGATATCGCCAATTACTTGGTGACTGGGCAGATTCCACCCCATTGGTCTACATCTGAAAAACAGCGATTTTTGAGAGAGGTCCGACAGTATATTTTCGATGATCCCTATGTTTTTAAGTACTGCGCGGACCAGATAGTGCGTCGTTGTGTCCCCGAGGTTGATCAGAGGGGGATATTAGAGTTTTGTCATTCGGAGGCGTGTGGCGGTCATTTTTCCGCCAAGAAAACCACCGCCAAGGTCTTACAGTGTGGCTTCTTTTGGCCAAATTTATTTAAGGATGCATATGTGTTTTGCAAGTCTTGTGACTGGTGTCAGAAATTAGGTAAAGTCGGTCCGAGAAATATGATGCCCCTCCACAGTATTTACGTGTTGGAGGTTTTTGATTGTTGGGGCATTGATTTCATGGGCCCATTCCCAGTGTCACATGGTTTTGAGTATATCCTCCTGGCGGTGGATTATGTGTCAAAGTGGGTCGAGGCGATTCCCACAAGGACTAGTGATTCTAAGGTGGTGCTCGAGTTTTTAAAGAGTCATGTTTTGTCGAGATTTGGCATGCCACGTGCCATTATCTCTGATCAGGGCACCCACTTTTGTAATCGGTCCTTTGAGACATTGATGAGGAAGTATGGCATCTCTCACAAGGTGTCTACGGCCTATCACCCTCAGACCAATGGCCAGGTTGAGTTGGCCAATCGGGAGATTAAGGGAATTTTAGAGAAAACAGTGAACCCGAGTAGGAAGGATTGGTCCCTGTGACTGATTGATGCATTGTGGGCCTACCGCACTGCTTACAAGACCGTGTTGGGTGCTTCACCCTATCGGCTTGTTTACGGTAAGGCCTGTCACCTGCCCGTGGAAATGGAGCATAAGGCCCATTGGGCCATTAAGACGGTGAACGCGAGTTTGCCAGAGGCAGGTGCCCATAGGAAGCTCCAACTGTGTGAGCTTGAGGAAATTAGGAATGATGCGTATGAGAGTACCAGCATCTACAAAGCTAAGGTTAAGGCGTACCATGATAGGAATATCCAACGCAAAACCTTTAGTGTGGGGCAGAGAGTTTTATTATATAACTCGCGCATTCACTTATTTCCAGGGAAGTTGAGGTCTCGTTGGGATGGTCCGTATGTAGTCCATCAGGTTTACCCGAACGGTTCTATAGATGTCTGTGACCCTAAGGATAATCATATTTTCAAAGTTAATGGGCAGCGTCTTAAACCATTTCTAGAAATCATCGACATAGGTGAACCTGAGGAGGACTTAGTTGATCCGGTTTACTCGGATATTCCCGTAGTGTAGCCATTGCGCTATGTTTTTACGGGTAGCTCACGCGTACCATGCTCTTCATTGAGTGTGGACCCGACTCCTTGTGATAGGGTACCCATCATTGACTTGGGTATTTATAGCTTCGCACGCCGCTATTAAAATAAGGATCGTGTGCCCAGCTCCGGTTAGTAAGGGCATTTTCGTTGAAAAAAAATATAATAATATTTTCGGTCCGGTATAGCCACCTAATTTCTAGCCTTAAATTTGTGTATCTGGGTTTCGAACAATCTTATTGCCGTGTCTCGGATAGTCATTAAAGACGATTGGCTCTGATTGCTTTAAGGAAGAACCTTGAGTAATTTAACCTGTTGAGTCATGACTTACCCGGGATTGTTATGATGACCTTCTCTACACAAATTTAAGTGAGAAATTAGGGAGAAAAGTAGTACCCGTGTCTTTCACGTGACGGAAGTGGTGGTGTATTTTCGTTTTCTGTTATTGTTTTTGGTTTCTCTGTGTACGCCCGGATACCACGTGCCGGGCTGGACTGACGTGTTTTGCAGGTTGCACGGTGAGCGTACCTGGAATTCCTCGTATATCGGCCGAGGTCATGGTGGTTGGCTGCCACCCGGAGGTCCAGTTCTTCCCCTTGTTTTTCAATTTTCCTGTCTCCATGCTTTGGGGACATAGCATTATTCTAGTTGGGGGAGGGTGTACTTTGTACTTTTATAGCGTTGCTAGGTAGTTTTGGGGATACGGGTGTTATGCATTTTGTAGGTATCATCGAGCAAATGGTTAATTTGAATGTATGCCTGTTTAATTTGAATGCATGCATATATTTGGCTATATACATTGAACATGATGCACTGTCAAAGCATGTGAATAAGTGTCCCCACATCGATAATAGCGTATCCTGAATAACATTCCCATGTTTCTTGTATTCATTTCTGCAATCGCATAAAATAGTAGGCTTTTGTTTTTGCAAGTAAGAGACCAATTATTTTTCATGCATTTGTGAGAGTGAATAACGTGCATAGGGGATGAAACAAGGCCATTTTGCATGATTAAACCACATATGAGTCCCGTCGACCCATCTTAAACCAGTCCGAGTCAGTTCCCCGTGTCTAACTTAGGAAACCGGTGTTTTGGTTGGATTGAAGTTTGGGGGAAGTCAAGCTCCGTGCATCATAAGTGTCGTACTGCTGTGGAAAAATTTGTGAAGCAATGTGCTTTTGAGGGATTACTTTTGAAGAAGTCTGACTAGGTGTCATGTTTTGGAAACCAAAACCCATAAACCCCAGCCTATTTCAATAAAAAAAAAAAACCTTTAGGTATCGATACAGCAAAAGTGCTGTATCGATACCGGTTGTCCCATTCGCGAACAGAACATACGGGTATCGATACAGGTCTTTTCCTGTATCGATACCGAGGCCCTTATACGCGAATTTTTAAGGGTTCAGCCGGTCATTTGTACCCACTCTTCATCTTCTTCCCCAACTTCTTCTCTCTCTCTCTAACCCTACCCACGAAATACCTCCATTGTTAACCCTTTCAAACCTCCATAACTCCACCAAATCTTACCCAAATTCCACCAAACTTCACCAAAACACTCCTCTTCTCCATCTCTACCACATATACCTCTCAAATCCCTTCCAAAATCCTTATCTCTCCAGATCTAAAAAACCCGAAATTTCCAAAACCCTAAATTTTCCAAAACCCATCTCTTAAACATGGCACCTAAGAGGATTCCCGCTAGCGCTAAGGGCAAAGGGACGGCTTCCTCGAGTGCCGCTCCCAGCAAGCGGCCGGAGGAAGGAGGACTAAGGATCAGATTACCCGGGATGAACGGGAAAAGTGGGAGGCTTCCATTGAGCAGAGGGGCGTCAAGAACGAGCGCCACATTATTCGGGACGGGTTTCTCCCAAACGACGTCACCATCCAAGCCATTGGGCGACAAGGTATGTCGTTTTGGTTCGAACCAAACCCCGGATATAACTTAGAACTCGTGAGGGATTTTTATAAAAATATTCATGTACCAGCATCCGGGACTGCATTTAGTTCCGCGACTCAGATAACCTCACGAGTTTCTAGGACTCCCATTATAATCACACCCGATGTTATAGCTGCAAGTTTGCGCTATCAAAGGCCAACCGATACTAATTACCCATGCCCCGCTGAGGATTTTGTCCCACACACAGTGACGGGTATTTTGTATGAGAGACGTAGAGATGCTAGAATTCCTCACCGGCCGGGCAAGTTTAGGGCGGCATATCGGTTTGTGAACCAAGTGGTTTGCTACAATCTGGACCCGAGGGCAACTGAAAATAAGCCCTCAGAGACTACTGGGAATATGTTGACAGCTTTCATGGATCCGGATACTGTGTGTGACTGGGCATTATTCATTTACTCGAAGATTATCGACTTCCGTGATGCCCCAACACAGACCCGAATGCCATTCCCTTGCCTGATTACGACCATTGCTAGAGGAGGAGCTTATTTGACTACCGAACCACCAGCCAACGCAACCAATACCACTTGGCTGCAGAAGATTTTTTGCCAAGGGGTCGCTACCATCCAGAGCCATCAGAAGATCAAGAGGGAGGTGCGACAAAATGCAAGAATTCTGCAGCAGATGAATCACAGAGAAGAGTGGATGGTAGGGCGACTTGAGGGGTCGACTTCAGATCCATATGTTCCTCTTGAGTTGCCCGAGCTGGAGGTCAGCGATGATTTCGCTGATGGTGAACTAGAGGAGGAGGAGGTTGAGTCGGATTGAGTGATCATTTGTGTTGCATGGGGCTGACTGAGGGTAGGTAGTGATAGTTGGAGGTGTTATTTTATGTTGGGTTTTAGTTTGTTATTTCATGTTGGATATTTTGTTATTTCATGTGGAACTCTTATGTCTGTTTTCCTTTTGGGTTTGTAATATAACTCTCAGGATGATGTTTTTACTTTTATTTTCATGTTGTGGACTTGGTTTGGGAGGCGCCGATGGGCGCATTGACAGGGTTTAGACATGACAGGTGCGGCCAGTCAGGGTAGTTGACCTTGAGCTTTATAGGCCGTCACCTGATTTTGCAGTTTTCCATTTTGTTCTAACCAAGGTCAATATAATCCAGAAAGTCTTTAGTCGATCGTGTGCACGTATTTTATCTCTCACTTATGCATGACTCATAATGATGTTACTTATTTTGTGAAATCATATTTGGACATATTGTGCAAATTGTGCGGATTATTTCTTGCTAAGCGTTCAATTTGATTGGCACGTGGAAACCAGTTGTTCGGTTTCACGCATCTCGCCAAGCGCTTGTATGGGATGTTGAGTGATCTAGTGAGTTGTGTGACGCGATTATTCTTGTTGGGATATTTATTCGTGCATGTGGAGCTATGCTAACCGTGTTCAATTTTCTGTCAAAGCATGCATGTATTTGAGTTACATGCATATTAGGAGGCGAATATCTATCGCTATGATTGATTATTTTTACAGGTGTCATAACCCCCGTACCCCCGTTCGTGTTTTTCTAGTTTCCTTTCATTGGTTATATTTCCTTCGTTCCTAGGGACTAGCAACGCTCAAGTTGGGGGGTGTGATAGGCGCGCAATGTCATAGATATAAGCGCCTAAGTAGGGCGAATTAGCGCATTAGAGGCGCGATTTATTTCATTTTCCTCTTGATTCGGTGTTGTCTCTTGTTTTTGGTGTTTGTGTTTGTTTTGTAGGAAACAGGCCGAAAAGGAGCACGGAAAGTGACACAAGGCATCGGGCATGCAGGGAACCGGTGGGACCCAAGCAAGGACGACCAAAAAGCTGAAAAGTCAACTTTGAGGCTCGGTATCGATACAGGGATTGTCCTGTATCGATACCCAAGCACCATTCTGGAAACAGAGCCCACGGGTATCGATACAGGACTTCTCCTGTATCGATACCGAGGGTCTTAAAAGTCAGCGTTTGACTTGCCACGTGTGTTGACTTCGGGGGAGGATAAATACCCCGTTTTAGGGCCGAATTAGGGTTCGAAACTTTGTTTAGTTTTCTCCTTATTTCGCAGCCATTTTTCTTCTGAAGTTATTACTTTCCGGAGACTTTTGGATTGAGGTTTTTACAGTTTTGATCGCTGATTCTCGCATAGCTTCGGTAACTTTCTAATTTCTTTACAGTAATCTCAGTTCACGGGAGTTTGTCCGTGATCTGAGCTCGAATCTTCTATTTAATTCATATTTCAATAGAATCACATGTGTTATTTAAGGATTATGTTATTTGTTCGTTTCAATATGAGTGAGTAGTTCCCTAAGTATGGCGCGGGGTGATTAACTCTCCGTGACCAGGGCTGGATACGTTCTTGCTCCGATTTTCACGGTTGTAAACGCAATTTTAGGTTATTAAAGAACGGCCGTTGGACGAATCCGGGCATCGTCGGAGCCCATGTAACGCGAGGTGCGGGGGACCAAAACCCCTTCTTCGCTGTACATGGGTAAACGGCGACCACGAGGATTCGCATCTTTCGGGGTATCTTTTTCTCTCTAAAGTCAAATGTTTTTGGAACAATGAATGGAGCAAGAAATATCCGGACCTGGTCACCGTGTTATGAACCCTACGACTGTACTTTCTTTTAATTAATTTAATCAAAATCAGTTTTCCTCTTAATTTAGTTAATTCACAAATCAAAATCACAAAGGGTGGCTACCTAAGAGCCGTGTTTAAACCTAGCAACCCGAGTACTTAGTAAGCACTTTCCACCTTCTCTGTGGATTCGATTCCGGTCTTACCGGGTATTGTGCTACACCGGTCTCCGCCCTACGCTTGGGGCAACCCAGTAATTTAGGTATAGGATTTCGGTCAAGCATTAAGAGCACAACTTATTGTTCACTGGAGTTCACCAATATTTTTTTGGCATGGTTGAGCTTCATAGATGAAGGGGTATGTAATTAAGCTACTGGAGTACTTTGTATTGATGTTATTAATATCTAATTATGGGGTATGTAATTAACAAACTTTGCTACTTAGATACTTGCACCTTGTTACTTGGATACTATTTGGCAAAATCTAATGAATGGTTGGATATTTAGTGTCAGTGTGTGGTTGGGAAGTTTAGTTGGGAAATTTCCTTTTGTATGTGTGCATGGGAAATTGTAGGTCGAATAAGCTTCTTTTTCTATGTGTGCGTGTTTCTGATGCAATTTGTATGCATGAACTGGCATTTAAACCGGAACCAATAATTGAAAATAAACAAAAACCACCAATTACAATAGATGCCGTGGGAGTACTACATTTCGGTTCATTCTTCAAACACGGCTTCAAGGTTGAAACTTGTGATATTCAAACAGGTGGTTTTGTGTGGTCTCCATATGACAATATCTCTCATTACGAGGCAGACACCGGCCTTAATTTTCCCTAGATATACTTCGTCTGCCTTCTCAGCCACAGATCCCGAAACAGAGCCTGTGGGATCCTGTTACAAAAATCAAAACACGGATAAGTTATGGTGTGGTTTATGGAAATAAATTATGAAAAAACGTACTCACCTTCAACTCCACCCAAGCTCCGCCAAGTCCATCACGCACGCATGATTTTACGAATGCGACAACCTAAATAAAAATAGAAATACATTGAACTCGTAACTATGGTACCTCCAAATACATTTTTAAGTATATACAAAAATATGTACAACAACTTACGAGTTTGACCCGATCCAAGTGTTTCATTTCACGCACAATTGCGAAATTTGTATAACCTGGCTCTTGCATGTATCCACCTTGCACGACAGCTAACCAAGCATTGTTATGAACAAATGCGGTGTCCTCACTCTCAACCGTCAACACTCTATGTATAGCTTGCTGTGTGTTCATCTCCAATACACCCTCTCCACCCTCTCTTCTCTCCATTGCCATCTGGACAAGACCGGCTGGCCCTAGAATTAAGCCTCTACATTTTTTTGCACCTCAAGAACTTTCTCCTCCCCATTTACGTTTCTCTCTGTTCATGTCTTTGTTGGTGTAATGGAATAACAGAAATCACATACAAATGTTGAAGACTTGCTGCTTTTCATTTATAGTGTCCAACTTAAAATTCTATCCGACATCAAGTTCATTAAATTTCGATAAAATTTCGTCCATTGCACCCTCTGTCCATCACCATTGCACCGTAAGTGGAAAACAGTGGCACACCTAACAAAATTCATTGGACCCACGTAAGTCCAGTGATGTGTTGTCCACTCAACCCTTTTTGCAGGGAGATTCTCCAACTTTTTGCAGAGAGATTCATAGAGTTGCACCTTGTGTCCAAATCACTATTCTCCAACTTTTTGCAGAGTGATTCCTAGACTTGCACCCTGTGTCCAAATCACTTGCACCTCAAGTGTGTAGATGTTGCACCCTAAGCAGAATGCATTGCACCAATGTAATTCCTGAGCGGGTGCCAGTGTGTTGTCCACTCAACCTTTTTTCAGAGAGATTCCCCAACTTTTTGCAGAGAGATTCCTAGACTTGCACCCTGTGTCCAAATCACTTGCACCTCATGTGTGTAGATGTTGCACCCTACGCAGAATGCATTGCACAAATGTAATTCCTGAGCGGGTGCCAGTGTGTTGTCCACTCAACCCTTTTTCAGAGAGATTCTCCAACTTTTTGCAGAAAGCTTCGTAGACTTGCACCTTGTGTCCAAATCACTTGCACCTCAAGTGTGTAATGTAAATTCCATTTGTACCGAGAAAGTATACTAGTTTTCCAAATATTTGACTGTTTACAATTTCTTTATAACAGGAAACAACATCACCGTCGAAGAGAGCCTTAATTCAACCAGAGGCTATGCTACAACACTGTCAGTGCAACAAATTTGACAGAAGGTGCAACAAATTTCACATAAGGTGCAACCAATTTTACAGAAGGTGCAACCAATTTGATAGAAAGGTGCAAGATCATATAATTGAAACAACAAGTCAGTAACTCAGATCCAAATATTTTCCATACTGGTTTTCTATGTTTTTCTTTTTCTTCTTAACTTCATGGAGTTCACCAACATATCACGTTCAACCAGGGTAAAATGGTGGTATTGTTCCCAAGAACAATAACTTCACAGGAATATACCATACAATGGACAAAGACAAATACAATCATATTTTCCAGAAATAAACCATATGGATAGATAGAGGGGAGGAGAAACTATAAACATGGGAAAATCACTTACCACTTTCAACTTGCGGCTCCTGCAAACCCCGGTAATGTTGGACGTGGAGAGGGCACACAAGTGATGATAGATTGACAATCTGGGGGAGAAAGGAGACTTTACAACTGGATCAATCTAGGGCTCCATTTCTGTCGAGATGTGAGAGAGAGAGAGAGAGAGAGAGAGAGAGAGAGAGAGAGAGAGAGAGAGAGAGAGAGAGAGAGATGAGTTTTTCAAAATTTCAGGGATTTAGGTTAGATTGACAAGCTCTGGGTGAATCTAGATTGACAAGCTTTGAGACTTCAAAACCGGATGAATCTAGGGTTTCGTCTCACCCATTACTTTCCCCCATTTCGAGAGAGAGAGAGAGAGAGAGAGAGAGAGAGAGAGAGAGAGAGAGAGAGAGGCGCCAATCTTAACTTCTGAAAAATTTGGGTTTGGGTTTTCAGAGAGATGGGGAACGATATAGGGGTGGGAGGGTTTTCCTCTTAATTACGATTTACACCCTCAGGGGTAATGTTGTCCAAGTCTTTTATGGTACCACTTATGTGGAATTATTTTTCTCCTTCCCATGGCTGCTGCCATTGCCAAGAAGTGTCTCATGAAAATGGCATTTTTTGCCCCTTTTCCCACTGAACAGTCATTTCCCCAATAAAAATATTGAGGTGAGGTTTGGCCTAAAAGCCAACTTAACTTATTTTTTGGTCTTTATTTGATTTTTTTTTTTTGCGTTTGTTAGTTTTGCATCGATTTTTTTAAATATTATTGGTTCGTCTCGGCGAAAGGAATCCAAAAAGGTAAAAGATTATAACTAGAACTCTCAATTTTTTGAATAAGATCGAAAAAAGTGTAAAAAGCTAACTTTTTGGCTTATTTTTGTCTTTATTTAGAAAAATTTATGATTAGATCATAATTTTTTACTTTTTTGATTCCTCTCGCCGAAAGGAACTAATAATACACAAAAAGTTGATGCAAAACTAAAAAGGAAAATGCTACAATACACACCTCTTATTTGGTTCATACACACCCCTATAAAAGTTATGAATTTTCTGTAAAAGTTACGATTTTTTTTATAAAAGTTACGATACACGTCAAAATGTTACGAATTATAGAAAATATTACGAATCATTTTGTTGAAAAGTTACGAAAAACTAAAAAATGTTACGATTGCCGATGAGGTGGTATAATCTGGACTATACAATAAGTGCATATGGTACACCCAAATAAGGAGTGTGTATTGTAGCCATTTCCAACTAAAGAACACGAAAAAAAAAAAAAGGGGAATGATTTCCACACCCCCCAAATTGTTATCTACACTCCCTTTTTGTCTTCTAGTGAGATTTTCATGTGTAAAAATCTCACTAAAAGACAAAAAGGGAGTGTAGATAACAATTTGGAAGGTGTGAATATCAATTACCAAAAAAAATCAAATAAAGACGAAAAAATAAGCCAGCTAACTTTTTAGGCCAAAACACACCTGAATCCCATTTTGTCACCATGCAGTTTTCTTGGGCACTGAAAATGTTTTAAATATTAATGACTATTGCGTATTGCATCGGCGGATAGGTAGCAGATTTTGCGCCTTTTTATACTGTTTACGTCGGTACGAAAGAATATCGTATGCTTATGGGTCAGTTCCCATTATTATCTTTTCGTTTCCAATTGACAAACGGGTGTTGATACACACTCAGAATTTTGTACCCAGAATTGACCCAAACACACACACAAGTGTGTGGGCTCCACACACACTGGAGGTACCCAATTCTGGGTACTTAGCATTATTGATTGACAAACTGGTTCACAATCATTATGGTCCTTTTTGTTTTTTGATCACTGAGAGGTTCTAAAAAGCATCCATTTAATTCTTTAATTCACACTTTAATAGTCTAATTATAGAGTTACTTGACGAATCATGATGGTTGAATAATTTTTGTAGGCTTTGGAGGGTGGTAGACCATTAAAAGTGTAATTTGGAGTCAATTTGAGAGCATGGAATGCAAAGGAAGCACTTAGGAGCGACCCCGGAGCAAGGAGCTGCACGCTGGAATTTTCGCCCGGGCGAGAATTAAAAGCCGTCCGGGTGGTTTTCTCCGAGTCAGACATGGATTAGGATTTTGAACACATTTTTTAGGGTTTTGTTATAAATAGACCACTACTATGTACGTTTTGCTGGTTTTGAAATATTTTGAGGCGAGTCTAGAGAGAAAAGAGCAAGCCAATCCATGGGTTCTTCAATTCCTCCAATAAATCAAGCGTTCATCCCCACTTCCATGGCTGGCTGAACACCTTGTAGGGGAAGATGAAGTCCCGTTCCGAGTAATTCTGTGTTTGTGTAGGCGTTAGATTTATTAACTCGAATCAATTGTTTAACCTAGAATATGTTTTCATTATGATCAGACGAAATCGTTAATTCTTTTTATTGGTTGACTATTTGTGTGTGCACTCTCAAATATCTAGTTAACAATAGTTTTCTGTGGTTGTGCTTGGTTAACTGAGATGGGTTGTGCCAGCGAGACGGTCTGTGCTATGGGATAGTCTATGCTTGTTAACAACATAATTATTCTCTTGACAAATTGCGATTCGACTAATAAACCTAGCCTACACATAATTTAGTTACGTGATCGGTGTGGATTTGAAACCCTAGATTTCTTTGTCGTTAGTTTCTCATCAATTTCATTACTTATTTCCTTAATTAATTTAGTTTCCAAAAACAATCACTCAAATCTCTTTTTTTGAATTCAGTTAGAAATTAATCGAAACTAACGTAAATTAGCCAATTGTCTCCGCGGATTGACACTCAGACTTAGCCATTATTCTTCTGAGTAATAGTTAATTTAAATCTTATAAGTATATATATATATTTTTTGGAAATGGCTGCAATACACACTTTTTTTTTAGGTATGTATCATATGCGTCCAAGTTATCTACTGTTGGATCTTAAAAAGTTACGAAACAAAAAATTACGAATCAATTACTTGTTAACCTGAGCAACAGACACATAACAAATTGAAGGAAAAAAAGAAGGGCAAATTTCACTTACCTCCCTTGAGGTTTCTGACAAATACAGAGACCTCCTTTATACTTTCTGAAATTCTACTGTCCTCATTTACTTTTCAAACTAATTGTCAGATTCCCCCCTATTGTTACTTTAAGGCTAACAGTGTTAACTTTTTCCGTGAAATGACCGTAGTACCGTTAGTATATATCTTTCGCCCTGAAAAAACTTTTTTTTTAAAGAGTTAAAAAAGTTTTTCAAAAAATTAAACCGTTTTTCAATTAAAAATAAAAAGTATCAAAATGAATTTTTTTTTTTAAAAAAACTTTTAAAATTTTTTTGTTGAAACTATTTTTTCAAGGGAAAAAAAATTTGAAAAAAGTTTTTTGAAATATGAAAGTTTTGAAAATATTTTTCTGGATAAAAACTAGTTGGTAAACTGTTATTTAAAAAATGAAGTTTAGAATTATTAATTTTTTCAAAAATCCGAAAATAATTTTAAAAAAAAATTGCGTTAAAATTTATTTTCAAAATTAGTTTTTTTTTTCCTTCAAAAAACTATTTTCAACAAAAAACTTTCAAAAAGTATCCTTTTTTGAAAAAAATTCTCTTCGATACGTTATAATTTTTGAACAATGGTATAATTTTTTTGAAACTTATATTTTTTAAATACGGTTTAAATTACGCCATAGGAAACATTTAAAGAGTTTAAATTTTCAAGTAAGTTGAGACATAGCTATAGTAAAAGTGTTTTCAAATTCTAAGGGAAGAGAGGCCCAAATTGGTATTTGAAATTAATTTAGACTAAAAATATCTTCTTCTTCTTCTTTTTGTTAAAATTGAAACTCAAATAATTTTAAAGAAAATACATTTATTTCTTCGAAATACACTTTAATCGATTACCCAATCGATTATACATGTTTGAAAAGTTATGATTTTTTTACTATAAAAGTTACGAGACGAATGGAAATGTTATGAAACATATTTGTGAAAAGTTATGAATTTTTGTCTAAAAGTTACGAGACGCAAAAAAAAAAAAAATGTTACGAATCATATTTGAGAAAATTTATGATTTTGTCTCAAAGTTACGAGTCCCACAAAAAGTTACGAAACATATATACAAAAAGTTATGAATTCTTAATATAAAAGTTAGGTACTGCTACAGGTAAGGATTGCCATTTGCCCCCATCCCCATCTCCCCCTAGCTATTATGTCCCTCACATATCAATTTGCTGCGGCTAACGTTGAAGCATGGGGGAGTAATGCTAGCTGTGATTTATTACAAGTTCATGCATGGGGAACCATTGCAATTCATTTAAGCGCTGACTCCTGTTTTTTTCTTGCTGTAATTTTGCACTACTTCTATTCCAATTTTTTTTTTCATATGACCAACTCTTAGGGCCAATTTTATCGCAATTCGACTAATTCTGAGAGACCAATCTCACCGTCAACTAGCAGGGGTCCCATTTAAAGTTGCGAAGCTATGTATGAAATACTAGCCCAAAAAACTTGATAGCACACGAGAGTTTTCGGCCGGAAGTAAGCCCCTAAATCTCAAGTATTAGCCACCATTCTTTTTCCCATCACATCTTAGCCCCTCAAGTGGTGTGACCTGTTTGTCTGTTCATGGATAAATGACAAAATGCAAAATCCCTTTCTCTATGTACGAGAATATGGCATCTTGTGCATGAAACAGAGATGTCAGGGATAACGATAAATCTTTACCCAATCCCATAGCTAGGCCTTCAATATTGTGACTTGTGAAACTTTTCATGCTGACAAAATTGAGTCACGGAACCTTCATGCTAACACACTCTCACAGCATTATGTTTGTAAATTCGTTAAGGGTCGTCCCCAAAAGGTTCTTGGACGTTCAGGACATTGTGATGGCGTTGGATTTTGAAATTCATCTCCCGTTCAACGGAAAAACAATCGCGTGGGTGCCGATTGATCTATAGCGATAACTATGATCGTCAAATCAAATAATGTTTGATTGACTTGAAATCTTATCGGGAAGGATGAGTATAGTAACGGTTGGATTGAGACAATTCAATCTCGATATCCTTGAACAAAACACAGCATGTTTCGAATGACGTGTTAGGGAGTACCACGTGATTGAGCCATGCCACTCAGCGTCCACATATATAGTGATGTAGTCTAGCCCGGCCTGGCCCCAATTGATCGTACGTCCGCAATGCAGCGGGCTAAGGCCTTTATGACCCGTTAACGTTTGCGTTTGGTCGAGTACGTGAAGGTTTGAAAGGTTTCACCACCACAATCAGTATTAGAAAGTATATCATGATTAAGTAGTAGCTCCTAGCTTCCAACAACTTTACCGAGAAGATTTTGGATGCAAATAGGGTATCACGTGGTGCCCTTGCACCACATCCGGACCGTTCAATTAATGCAATCAATGTCTCGGATCCGAGCACTCTCTCTCCTCCCTTTGACACACCCTCTCTCCTTAATCCGGATGTGGTGCAAGGACACGACGTGGACTATACCCTATTAATTTGCATCCAAAATTTTCTCAACTTTACCTTATTGCTTGCGTGTGTTACACTCCACCACTTGGTCTACTTCTTCCAAAGAGACCAACCACGACTTGACACGTATGTGTTTAATTAAAGTACCGTTTAAAATGGACCAACCACTACGGGCGCTACGACGAGCGCTCATCAAGCGCTGATCTCTGAAACTATTTTGAATGAAGCAAACTGAAGCGCTAGTTAGCGCCAGTAGCGCCAAACAAGCGTTGCGCTCAGAATCTCTTTTAAAATAGGTACATGCCTTAGAAAAATACTTGATGCTCACATTATAAGGCTAAAATCATGCAACATAAAAGGATTAAATCCCTAATCTAAATGAAGAACATGATAATGCAACTTTATACCTTTCATAAGCCAATCCGAGCCAAGGTGCGTGTAACTCTATTTCTCCAATCCTTCAACCACCGGGTGGAGCATCTAGACTCAATCAACTAAGCTACCTCCCAAACCCAAATGGAAAAAGATAGAAGTACATACACCAATGGTTTGTCGAAATCCGGAAAATGCCAATAACACTAACACGTATGTGTTTAATTAAAGTACCGTTTAAAATGGATCAACCATTGTCAAGGACCATCACATGACACATCCGTGACTTGTGCCAGTTTGTCGCATGCCATTGAAATTACTATCTCATCAAGAAAATGTACCAAATAGAATCTTTTGTGACACATCCGTGAATTTTTTGTGAAGATCTTTGTGTTAGGAATGAAAACGAAGCAAAAAAAGGAAGAAAAGAAAACGTGCTCGACAAATAAAAAATATGAGAAATGAACTTTGATTGCTTTTGTCTGGTAACCAAACAGTAAACAGTGATCTAGACAGAGAGTATATATGTATATATAGTTGAAAATATGTCTTTGAAAACAAAAGAAAAATAAACAAAAATATCCAACTTTCTTACTTATTTTTGGTTTGTCCAGAAGAAGATTGGAGAAGACATGCATGATAGACAATTGAAAAATGTTAAGGCACCGTTAAGTTGCAATGAAAGTAAATAAAATGAATTTAAACTACTTCGTCCGTCTCTTTTTAAATCCAACTTATTAAAAAAATATCATCATTATACATTTCAATTTTTATATCAACTTTTACCTTCACTTTACATCCTCTCCCATTAACTTTTACTTCCACTTTCTAATATTATCTTTCACTTTTACCCGTGAACTCTTTATCCATTAACTTTTTAAAAGGGAAAAATAATAATTATACAAACTTTTACCATTATCTTTTGATGTAGGATTAGTTTTCCTTCAAAACTTGTTCTGCATAAAACATGCATAAAATTTGGAAGACTCATTTTCTACTAGTATCTAGACAATTGATTAACTATTTTTCGACTTTCTCTAATATTTTCTCATATCAAATTGACACCAAAAGAAAATTATTTTTCATTTTTCTTTTCTAGCGTATAATTATTCAAAAATAATTTTACCTTTACCAATTTATTTGACAAATTAGTCTTTGTTCTTTGTTAGAGCAACTACAACAATGTAGTTAAAATGACACTTTTGAAGACACAAACACGCGCGGAAACACCCCCCTCTAATAAGAACATCAGCAAAGGCCCAATAAAATACGTCCACGAATAATAACCTAAGCTTAAATGTTCAATATATAGTTATTTTACGTATTAATTCATCGCTGCACATGCTTTTAAATGCTTTGTTGAACGCTTTCGAGTATTCGGCTGAAAAGGGGGCTCCACACTCTCTAGCTGTGGAAACCTTGTCACTAACACCGGGGGATTGTATAATTAGCTTTTTGGTACGTAAAGGAATGCTGGCATTGTTGGAAAAAAATATTTTGATTATAATATTTATTTTATGTGAATGGAAATTGAAATGATTTAGAGTTATATCTTTTTAGTGGCACCTGTTCGCTGTGGACGGACGCGTCCTTTCGTGAACAGATGTGTCTCTTCACCCTGGTGACTATTCGTAGAGTCACCAGTTTGCCTATATATATGACATCTTTCATTCATTTTAAGAAGTGGTTAATTTTCTACACTTTCATTAAGAGTCTTTTCATTGGAGAGAGTACAAACACAAGTTTGGTTCGCCTACCGAACAGATTGGAGTGCTAATTCCGTTCGGTGAAGATCAAGTAGTGCTGGGAGATAGACGTTCATGCAAACCGTAAGCACCGTAGCGGGGGCGAATCTGTCTTAAGTACAGAGTGTTATACACTCGCCTTGATCACCATCTCATTCTCATTGATTTACAGGTTTTGCGTTCTGATTTAATCGCATTAATATTTTCAGTTTTATCATAAAAAGTAAACATATTTCCAACAATCTTAAGACAGATCTATTTACTTTTTGTGTATGTGTTTGTTCCTCGATTTCTTGGAATTTTGTTACAAGTGAACTGATTTCCAATTTGAAACGATGAATATAGAAGTGGTTCTAGAACTCGATATTTTCTTCGCATCGAGTGAGACGCTGGATCGGCAAAAATATTGCCAATGGAATAACATGGACTTAAATGCATTTTTACTGAGTGATCTATTTGTTGTCACTTCTATGTTTTACTGTGTTCTGTATATCTAATTGATGTTTGTTAGATATGTATGACAAAGATGTTAGATATGTATGAACTTAATTAATTCTTTGTTAAGTTCGTGGGCTGAAAGGAGAACATTTGTTAGTTTCTTTTTGACCGTTTGTGTATCAGTTATGGTTTTGATAAGTTGCAACAGTTTGGTACGGTTTTTATTTGGTGCCGTTTGGTCGCAGGGGTGTGGGCAAGTTAGTTAAAGTTTTAACAGTAGCTTTTGTTCGGGACATTTGTAACGGTTGCCTCTTAGCCTTATATATATTATATCCTTTCCCCCTTTTTGAACTAAAACAGTATTAGTGTTTTCTGAGAGTTCATTTTAGGACGCATCAGATAGATCTCTTTGTCTTCTTTTTGTGCATTTTGCCAACGTTGATTTCGAATTGATTTGAGTGGCTTGTTTTTGTCAATATGCCTTCGGAAATTCCTTTGAACATTATCCGACTTTCTGCTCCTTTTGTCCCACCATTCGACATAGTAATGGGAAGTTCTTCATCACCATTGAGTCCCGATGACTATATATGGTTTGACGAGTGGAAAAAAGTCTTCGCAATGCGAGGACTACTGGATGTAAACCAACCGGTTTATATTGATATCTCTTCTGATGAAGAAGACCAAGTTGTGGAAGAGGAACCGAATGGCAATGTTGCACATAATTTGGTTGCGGATGATTTGGTTGAAAATTCCTATGAAACTGTAAAGGACACTACTGAGAATTATATGGTTTCTAAGGATCATATGGAGGACTTTGATGAATCAACCGGAACGAAGCCAAATTCGCAAGGCAATATTCTCCGTGAAACGGAGGAGTGTGCTCTAAGTCCACTGCGACAAATGAGGACCATGGAAATGGCAAGGAAGAAACATAAGGATGTTCCTCTACGCAAGGGGCCGATTTTAAAACGCACAGCACGCAAGAGTGTGCCTTGTCCCGCTGCTCTTAAGAAGATCAAATTTTCGATAAACTAGTATTAGACTGTTTAATTATTTGTGTTGTTTGATGTGTGTATCCACATGCAAAATTAGGTTTTATTCATAGTTTTATTTTGCAATGAGCATTGTGTACTCTTAATTAAGATTGTGAAGTTGTCATTTTGAACGTGAGGTGTGTGACACATTGGATTAAACCGAATGATGCTGGCGTGATATGTAACTTTCTTTTGCATGAAATCACTCAGTAGAAAAATCCATGTTGCCTACAAGTATTATTGCATCTCTATTTGTAATTAGATACGGCTTCCGTGATTAGTTCTTGCGTGTAATTGCTACATAAATACATAAAAAAAAGTGGCTTCGTGCATGAAATCAGACTGAATGATATATTTATGTATTGCATATGTTCATGCGGGTATTTTTTTTTTTTTTTTTTTTTTTTTTTTTTGGATTGGTACTCCTTTTCACATTTCTCTATTTATTGCACTGATTCGACAATACGTGTTACTACTACAGAATGGACACTATGGTTGGTTAGTACTTTGTAAGTATCTTTTTGGGAACCAACACATTAATTGAGAAATTTCCCTGCTTGCTTTTGAATAGACTAAACTTTCTGTAATGTGTCAAATAGTTTAAAAACTTCCATGTGACTTTGAATGTGTGTTCAGTACTTCAGTCTATGTAGCACCGGTTGAGAAGTAGTTTGTGAGTAGAGATGATTCCGCAAGGCATTGCTAAATCTCTATTCCGCCAGTAAAGATAATTTGAAAATGGTTTTGACACACTGATTTCGGGCTTGAATCTTATAAGAAAATTTCAATTGCTTTTGACAATTTATCTCTGAAAGCTACCTTCGAAGAGTTTGGTTTATGGGACTGACCTTTCCTTTCCTATAGAAGTCGTTATTATTTTGATTGGGTGCCCATTTGGGTACTATCCATAAGGGGAAAAAAAATAAAATAAAATAAAATAAAAATGCAGTCGTGTATGTATGCTCCGATCAAGAAAGACAACGGTTGGCGGTCACCGTTTTGTTATATTTCTTCTTGGACGGTTGTGGATGTCCCACCATTTGGTTCTGGTAAGAGTATTCCCACCATTTGGTTCATGCCTATTTTAATTGATTTAGTAGACAAACTCGTTGACACCCGCGCGTATTGTTCATTTGTTGTAATTAGTGCATTGGTTTGACTTGCTCTTTTATGGTGTTAACAATGTTTGTGTTTGTTCGTTACACCGATTAGATTTTGAAATGGTAACTTCCGGTTAATATTTTTCCAAAAGCCATACTAACGGTTAGATTTTTATCCGCGCGTGTGCCTCTATATTCGGTCTCGGAAAGGTGTGACCTTAAGGGAAAAAGGAAAAAAAAATTTGTCACCACGTTTTATATGTGAAGGTCTGTGACTCTTGGGATTAAACCAGGAGGTGTGACTCTCTTATATGTCACCATGTTTTGTATACGAAGATGTGACCTTTGAAATATAACCAAAAGGTGTGACCATTGGAGTTGTATCAAAAAAAAAATGCAACCCCTTAGGTTCAACTAAGGAATACGACGGTCGATTACCGGGGAAGGACCACATATTCCCCGCAAGGCAAAGGGTCTATTTCTTGTGGTCAACTAATTTTTGTCCAAAGAGTATTTTGACCTAAGTTTTATTGCCTATTGAAATGGTTCGTGCAATCAGTTTTATGGGTGAATTGAAAATTGTCTCCAAAATTAACCATTTGATTGGTTGTATTTTTTGTCCTATATTGGATAAATAAATAAATTTTTAGTGTTTGGAAATTGGAGGATTTACTTCCTGTCATGCCGCACCGGGCCGGACAGCTTAAGGTTTGGAGAGGTTTTCAGTAATTCCCTCCCAAAGGGTTTTTAATGAAACTTGTGTTGGAATTGGTTCATAAACCAATAAGTGGCAAAATAAAATAAGAGTTCATGTTGCAATGCTCAATAGCAGTGGCATCAGAACTCAGAAGGGAAAATGATGGGTTGCTTCCGTTTACACTAATTCCGACAGTGGCGTCTGTTTGGCTAAGACCACTTCCTACAGTTGTATTATTTTTCCCGCGCCAATCCAAAGTCCAAATAGTCAACGTAATGGCTAGGGCTACTGATTTGGAAATAAAATCCACGTTTAGGATTTAATGCAAGGACAAACTTGTGGTGAATCATTTGTTTTAACTCCAGGTAATGGGTTGGTTAAAAGGGCCACATTTACTTGGAATAGTTTGGTATCCAAATATTAATTTGAAATGATACATATACTTGCATGTTGCATTCATCATAAAATCATGAAAATATGAGTATAGAGATACTCAATATTGAACGAGGTCCTCGATGTGGGGGTTGTTCTTGCCGACGTCTCTTGAAACACAAGAGATGAAAAGAGAGTTTTGACATTTGCTTGTATCATGTCATAAACTATGGAAGTCATTCTATTAAATTCTGAATTGATTTCAGAATTGTGGGGGAAGTGTTATGTATAATTTTCATAAATTATTTTCACAAAGTGAAACTATTTGTTGCACTGTTGGAGATGTCCAACTATACTTGAAGAGTAAAGTATTATGATATGAGTATCAAAAATTAATTAAAACTGTTGGAGATGTCCAACTATACTTGAAGAGTAAAGTATTATGATATGAGTATCAAAAATTAATTAAAACTGTTGGAGATGTCCAACTATACTTGAAGAGTAAAGTATTATGATATGAGTATCAAAAATTAATTAAAGTATTAGAATCCAAGGGTGGATTTAATTTTACATTTGGAGTGCAATAGTGATTTGGAAATCCTCATGTGTGTGTAGCATGGTCTACAATGGAGTCTGATCAACTCATTATGATAGACAAAAGCTAATAAGTAGAGTGGCTAAGCCATCTCTTAGAGGATATTCCAATGTGGTTAATTCTGTGCCAGGATTTATAATACGATGACCATAGGTAGTTGGAAAGGCATAGAGCACCACGAAGAACGGTAAGTCTCGATATTATAGACTTGCACCGTTAAACATTTGTTTTCGCTAAAGAATCAGTTAACGAAATAAATGTAGTGACATTTTTTGGTGGTCACAAATATGTTTGAGTAAAATACAAGTATGAGTAAATAGTTATGACATTGATACATGTCCGGACTTAAAAAACAATCATGTCAAACTATAGGTGATTATGTGAATATTCTAGATTATCACATAATTGTGGGGGAAGTGGTGCTTTGTTACAAATAACTCGATTTTTGCAAGTAACTCATACATAGCTTTTTGAAAATTACTCATACGAGTAATTTAATTCTGTGCCAAAAATTTGCAGATCATTCTTTGATCGGTGTTCATAAGTTTGACACTCAACATTAGAAAGGCACAAGATAGTATGGTAAGTCCTGACGTAATAATTGCAGACACAATACCATACAACACTTTGTTCTCAATTGAAATTAGCACCATTGAAGGTCAATAATGAAATACGGATCCGTTAACCAAATGGTTTTGACCAGAGAACAAATGATCATCGAGGGGAATCGGTTTAAAGCCTACCAATTAAAAGGCTCTATAACGGCAACCCAACCTAGCTGACTGGAGATCCCAAGATCTAGGTTCAACGGGACAACCGAGTTATATGAGACTTAGGAGTATCACTAAAGAGATATATCTCTCCAACTCATTCCTATGGTGAAACAGTGATGCCTGCAGCGATTTAGGTTAAGTTTTAACTTTTAATGATTCTTATATCTTGGTAAATCCAAGTGGGGTATATTGCAGGATACTCTTAATAAGAGATCACCTATGTGAGTGTGAAGTGGGCCGCTTCTATGAGAATTTTAAGGCTGAATTCTTTAAAAAACACTCTCTGAAACCAGTCACGTGTTCCAGGGCCAAAATGGGCACAACCGTAAGAACCAACTGTGTTCGGAAAGATTCTGTGTGTTGACTATTGTCTTGGCTTACACAAACGGCTGAACAGTTCAAGACATCGCGTTCACTGGTTAGCTAGTAAGTCCGATAGTTATTCACAAGGCGAGGTTCAAAGCCAAAAGCTACCTAACCCCATGCAGGAAATTTCCACATGTACTCTCTCTGTTGTTTGCATTGTTTTTGCATTTATTATCGAGTCAATTTCATTCATGTGGGGGATTGTTGGAAAAAAATATTTTGATTATAATATTTATTTTATGTGAATGGAAATTGAAATGATTTAGAGTTATATCTTTTTAGTGGCACCTGTTCGCTGTGGACGGACGCGTCCTTTCGTGAACAGATGTGTCTCTTCACCCTGGTGACTATTCGTAGAGTCACCAGTTTGCCTATATATATGACATCTTTCATTCATTTTAAGAAGTGGTTAATTTTCTACACTTTCATTAAGAGTCTTTTCATTGGAGAGAGTACAAACACAAGTTTGGTTCGCCTACCGAACAGATTGGAGTGCTAATTCCGTTCGGTGAAGATCAAGTAGTGCTGGGAGATAGACGTTCATGCAAACCGTAAGCACCGTAGCGGGGGCGAATCTGTCTTAAGTACAGAGTGTTATACACTCGCCTTGATCACCATCTCATTCTCATTGATTTACAGGTTTTGCGTTCTGATTTAATCGCATTAATATTTTCAGTTTTATCATAAAAAGTAAACATATTTCCAACAGGCATTGCTAAACAGAATCAATGAGCAAAAAACCAGGTACGCTCTATGGAATGATAACGTGAAATTGAAAGCAAATGGTGAATAATTACTATACTATATAAGGAGAAACATACACAGTCTATATAGTACCACATCTTTTATGATATGACACGGGATGGGTTGGGGAACGGGTCCCACTGATAATAATATACTCTATATATTTGTCAAGATTAATACACTTTATAGCTTAGCGGGTGCTAGAGAAATCAAATGGTGAATTTACTATATAAAGAGAAACATACATATAGTCTATATAGACCACATCTTTTATGATATGACACGGGATGGGTTGGAGAACGGGTCCCAGAGATAATAATATACTACTCTATATATTTGTCATGATTACAAGTTAGCTATACACGTTCTTAGATCCGGGGTCCTAGAAATCAGACCTTAAAAATCGCTCTAAAAATCACCCAAAAACAACGTCGTCTTGGGATCCAAAAGACATAACAAAAAACTAAAATCCAAATGCATTAGACCTCCAAATGCATATGAGGAAATCCCACCATAGCAGTAGTTCATATTAAAAAAAAAAAAAGGCCTTCCAAGGCTATGTAACTCCAACAAATAACATCAAATGCTCTAGAAGTCCAAAAAATTACCATTATCCAGAGCTTAATAAAAAAGATTTTCATTTCCTTTTTTTATTTGAATGATGGAAGAGTAAAATGTTCATGTGCATCGTGAAAATTTAGAATCGATGTTAACGTGATACTATACTAAGGCCTCGTTTGGTTGCGGAATGAGGGGTATAACTCATCCCCTTTCCCTTATCCTGGTCCACATCTTTATATTTGGTTTGGCAAATTTCGGAGGACCCGGATGAGTTACTCCTCTACCCCTTTAATCCCCTTCTATACCCTTTCTCCCTCACTAATTAATAACAGCGGGTGTTATAATTTAATATCCCCTCCCAAATTACCACCCTATACCCCCATCCCCCTTTATCCTCTCGCTGTGTGTAACAAAACTGTACCCAAGGTTTATGAGCCCTTAAAATTTCCTTCGGGATCAAAAAAATAAAGTGCTTGCGTGCATAATTTTTTATTTTTTTGCACCAAATTAAACTACTAATAGAGATCTTTAATTCAATAGAAACAAATTTGAAAAATTTTATCCTTAAGGATTTTACATTATTGGCTTGTTGGCTTGTCGAGTTGTTTTACAATATCCTTCGGATCAAACAATAAAGTACTTTCGCGTATAGATTTTTATTTTCTTTTGTACCAAATTAAACTACTAAACGAGATCTTTAATTCGATACAAAAAAATTTGAAAAATTTTATGCTTTAGAATTTGACATTGCTGGGGTATAATATAAAAATTACTAAATTAATTTGTATTTTAATAAAAAAAATTTAAAATAGAAAAAAATTGCAAAATTAGAAAAAAACACATAATTAGGAAAAATAGCAAAAAATTTGGTGGTATGCATAATTAAATTAGAATGGCAAAAAATTTGGTGGTATGCATGATTGTTAAAATGAATAATTAAATATTTTAATTTTGGATATAATTAACAAAAAGAATTGTTATATCATATTTATTGACAAGTATAATTAATTTAATTAGCCTTGTATTTATATATTTATTTTATCGTAAAATCTAGTATAACGCATGTAGAAGCACAAATAAGTCATTGCCGGGTTTTTACACCATCCACCCAACTTTATCTCCCTTTATCACAAATACATTCAAACCAAGTACTATTTAATCAGTTCAAAAAAGAAAAGTACTATTTAATCTCTCTCCATAAATGTCACATCAATGTGGGTCCACCCCTTCTAGATAATACTCCATCCGTCCGGATTTATTGGTCCGTTTTGGGGATTCCAACTATTTTTCCATTACATTTAAAGTTCGTTAATTTCCTATTTTATCCTAAATCCCTCCATTTAATACTCTCTCCATTCCAATTTGATAGTCCATTACGAAACTACGTGCAATTTTCAAACTAAAAAATAATGGCCTTGTTCGTTTCCCTGTTTAGTTTTAGTTTTAGTTTTGATAACATCATCATTTCCCTCTTTTCTCTCTCTATCTCTCTCCACTCATTACACATGCTGACATCATTAAGACTAAACTAAACTATCTAACCAAACACAGCCATTATGTAGTTGCAAAAATTATTATTTTTTATCAATATGGATCTTGTTTGATAGATCTCATTGAGAACTTTAATACGGTGCAAAAAAATTAAAAAATGTAAACACATTATTTAAAAAAATTAGTTTTTGTGTTGTTATTTTAAGTTTTAGAAAAGAGGCAAAAACGTAAAATTTTCATACTTTATACTTTGACTTTTGAAAATAGACAAACATTTTATGGGCTTGAAAAAGTATGTTTGTGGACTAACAAATCTGGACGGAGGGAGTACACATTACTATCTTATCCCCTTACTATTTTATCCTGGTATAACTCATCTCGCATCCAATTGGAGCCTAATTATATATGTGAGACTTTGCGAAAACCACCCAAACTTGGCTTATACACTCTAGAGGTTACTTCATCTACTGCCATTTGTCATTTGGTTTTAGGTTGGAACCCTCCTAGAAATACTCAATTTGTCCCAATTTGTTTGCTCACTACGAATATCCGTGTCATTTTTAAACGTTTTATTTATAGTATTTTTAAAGTTCTTGAAAATTTTTATCTTATAGAACTAATTGAGATTGATAAAATACATTATAGATTGAAAACTATAAGAGTTTTAAAAAGACACACATAACCGTGTGAGCAAACAAATTGGGACAGAGGGAGTATTTAACAGGGTATCAGAGCTGCGTCTTATGTGTGACCTCACCTTACGTGGTCGAGTCTCCTTTGCTCGAGTCAAATCGCCTGACCTCATCAATCTCGTACCTCCATGTAAATTTGGACAGCAAGTGAGGGGGAGTTATAGACTTTTTTCTATATTGCAACAACTCAAAAGTTACTTGGGGCAGAAAGAAATCAGCAAAGGAAAAGGAAGATTTCCAAAGTACAATCAATAGCATTTGGCCCTTGGAGAGGGTAAAAGTCCAATTACCCTACTACTAGGCATAGCACGTGCCTATGACGGACACCACGAGGGGGTGAATAGCTCGGCAGAACATAGGGAGTCCTTCAGCCCTATGCCGAGCTATTTGGCCATGAATAAAGCCAGAACAATGAAAGTGAATTAGTGTACCAGGATGGGCCAGCTCGGTATAAGTCACAGGGGGGTGCCCCTGCTACGGCCGAGCTAGGATGGCTACGAGCAAAGCCTGAATAGCATTCTGGAATACATGCCTCAGCTCGGTATAATGAGTTGGGCTATGTACGAGTTAATCTGAGCTACGTGGAAGCACGACACCGCCATAAGTAAGGCGGTGAGACATTCCAGAATATTCTATAACGGGTCCTTACGAGATAAAGAACAATCCCGTAGAGAAAGGGATTGATATGGGAAGTCCTAACGTGATTAGGAGTATACCACATGTAGGAAAGAATCCTATATGGAAAGAAAGATCTCTGCTAGACGAAATCTAGCAGGATATGGAAAGCTATCTCTTAATAAGAAAATCCTATTATGAGAAGGATTCCTAAAGAGAATAGGAAACAGGGGGCACGAGATGCCTAAGATGATGAATATCTACACCTATAAATACAAGGCAATAACCATGACAAGAGGTACGCTGTAACACCCAGTTATACGCATTGTGTTCTTGGCTTGTTTAGTAATCCAATACTAACTCAGGCATCGGAGGGCCTTTGCCACCAAGAGGCAAAGGTGCTTTAACCCTTGTTTGTCTTGCAGATTTAGGGTCAACTCAAGACAACACGTGATCCAGAGTCTGTGTGGGATTACACCCCCTACAATTGGCGCCGTCTGTGGGAAATCTTACAAAAAGCTTCATTCCTTAAAAGAAACTCAACAATGGTGATTTCAGAACCCCTTCTGTTCACCCCAAGGAGGGAAGACGTGGAAGACAATGGCGGAACCACCCTTGTGTACACTACGAGAAAGAGTACAAGGGTGGACAAGGCTCCTGCAATTCTAAGAGCTCCGCAGAAGAAACCCGCTGGAAGGAGGTTCAATATAGGACATATCCCTGAGATTCCAAAATTCAGGGATACACGCCTAGAAAATTATGAGTCCCCAAGAACCAGGGGAGGGCGAAAACGCTCAAAAACTCCACCCAGAGACAGGGAAGCCTCCAACCGACGTGAATGGAGGAGGAGCCCCCCAAGGAAGGAGGGACGTAGATACACGAAGGACCAAGAAAGGGAAGATAGCCTCGATAGAAAAGAACAAGAGGCAGAAAATTTGGCCCGTGAAGTCACTCGACGAGAACGAGAGATCCATGACCTAAAAAAGCAACTCCAAGAGAAGGAAAAAGATCTACGCTCACGGACGAGATCCGTGCAATATAAGAAAGGAAAAATGAGCCATCACCATGAGGATGTCTCTACAGATCGGGCAGTCTCTCCACGAAAGCGGAGAGAAAGAAGTATTTCCGTTGAAAAAAGAGAAAGAAGGGAGCATGCCAGGGACAGGTACGAGAGATCTGGTTCCAATGAGCATATTCCCGAGCAGCATGCGAGAAGAAGGGAAGCTGGCCGAGCTGATGAAGGCCCTAGAACTGCACGAGAAGCAGCCAAGGAAGCCCTAGGCCAGATCTCAAAGTCACCACTAGCCCAATGGATCCGAGCAGAAAAAGCACCGAGTAGGGTGAAGCACTCAGCGTTCATTCCCTACGAAACCAGCACGGATCCTGTGGCTCACATTCAACACTATCAACAGGCCATGTTCATGCATGAGCAGGATGATGCCCTGCTATGCAAGATGTTCCCGTCCAGCTTAGGAAAAGTAGCCCTGAGTTGGTACCACAAGCTCCCTGAAGGATCAATCCTATGCTGGGCTCGACTAGCCGAAGAATTTACCGCTCGGTTCCTAACAAGCCGAGCCGCCCCAAAAACTTTTGACACACTGACCTCTATGAGACAGAGGGACGAGGAGACTCTGCGGCAATATTCCAAACGATATTGGGAGACTTTTAACGAGATCGAAAACTGCAGTGAAGAGTATGCTTTGGCGACATTCAAAACAAGCTTGCCTATGCACAGTAAGCTATGAGAATCGCTTACCATGCATCCAGTAAAAACCGTGGCTAAACTCATGGAGAGAATCCAGGAGCATGCACGGGTGGAAGATGACATCCTGAAAGCTGGAGGGAAGATCGTGGCCGGACAACCCCAACTTCCGGAAAAGAAAGCATTGGAGTCAAAGGTGTACAGGAAGGAGTACACTACAGGACGGAAGGATTTTACGCAGCAAAGAAAAGATAAAACTGATCCGGACCCCAAATCATACTTCAGCGTCATGGCAACATTCAACATTCCGACCTACAAAATGCTATACAGGATCAAGAACGAATCCTGGTTCAGGAGACCCCCAAAAATGACAGGGAATCCAGAGAAAAGGAGGGCTATCAGTCAGCACTGCAGCTATCATAGAGATTGGGGACACATGACTGAAGATTGTGTGGAGTACAAGAAGTTCTTGGATGAAAAAGTGGCGGAAGGCCATCTAAAGGAGTTTCTGGCAGGTGAAAAGAACGACGCCGAGTTGATAGAAGAGATGGACTACGAGAAAGGTCCAAAGGGGACAATCCATATGATACATGGACTTGTGGCCCCCTATACCAACAACGAGATCAGACACATCCAAAGGGTCAGCGGACAAGCGAAGCAAGTCATGAAGATCGGCATGAAGAGGCCAAGGGCTGAGGAAGTCACGGAGACTCCAATCACTTTCACTGATGATGACCTGGATGGGGTAGTTGTACCCCACAACGACCCATTAGTGATTACCCTACGGATAGGGGATTACGACGTGGAGAAAATCCTTGTGGATCAAGGGGCTAGCACAGAGATCATGTATTACCATACTTTCAAGAAGATGGAACTTCCGCCGAGCTCGTTGAAAATTTGCTTAGTTCCTCTGGTCGGCTTCAGCGCCCAGACGGTATGGCCTATGGGAAAGGTCACGTTGCCTGTCAAAGCAGGATCAGTCATTCTTAAAACTGACTTCCTTGTGGTAGACATCCCTTCTTCCTATAACGTGATTATAGGAAGAACTTGGATGCACAAAATGAGGGCAGTCTCCTCAACTTACCACCAAAAGATCAAGTACCCTGGAGCAGATGGCATTGAGTGCGTTAGAGGAAGCCAGAAAGTAGCCGACCTATGTTTCAACATGGTGCTGAAGAAATCCCCAAAGGCCGAGCTGGTACAGACAGTTGAGGTCCCAGATCAGCCAACCTTAGAGGACGTTGGAGGTGACCCCACCAAGAAGATGGTGGAAGGATTAAAGAAGATACTGATTCAGGGGGACGATGAGGAAAGGTACTTCCTGATCGGCGAGACACTCGCCGAACAAGACGTGAAGGATTTGGTTACCTTTTTGAAGGACCACATCGATGTTTTCGCATGGACTCCCCAAGAAATGCCTGGGATAGACCCCGAGATTATCTGCCACCATTTAAACGTGGACCCTCAGCACAAACCAGTTGTGCAGAAAGCGAGAAGGTCGGCACCGCAGCACGCTGACGCTGTAATAGAAGAAGTAAAACGCTTGCTAGAAGCAGAGGCCATACGGGAAGTAAACTACCCTGATTGGCTAGCCAATACGGTTGTGGTAAAAAAGAAGAACGGGAAGTGGAGAGTTTGTGTGGATTTCACCGGCCTCAACAAAGCATGCCCAAAGGACAGCTTTCCACTCCCCAGAATCGATCAGCTAGTGGACGCCACGTCAGGCTATGAAAGGATGAGCTTCCTTGACGCATATTGAGGATATCATCAAATAGCCATGCATGAGCCAGACCAGGAGAAAACATCCTTCATCTCACCAAGGGGACTATACTGTTACAGGGTTATGCCCTTTGGGCTAAGGAATGCTGGAGCGACCTACCAAAGGCTGGTTACCGAGATGTTCTTGTTCAAAGAACATCTCGGCAAAACCATGGAGGTCTACATCGACGACATGGTGGTAAAGAGCAAGTTGAAACCCGATCATCTTGCCGATCTCAAAGTAACCTTCGATATTTTGAGAAAATACAAATTAAAGCTAAACGCCTCCAAGTGTGCCTTTGGAGTTAGCTCGGGGAAGTTTCTAGGGCACCTCGTGACAGAGAGGGGGATTGAGGCTAATCCAGATCAGATCACGGCTCTGCAAAAACTTCAAAGCCCAAAGACCACGAAGGAGGTCCAAAGGCTCACAGGGATGGCGGCCGCCCTTAACCGTTTCATCAGTAAATCCTCGGACCGCTGCAGACCATTCTTTCAACTTCTGAAGAAGAGAGAGGGATATGAATGGGGAGCCGATCAGGAACAGGCTTTCCAGGAGTTGAAACTGTACTTGTCATCACCACCCTTACTCTCTACTCCAGAAGCTGGGGAGCGGCTGATATTGTATCTAGCAGTATCTGATCATGCGGTCAGCTCGGTTCTCTTACGAATAAAAGGGACAGAGCAGGCTCCAATCTATTTTGTGAGCAAAACACTGTTAGATGCAGAGACACGCTACCTACCATTGGAAAAACTGGTCTACGCTCTCGTGATAGTTGCAAGGAAACTTCCTCACTATTTTTTACAGCATCCCATCACGGTGTTCACTGAACATCCACTTAGGGCCTTGCTTAGGAAGGCAGACTTCTCTGGACGAATATCCAAATGGTCTATTGAACTAAGCCAGTTTGACCTCGATTATCAGCCCAGGACGGCAATAAAGGGACAGGTCTCGGCTGATTTCATAGCAGAATTCGCTCCAACGGTAGCCCCACCTCCCCCAGCTCTCCACGAGAAGGAGCAAAGTATTAACCCCCGGCCACCGACGAGATCGGCCGAGCTAGATCCAGAAGAATGGAGATTGTACGTCGATGGATCAGCCTGCAACAAAGGGTCAGGAGCAGGAGTGGTGCTATTTTCTCCAGAAGGGTTGGTGCTTGAGCAAGCGTTGCGATTGGGGTTCAGCGCCACCAACAATGTGGCAGAATATGAAGCCTTGATTGCAGGACTCAGGAGTGCCATGGAGCTCAAAGTCAGAAAGTTAAGGGTATTCTGTGATTCACAACTAGTTGTCAATCAGCTTTCGGGGGAGTACGCTGCAAGAAGTGAGAAGATGGCTGCGTACTCAGAAATAGCCAAAGACCTGCTCGACAAATTTGACATCATCCACATCCAGCAAATCAGCCCGGGACAGAATACACATGCAGACTCACTGGCCTGCTTAGGGTCAGCAGTCCAAACGGAATACCGCCGCACGGTGGCTGTGGACTATTTAAACGAGCCGAGCATTGGCCGAGCGGTAGAGATGGTGATGGAAACAGAACTTGGACCGAGCTGGATGGACCCAATAGTGGCATACCTTCGAGATGGGACCTTGCCAGAGGACAAGAGGGAAGCTCACAAGATCAGAACCAAGTCAGTACGTTTCTGGCTCTCTCCAGAAGGTAAGCTTTATAGAAAGTCTTTTCTTGGCCCATATTTATTATGTGTACATCCTGCTCTAGTCCAAAAATTCCTTCATGAGATCCATGCTGGCACGTGTGGAGGACACACGGGTGGAAGATCCATAGCCCACCGAGCAATATCCCAGGGATATTGGTGGCCTTATATGCAAGAAGATGCAAAAGCCTTTGTGAAAAAATGCGAGAAGTGTCAACGTTATTCCCCTCTCATCCGAGCTCCAGCAGAAGACCTGCTTCCCCTAACGAGCCCATGGCCATTTGCCCAATGGGGATTGGATATCGTGGGTCCTCTCCCTATGGCAACAGGGAAATGAAAATTCCTACTCGTTGGCACTGACTACTTCACTAAGTGGATAGAGGGGGAAGCTTTGGCCAAAATCACAGAGGCTATGGTGGAAAGGTTCGTATGGAACAAGATCATTACAAGGTTTGGGGTACCATACTCCATCATCTCGGACAATGGGTCACAGTTCGACAAGAAGTTCAAAGCTTTCTGTGCCCAGCACGGCATCAGAAACTACTACTCAACTCCGGCTTACCCACAGAGCAATGGACAAACGGAAGCCTCAAATAAGACTATCCTGAAGAGTCTCAAGAAAAGGTTGGAGAATAAAAAGGGGAAATGGCCAGACGAGCTACCAGCTGTGCTATGGGCATATAGGACCACCCCACGACGATCTACGGGAGAGACGCCATATTCTCTTGCTTATGGAACAGAAGCAGTAATTCCACTAGAAATTGGCCTACCAACCAACCGCACCACTCTTGTAGAGTCGGGCGGCAACGACTATGCCTTGGCCGAGCAGCTCGATCTCGCCGAGGAGAAGAGGGAGCGTGCCCTTATTACACTGGCAGCATACCAAGAGCAGCTACGAAGAAGCTATAATAAGAAGGTGCAGCCAAGAGAGTTTAAAATTGGGGATCTGGTCCTTAGGAAGGTCTTGGCCAACACAAAAATATCCACTGACGGGAAGCTTGGGCCGAACTGGGAGGGCCCATACAAGATTGTGGGGATCGCTGGAATTGGGGCTTATCGTTTGGCCGACCTGGATGGAAACCCAGTACCGCGACCATGGAACGTCCAGAACCTGAGGAAGTTCTACCAGTAATATGTTTATGTGATTACGAATACAATCACATCCTTTTTTTAGGTGAATACGAGGAAATTCACATTTGTTTTTTAGCTATGTAAGTCCTTTATCACTATTCCAAACACAAACAAGATTTCAGTTTCTATTTTTCCCTTATCATGATATTGCTTGAATACGAACCGAAATTTCGTCAAATTTGGATTCCTATTGGGGAGCAGAGAGTGTGGATGAGTCCAATTGTATTAAGTCCAAGTACGAAGACACTTGAGAAATCTAAGTACAAACAAACTCTAAGTATGAACAAACTCAGATTTGCAACGAATATTGCAACAAAACTCTAAGTATGAGCAAACTTAGATTTCCAACGAATATTGCAACAAACTCTAAGTATGAGCAAACTTAGATTTGCAACGAATATTGCAACAAACTCTAAGTATGAGCAAACTTAGACTTGCAACGAATATTGCAACAAACTCTAAGTATGAAGAAACTTAGATGTGCAACGAACATTGCACCAAAACACTAAGTATGAAAACACTTGGTAAAGTATTTCTAAGTATAGAGAGACTTAGATATGCAACGAACATTGCACCAAAACGCTAAGTATGGATAAACTTAGATTTGCAACGAATATTGCAATGGGTCCTAAGTACGAGGAAACTTAGATGATGGAGTATGAAGACACTTAGGTCATAACGAGCTCCAACCATGGAATTTGTGAATGCTTGACAGTAATTCTATGATGCAAGAAACAGATAAGCAGGGGTTGCAAGGAACAATTCTGAAAAGACAAAGAAAGACAAAGCATGCAAACACCATAACACCTCATAGTGAAAATCCAGTATCAACAGCCACACACGGCCAAATCAGGTCACGCAGGACCAGCCACCAAAACAAGAAAAAAGAAGCACGAACGAGTACAAGAAACTTAAAGAAGTCTTTAAAAGGCCACACCCGGCCGAACACGACCACACAGGGTCAACAGATATGACAGGCTTCAAGCCTCCTCATCATGCTGGTCAGCATCAGTGGCAAGACTGGGGTCGTGGTTACCTCCAAGCATCAAAGATTACGGTTTCTTCCATTGGGTCCGCTCCGAGAGAGATTGAGTTGAGCTTGGTTTGGGGTTTGGAGGAGGTTGAGCGGCCGCCTTTGCCGCTCGGCAATTCCATGTCAGTCCAGTGAGGGGACGATTCGTCTACACCGAGTTTGCTGAGACACCTTCGCCAGGCCATCTCCCAAACGGCATCCTTCACGGCCGGCATCTGAGCTCGGTAATTATCAGTAATCACCTCCACCGCTCGGTCATATTCGGCCTCCGCCTTGGTCTCAGCAGCGGTCAACTAGGCACGAAGATCACGCTCGACCTCCCCAGACTTTGTCTCCAGTTCGGCGTTCTCTCTCTTCAATGCCTCAATCTCCTCCCGAGCTCCTCTCAGAGATTGAGAGTATTCTGCATTCTCCTTCTTAGCCCTCTCTGCCCTTTTTTGCTCTTTCTTCAGCTCTTTTTCAGCATCCTTGGCTCTCTCGAAATCCACGGATGCTTTTTGCATAATCTGCAGAATAAGGAACGGGGCATGAAGAATGGTGGAAATTTTAAGCACAAAAAGAAACTAAGGGGATCTTCTTTACCTTGGCACTTGACTGGAAGATCATTTTCATGAGCGTCTCGTAAGAGTGACTCCTTTCTCTCTCAATATCGTTAGGGAGGAGAGCGGCCCTGGAGACGCCATATGCCACCTCGGTGGAGGAGATTCTGTCAATCATACTCAGAGGGGTGCCATCAGGGCGTGCAAGCACTGGGGCCCAGGGTTGCATCAGGGGTGGCGAGTCGGGGGAGAGCTGGCTCAAACTTGCGTCCCCAACCCTCCTCCTTAGCGGGGGAGGCTGGTCGTGCTGGGGGCTCCCTATCGGCCTTTTATCCCTTGAGCTCTCAGGAGGAGGAGGTGATTGTGTATGGGAGGGAGCAATGACACGGGCAGCAGGAGGAGCACGAGAAGCTCCGCCGAGATTCAGCTCGTCAAACAAGTTGACCGGCTGGCGAGGCATGTCTTCTTGCTCTGGGGAAGGAGAGTAGCCTGGAGAGTCGTCCGAATCGCCTAGAAAGGTGCCCTGCTCGGTTAGAGATTGAACGATTGCACGAGGATCAAGTGCTTCTTCTTCTTCCTCCTCTTCTTCTTCTACTATCACCCTCCCGGATGTGTTGGCTTCCTGGATGGGGATGGCAGTTGGGATCTCGGGAATATGGGCAAAGGTGACTTGCCGCTGAAGGACCTCAGGGGCTTGGGACCGAGATGATCTACTTATAGCTCGGCCTCTGCGGGCACGGGTCCTTTCTCGGTCGGTTGGTCGGCCTGTGGCGATCACGAAAAAGGTGGCGGCCAGGCGTGTCTGGTTCTGGGCTCTCCTTCTCTTCTAATATTGCCCCAGTAGAACGGGGTATAACCCAACAACCGGTGAGCTGCACGGCCGAGCCCTACAGGAGTCGGTTCGAAACCGTCGAACCAAAGGGCCTTGGCAATATCCTCACGGTGGAGCTTGCCGTGGATCAGGCGGCCACCGTGGTTAAGATTATCCGCTGCAAAACAACACAACATAGGGGTGGTCAGCTACAGTTTGAGGAAAGATAAAGAATGAACCAGCTCGGGAACGAAAATACTAACGTAGTCCGCCTGTAGTGGTGGGGCAGGCAAGGCCAATGATCCTCCCCTCGGCGTCTCTAGGCTGCCAGTTGCCAGTGACTACGAGATAGTCATCTGCCTCTCCCCTTGAGGAATTTGGTAGATCGGTGATGAGCTTCTGTTTAGGGTCCCTGGCTTTGAAATAATAATTTTTGTGCTCTGTGGGGACTACACTATAGAGATAGTGCAAATCCCACCAGTCAAGGTGAAGGCCGAGCAACCTATTAAGGGCAACTGTGCCCATAACCACCCTGACAAAGTTGGGGCAGAGTTGCATAGGGTTTAACTGCATCTATTGCAGAGCTCCCTGAAAAAAGGGTGTAAGGGGAGCCTAAGGCCTCCCTCAACTATGAAAATCAAGGGGATGTGAATCTTGTTTTCAGTTTGTCCTTGTTCTCTCATATCATTTCTATTGTCTAGACGGACTTGAATATCGGCGGGGATACTATAGTTTCGAATAAATTCCGCTATTTTCTCAGGGGTACTCAATAGGGCTCTGTGCCTACCCATTGCTTCTAAGAACTAGGGTTTCACTGTTGAAACCCAGGGGGAAAAGGAGAAAGATGAACAGTAAAAGGGGAAAAATCAGGAAGGGCGGAAACGGAAAGGTCACTTACGTGAGAAGATGGACCTAAGGATGACTCACTCCGACGGTAATGGCGGATGTTCTCCGATGAAGGCTGGAGAAAAAGGGACTTCTGTCGCAGAACGCTTGAGTGTCGTTGATGGCGAACGAAGTTCTCTTTTCTCTCTCTTGCTCGTTCTTTCTTCTGATAAAATGAGAAATGGGAGAAGGGGAAGGGTTTTAGGGGGAGAATAATCATTATCCCGCCCAAAACCCCATAAAGTAGGGTGTGACGTACGAGAAACGTCACCCCAAATCGTCCTTTGGGCTTATCTGATGATCAACGGGTCACTTCGCATTTAATACGAAGATAGCCCTACACCCCACGTGGAAGGGAGGCGTGCAGGAAACGCATCAGGAGCCGTTGGAGCTCTGCGCACTACTGATGAATGACAGTAGCAGCAGAGCTGGGGAGCAATTGGAGAGGGTAAAAGTCTGATTACCCTACTATTAGGCATAGCACGTGCCTATGACGGACACCACGGGGGGGTGAATAGCTCGGCAGAACATAGGGAGTCCTTCAGCCTTATGCCGAGCTATTTGGCCATGAATAAAGCCAGAACAATGAAAGTGAATTAGTGTACCAGGATGGGCCAGCTCGGTATAAGTCACAGGGGGGTGCCCCTGCTACGGCCGAGCTAGGATGGCTACGAGCAAAGCCTGAATAGCATTCTGGAATACATGCCTCAGCTCGGTATAATGAGTTGGGCTATGTACGAGTTAATCTGAGCTACGTGGAAGCACGACACCGCCATAAGTAAGGCGGTGAGACATTCCAGAATATTCTATAACGGGTCCTTACGAGATAAAGAACAATCCCGTAGAGAAAGGGATTGATATGGGAAGTCCTAACGTGATTAGGAGTATACCACATGTAGGAAAGAATCCTATATGGAAAGAAAGATCTCTGCTAGACGAAATCTAGCAGGATATGGAAAGCTATCTCTTAATAAGAAAATCCTATTATGAGAAGGATTCCTAAAGAGAATAGGAAACAGGGGGCACAAGATGCCTAAGATGATGAATATCTACACCTATAAATACAAGGCAATAACCATGACAAGAGGTACGCTGTAACACCCAGTTATACGCATTGTGTTCTTGGCTTGTTTAGTAATCCAATACTAACTCAGGCATCGGAGGGCCTTTGCCACCAAGAGGCAAATGTGCTTTAACCCTTGTTTGTCTTGCAGATTTATGGTCAACTCAAGACAACACGTGATCCAGAGTCTGTGTGGGATTACACCCCCTACAGCCCTCTAACCTTTTAGTTGTGAGCATACAAAGTCGTGAAATAAACTAGTCCAGGTATATTAGTATTGTAAATTTCTACATGTCTCACTTCAAATATTTCCATTTCTCAATACCTACACCAAATTTAAAAACCTTTCAAACCTTTCCATTTCGCAATCTTAAATTAGAAGATGAAGATGTGTTTAAGAGATCGGTGATATATTGGTAACCTTTTCACTCCCAGTTTTGTTTACCTTTTCACTTTCCCAAATTTGGTAACCTTAATTATTCAATTACTTATAAAATAGTAAAGAAAAAAACCTTAATTATTCACATGAATAATGAAAAAGGAGGTGAATTAAAGTGGGAGTACAAATCGGCCCATTTCTCACCTGACCCTTATCGCCAATTGGCGCACTTGGGCTGGAGATCGGTTAAACGGTCAATAGTATTGCAGGCTCGGCTCTTTTGGGTTATTGCTTGACTATGGGCCTGGCATGAGTTTATTTATCAGTGGACCGGTTTAATGCATTCTATGGGGTACATAAGATTAGAAACCGTGTGAACATAGGCCCATGGGCTTAACTTTGAGTTGCGGCCGCTCATATTTTCAACTTGTTTTTTGAACAAGGGGGTGAACTTTTTTGTACTTCTATGGGTCATTAAAAAAATCACATTGAGAAAATTTTAATTGCACCTAAAAATTTAAATTTAAATAGGGATTCCACTATGTAACATAGAGATGCTAGTACAAAAGTTCTGTTTCATAATTTTTTATTTATACTAATATTTATATCCATTATGGACATTGTTTGCTAGTTCTCACTTAGTTTTACTATTTTTTAAAGCATTAAAGTTTTTATAAATTACCAAATAAATAGTAAATAAAAAATTCTCCCTCCTCTCAAGAATAGAACGCTTGCCGAATATCTATGCCTAATAAGAAGGAAAATATCAAGCTGATAAGCATGATAATTTTGCATCATCAAGCATAACAAATCATGTATTATGAATTTTCAAGCTAAAAATGAGAAATTGAATGAAATAGAGCAATTTTTATTTTATTTTATGAATAGTGATGAATAACCAAACTGATAAATCAGAATTTATCATTTTTATTGTTTCATGGTAACAATGGTCAATTTTTTTGTCATACGGTAGAAGAGTAGAAATATGAATTACATCAAATTAGAACAATCAATTTGATAATGATCTTATATATATAGAAATAATCAATTTGATGCAAAATATGGAGCCACTGAAAGATTGATATTTATATACTAATATTATACAAACCCATACTAATCTTTTTTCGAACAATCTCAAAAAAATTTTTTTTTACAAATTAATCTTCAAAAAATAGGGTTGAAATCAACAATGAAGGTTAAAAGGCCCCTTCGACCTAACATTTTTGACCTGTGGCATGGTTGACTACTCTATTCCTACGAAAGTAGCCAATAAAGAGTGGGAGAAGGGACGGATTTGAGTGAGCCAGTGGGATTTCCTTTCCCAAGCACAAGTAGCCACCAATTCAAAAGAATGTTTAAGACGGAAGACTTTTTGGTTGTTTTCGTTTAATTTTTTACTACTAGATTTTTGATCAAATTTTATCATCACATCGTTTGAATCGATGAGAGGAACAAGAAAGTATACAAATATAGACCAAAGCTGAAAAAAATATCAATGTAAGATAGGGAAAAAGACAGAACCAAAAAGTCAGGAAAAAGTTAAGCCAAAGGTGCCCTAATCAAGTTATGTAAATTATATAATTCTAGAACAATTGATTAAGTTTAATATTTCAATCGTGAGGTGTGCAGGGGCTTGGGCCCCTCTTGCACTCCTTAGGTCCGTCCCTACAAAAGCCTAGTTTTTTTTTTGGTCCTTATATACAAGCACCTCCAATTGGAGACTTCAAATATGAGATGATAAGTAAATGGCCATGTAGAAAAATAATACGGGTAATACGAAATATCTGTTGCAGATTACACAAATATAAATGATCGAATAGCTTGCTTTACAAGCCCCTACCAATACGCATGTCTTGCACAAATTTATGTTAAACCTTTCAAGCTGACGGAGTGGCTACAAGAGTCCTCCACTAATCTTCACACGTTGCAAATCCCAAAGGTTTTTAATGGTGCCCTAGAGAGAACTAGGAGAGGGAGAGATTATGTAGTAATCGATGTGGAGAAAAATATCACTGATCTATTTTTCTATAGATGAAATAAGACTTATTTATCTCTATCACTTAAGCAGTTCAAATCTCATTAGGACTTATCACCTTAAGTGGTAGAATCTACTTGGGACTTATCCCCTCAAATGGTTGAATCCACTTTGGACTTGTGCTAATTATTATCCCATGTGGACGCACCCATGGACCCCATGCAACACATGTCATAACCAGTCTTCTTTCTTTGAAGTTCCAACCAAAATGTAAAAATGAAATGCTAATTCCTAGTTGGTAATTGATGCGAGATGGTACGTAACAAATTTCAAAGCAGAGCCAATTACAATTCCAGTCTAAAAATATGCCAAAATTTTTGCAGACTGAAAAAATGGAGGTCAAAACATTTGGAAGCTTGAAACTATACTGGAATATTTATTTGCCAATCGAATAACAGAGAAGTTTTTGAATGTCGAACTACGACATACAGGGGCGGTACTGGGGGTGCCGGGGGGGTGCTAGGCCCCTGCAAACCCCCCAATTTTCGACATATTTTTAATTTTTTCAGTGTATTTTTAGTACATTTTCAATTTTTCTGTATATATTTATATGGAGTGCCCCCCGCAGCTACAATCCTGCGTCTGCCACTGACGACATAAGTTTTCAAATAAATTTGGCATCTCTAAATTTGAAGACATGGGTTAGAATTGCTATTATAGTTTCAGTTCAGTGTCTGGCTCGTTTGTTCAATTTAGTTCCCACGTTCGTTTACTCCCTCAAAAAATGGAAAGCTATACACGAGGATGCTACAAAAAGGGCAACAATATTTGGGGTGAGAGAGGCTCGAACTCTCGACCTCAGGATAACTCAGAAGCTATGAGACCTACGCGCTAGCCAACTGCGCCACCACCCCTTGTTGTTCATTTTGGTTACTTTCTATATTTATAGGGATAGGTGAAGGATCGAATTCATGTTTTTATTTTAATCAGACCGAATTCATTTGATTAAGGAAAGCAAAAACGCTCTCAGTCATGGGCCGTGTGGTTTGGGCCTGCCCTGGCCTTTGCAATATCGGATTCATTTGATTAAGGAAAGCCGAAACGCTATCAATCATGGGCTGTGTGGTTTGGGCCTGAACTGGCCTTTGCAATTGTGAGGGTTTTCACCTGATAGAGAACTGAACAAAAAAAAAAAAAAAGGCTATTGGGGTAATGTTGTACAACTTGATCTGATTAATTTGACTCTACGGAGTTAACACTGCACAATAAAGAAGGAATTAATACCCCCCAGTGTCCCATTACACTCTCACCCCCCTGTTTTGTAGCACGCATGAATATTAGTCAGGGATGACAATTCAATCCGCCCCGCTCCGAATCCGCTCTTCCCCGCCTCGATAGGATAGGGTTTTTTATGATTTTTTTTGGGTAACGGGTAGGGACAGGTGGTGATTTTGAAAAACCCGTCAGGGTTAGGGTAGGGGCATGGGTATGGTCGCCCCTCCCTGACATACATATATATGTATAACTATATTTATTTATATACTCTTATATGTATAGGATTTGAGGGATCCCTCATTTTAAATAAAATGAGGACCAAGCAATTTTTCCACTTTCGTTAGATGTGTTAAAATGTGTTTTTAAAGTCCACCGCGCGGGGGCATGTTTTTGTTAAAAACGTTATATATATTTTAACAAAAAATGATCGGATGAAGCCCTACCTCGCGGTGGACCCAAAACACATTTTACATATATATGTATAACATGAGGTCCTATTTTTATTTATAGGGATCCTCTTATGATGTATAGAATATATCAAATTATATTTTCTCACTTTTATGCATTAAATTTTATTTTTATTCTTATAATTTTACTTTTACAACTAAAATACAACATTATATAGTAGATTTTGGTTAAGTTGTAAAAGTTATTTTATGAACTTTTATCATTTGTACTCACTAATTGGAGTTTAAAATATACTTAACTAATATGTGAAAAAATAGGGCGAGGCGGGTAAACCGGTCGTGTTAGGGGTGGGTTACCCGAATTTTAGGGGCGGGGCCCCAACTCATATATTAATAGTTTTCAAGTTGACGAACTTCGTGTTAGGGGTGGGTTAGGGAATTTTAGGATCGGGCGGGGATCATCAAAAACCCTGACACCCCAAACCTTGTATGCAATTCAATCGTCATGTATGCCATCTATTAATAGTTTTCAAGTTGACGAACTTTGGGTGTTTGCGTTTTTTTGGATTGCAACAAATGAGGTGCACTTGATTTTATGCAAAAACACTTTCAATTTCGACCTTGACCTATTGTCAAATATTGTTTTTTCTTTACGACGAAAATAAGTAGATAATTTACCGGTGGGCATTGATATACCAAAACCAAAATTAAACGTACCAATTAAAATTCGATCCAAAATCACCCCATTTCATTAAATTGTTTTGAATGGATTTTTCCCATAAACGGCGTCCACGACACCCACCCCATTTCATTAAATTGTTTTGAATGAAATGGGGTGATTTTGGCGACTCGGGTCGGTGCAGGTAGAAGGGTTCAAAATTAAAAGAGTAGCAACTCTGTTGTAAACATGTAGTACTACGTTTGATATTTGGGTCCTTCAACCAACGCCAGGAGTCCTTGATGAGGACTGGACATGATTCCCCTGCGTTGGATATTTTGGTCCTTCAACCAACTGTTTTGGTAAATGCTCTTCAAATATTGGGGGTTGAAGAGCATTTACAGTTACCCCACCCTATTTGGTTGGGACTAATGACGATGATTGGTTAAATGATGGTAGGCTAACCGAATAAATACTGAATTTAACTGTGACACAATGGCTGATATAAATAAGAAAAATGCTAATGAAGTAAGTAGTGATTAATGTGAAAAAAGTGCATCGAGAGATAAAAATTTGTAAAACGCATCCATGAAATAAGTATTCAAAAAAAAAAAAAGCGAGTGATTTTTATTTAAAAGTATAACTTGATTAGATATATACCTCTTATCTATTGCAATATGAGATTTCTAATGCGGATACGGAGGCCAATGCACATGCAAAAGGCCTACGCCTTGGATTTGTGTTCCGTTTCGAGTTCGAAAACATAATTCTAACAGTTCATATTAGGAGCTTGATGAGAGCTATACCTACAAAAACTCATGTTGATCAACGAACAATTTTGTTGCGCATTTCTGTATTTGCTGTTCTTGCACTGAAGGAAAACTTGATTTGCGCATTTCTGTATTTGCTGTTCTTGCACTGAAAACCCCAAAAACTTGACAATTTTTTTGTAAATCAAGCAAAAGTTATAACTTTTTTCGACGTCTCGGTAAATTCTTGGACTTGATGTTTTTATGGGACTGTTTTACCGATCAAAATTTACAAAGAAATTTTTTATGACCCAAGATGCTTTTTGAGTGTTCGACGTCTGATGGACTTGATGTTTTTATGGGACTGTTTTATCGATCAAAATTTACAAAGAAAGGTGTGACCCAAGCCCCTTGGTCCTGCCAACACCTGTTATTGACGTCACAGTTGACTTTTTGCAATTGGAAAGTGCTATTAATCGTTCACGTCCTTAAATTATTTTTCTCCAATTCTCGTTGGACTTTTACAACTCATCGCTTGCTAGATTAAATATGTTATGATACTAGAAAGTAGAAATATTCGTTTATATATAGGAAATTCTTTTTTGTGTACATGTAAGAAAAAAACATTCTCAATCAGGTTAATGCCCATTCGAAGAGACATTGTGCTGGGCATGATCGAGCTAAAAATCTAGACGGATCTAGATCTAGCCTCGCCATCCGATGGATTTGGCTAAGGTTTGAGCATTGGGCCGGGCAAATCGAAGCGAATACCTGGATAAATCTAGACAGAGCCTCAAGACTCATGGATTTATGCCGAAACAAATTGATAAGCCATACAAAGACTAAGAAAAATATACAGATTCCCATAGGATGTTGAGAACCCTTATTTGAAGCAAGAACATTCTACCTTATTTTCATTTTCCTAGTTTCTTTTAGTAAAAAAATTAATCTCATTAAATTTCTTTCCATTGCGTACAAGCATGTGCATCTCATAACGTAAATCCTTTTGGAAGGATTGTTTCTTAACAGACTTAAAGAAGGCCCTCACATCACAAAGCTTGCTTTATTAGAGCATGAAGTGGTTGCACCAAGGAATAATTATCCAATAATTTCGGAGTAGAGCCACATTTTATTCGAGAATGAAAGAGTGATGTACTTGGATGCCCAAGTTTATTGTGCCAAAGAACACTGGAATCAGATGTGCTCACTAAGGCAGTGGAAGAAGAAACAACACATTCTCTAGATGAGTTCAGAAGTGGATAAAGACCCTTGCTGCATGTCCCCTTGTACAGAATTTGTTGTGAAGTCTTATCTTGGATGACAAGACCATGAGAATAAAAAATAAGAATGCAATTATTATCTTTGGAAAACTGTTGAATAGAGAGAAGATTATGAGTAATGGCGGGAGTATGTAAGATGTGTGACAGTCTAAAATTAGCATTAGGAGTAGGTAAAAGGCCTGAACTTGTATGTGTAACTGGAAGCTGAGTACCATTTCCCACTTGTACACCACCATTCACAAGAGAAGGTTGAGGGTGAGTAATGTTGTGAAGGCTATTTGTGACATGAGATGTGGCCCCACTGTCAAAATACCAAGGAGTATTGTTTTGAGTGAACCCAGATGTTGATCCCACACTTGAGTAGTCTGAAGGAATAAGAGGTGCACCACCATTGGAAGTTGTAGCATTTAGTGAGGATGCAGGAAGATAACCAGATGTACAGCCAACCAGATTTGCTTGAGCAACCCCATGAGAAGACATCCCATTATTACCAGAAGGTACACCAAACTGAGAATTTGCAGCAGGAAATCTTGGTGGTTGAACCTATCCAGAGACAGATGAACCAGGCATAAACTGTCCAGGAGTAGAAGAACTAGGCATAAACTGTCCAGAGGGTGGAAACCCAGGTAATCCTTGAGGGAACTGGAATCCTTGAGACATGCCTTGAGGAAAGGACCATGGGTAAGCAATATGAGACATTGTAGTGGGTGCATAGCCTCTCCATTGATTATTACCCCATTGATCAACAGATGGCATAACAAATGGCATGATATAAGGCATTTGTGATCCTAACTGTCCAAAAGGATTAAACTGTCCACGATGATAATAGTACTGAGGAGCATGATTAGCCTTTCCACAAAAGATACAGGGATCTCTAGGAAATCTAGAACCCCTTCCTCTACTAAAGTTTTGATAAGAGGGTTGGAAAGACTGTTGTTGAGGAAAAGTTCTTTGAAATTGTGTGGGCAAGACATAAGATTGTGACTGAGGTAAAGCCTGTGGAACTTGAGGATTCTGTGTAGTGACACAAGTAGATCCAGTAGAGTTATGAGTTGCAACAAGAACAGATGAGGTATCAATGGTTTCTGAAGTATTCTGTGATAATTGTAAATCCTATCCACTCAACATTGTTATCAATTCTTCAAAAGTCAGTGATATCTCCCCTCTTGTCCTTATTCCAGTTTTGAAACCATTGTAGGATGGAGGTAAACCATGGCGAGTATGAAATATCAATTCTTCATCAGACAATGTAGCACCAGAAGCAGCCAACTACTGTGCATATGCTTTTATAGTGTCTATATATGATTCCATAGTCGAATTCTTGACTAAATTGAACAACTCGGATATGATTTCATGCACATGTGTACGAGTCATAGAATTATATCTATTGTTCAATGATAACCAAACTTCAGAACTACGATGTAACCCTAGCACATAGGGCAAAGTGTTTTGAGATAACGATGCAGTCAAACATGCTAACAACTCGGAATCAATGAGAGTCCAGAGTGTAAATTCAGGATTGATCACCATTTCATTCGTGTTAGTACAACGAATTTGTTCAGAAGGGCACACCTTTGATCCATCGACATTGCCAAGAAAACCGTTCGCATTGAGCACGTTCTCGACCTGAGTCTTCCAGATTAGGAAATTAGATCCATCAAGCTTGATGTTGACGAGCGAGTAGAAGTTTGAGACCAAGAATGCAAGTGAAGAAGGAATCGTAATTGCCGAAGTCGTCGTCATCGAGAAATCAAGAGCACAGATCTATCTCTTCAAAATTGAACACCACAGTCTCAGAATCGAAGGATGTTGGTCTCTATAACTCTGATACCATATGGAATTTCACAGAAATGCAGAAATTAAAGAGAATCAGATAGAATTGAGTTAGGGTTTTGAAACCAAGACGAAGAACAAAAAATATCTGAAGAGTAGAGAGAGAAGTATCAAACTGGATTTTCATTCATCATTTCTTGCTTACAACTTAACGAGAGAAGAGGACTATTTATCCTACACTAAACCAACCTAACTACCGCTTAACAGAACAATGCAACGGCGTACAAAGATAACGGAAAGCAGTAACAGAGTTAACTGCAAAGCCAAACACTATTCTTAGTGACCTTTGTTAACAGGTTGATGGGGCCAATGGTAGGTGTCACTTGATCATCTACAAAGTGAGTGAGAGAGGGAAAATTATTCCATGTTGGAGCACAATCACAATACTCTTATCCACTACATATTTTTATAGGGAAGTATATATGGATCCTATATATGAAAATGTGTGATAGAAAACAGTGTTCGGGAACCATGCATGCGGCCATGCCCCAAGATCATGAAATATTTACTACTAGTTGTAGCATGTTTGGTAGCGTCTTTTTTAACTTTTCATTCATTTTTATATTTTTGGCTTTTGGGTGTTTGGCTGGAAGTTAGATGCATTATGTGAACATGAGTTTTGGTTTTTTAAAATTAGGGAGAAGAAACCAAAAGTAGGGTGAGAGAAGTTGTTTTGATTTTTGATTTTTCACTTTTCTCATTTTGGTAAACAAAAAGACCTGCAAAAAGTATTCTACACATATTTCCTAAACACTATTTTGTTGCAAAATATATTCTGCACATTTCTCTCAAACACACTAACAAATTCAAAATACATTTTGACCATAATAAAAAAATTCAAGAAGCCAAAAAATTGAAAATGAAAAGCTGAAAATAAGTCTCTCAAATATATCCTTAAGGAGGGAGACAATTATGTAAACGTGTACATATCTATATCCATAGAGAGAGAGAGAGAGAGAGAGAGAGAGAGAGGGGTGACAAGTAGAGCATATCCAGCTGCTCAATATTGCTGTTCTCAAAAGAGTAACAGGACCCCACGTGGAGAGGACTGCTAGCCAGGTCACGGACTGGTGCACTATCCAATTCCATCCATAAAAATTCAATATTGCTGGCAACATGCAATATCATCTCTCTCTCTCTCTCTCTCTCTCTCTCTCTCTCTTACAGCTATTTTAGGAATTTTTGGTACAGTGTAATATTTATGTTGATATATTACAAAAAGAGAAAGTCTATAATACACACAAACGTGGTGTGTACTATATGCACCTAATGTGATACAAATTGTATCACCTCATGAAAATTCATAATATTTTGGTACGTCTCGTAATTTTTATACTAAAAGCAAACCTTTCAGCTATATGATTCATAACATTTTCATTATGAATCCTAACTTTTGTTTCTCATAACATTTCAACAATAAAATTCATACTAACACTTTTCAGTAAAAATCATAACACATTAGTGCGAGTAGTACCTTTAATACTAAAAACTCGTAACATTTTGGAGGTGCATATGGTACAACACCAAATTGTTGTGTATATAGACGAGATTAATTGTTTAGTGCACCATTTTTCTGGTTATCAAATTCAACCAATACGTAAACAAATGAAAAACCGAACAAGCACTTGTAGGCAAACAAATTTATACAAAAATATATATATAGGTTAAGCTTCTAGTCTGAGATTTCCGGACTCCGGGATCCACCTTCCCGGTATTTTTTTTATGATCCGAACCGTCCAATGTGTTTAAAACGTGTTTTTAAGGCCCCCTTGCGTGAAATCGTCAAAAACAATACCGGGAAGGGCTTGATCCGGCAGTTTTTTATAAAACTGTAAATGTACAATTTTGTGGAAAACTGCTCGGATCAAGCCCTTCCCGTTATTTTTTTTTTGATGATTTCTCGTGCGGACCATTAAAAACAAGTTTTAAATACATTGGACGGTTTGGATCATGTAAAAATACGTTTTAAAAGTTTCAAAACATCTAAAAACCTCCAGTCAGGGATCCCTGACTGGAAAGCTGCCGTATATATATACACGATTACAGCAAGCGTTAACATAAGCTAATCTGAACTGCTAGAGTATATATATATATATATATATATATATACACCGGTGATCCTGTCAAGGATCCCGGATTGAAGCTTTTTCGGTGTTTTGAGGCTTTTAAAAATTGTTTTTGCAAAATCCGATCCGTCCAATGTGTTTAAAAGGTGTTTTCCAAGGTCCACGTGGGAAATCTTCAAAACAAAATACCGGAAAGGGCTTGATCCAAGCATTTTTTCACTAAAACTATACCTTTTGAACACATTGGACGGTTCGGATCGTGAAAATTTGATCCGGAACTATGAATCCCGGATCCGGGATCCCGGACTAGATAAGGACTCATATATATATATATATATATTCGTGATCAAGGTCCCGGGAAATCTGTTTTAATCAAAACAAATTGTTTTGGGGAAAATACCTTGGATCAAGGGCTTGGTATTTTTTTGAAGATTTTTCGTGGACCTGGAAAACACCTTTTGAACACATTGGACGGATCGGATCGTGAAAATTTGATCCGGAACTAGGAATCCCGGATCCGGGATCCCGGACTAGATAAGGACTCATATATATATATATATATATATATATATATATATATATATATATAAATTGTGGTCAATTTGTTATTTTTTTTTGGCGACGGATCTTACAAAAACTTCTATTGGAAGTCTAATTGTATCGACATGAATGCTATAAAGTACTAGAGTACATAAAAGGCAGCCAAAACTTTAGGGATGGCAATTTCCCCGTGTATTTAGTGGATACCTGCCCCGTCCTGCTCATATAGAGGCGGGATGCCAGAATTTTTTCTAAATTGTAACGGGTATGGTAGGATATTAAGAAAACCTGCTAGAGTATGGAGGCCCACCCCCGAATATCCGTACCCGGTTATACATACTAAATAAATTATATTATATATGTACATATAAGTAGGAACATGCATATAAATTTTGAGTATAGTTATATATTTAAACAATTACCTATTTAATTAGCAAGTCTTATCAATTATTACATATCGTAGACTACTTAAAATTTAAAGAATATCAACTAAGATTATATTTCTAAATATAAATGTCAATTTATTTCATTCATTACTTCTTTATTTTTTTGTTTGGATACATTTGGGGAAACCACAATTCCGGATTTGGGTTTGATTCTTTATCTAATATCCCCAATGGAAAAGGGGTGGGGATGTGGAAGACCATCCAATCGGGGGTTGGGTATGAAACAGAGTCCCCCGATCCATACCTTATCCGTTGCCGTTGCCATTGCCATCCATATAAAAGTTTTGTTTATCGGTAGGCAGCAATATTTATCATATATGATCATGGGGCCGGTTCCGGAGACACATAAAAAAACACATAAAAAGACACTCCATCTCAACCATTAAAATCAATGGTTGAGATTAAATCTTAAAGAATTGCACACAAACACTCTTATTCCCACCACATCTGAGAACATCTCCTCACCCCATCTCACATTCTCTCCGTCTCAGACACCCCTCCCCTCACCCTGAAACTCCCGTCCCCATCTCAACAAAGCCATCTCCGGCTGCGACCACCACACTCGCCCTTCTCTCCTCTCTTCCATTTCCTCTTCTTCTCCCCTCACTGCTTCGGTTCGAAAATCCCTATGAGGCTACAACCAATTGCCGCCACGCTGCCGCTCGGGCTCTGCAGTTCGTAGCAACGGAAGGGATGAAAAAAACAAAAGCAAAGGCTTTAATTAGTCGACAATGGAGAAAACGATCTGATCTGATTTTTATTTTCCGAAAAAAGCTTCATCTGAATTGACAATGGAGAAATTATATGTTTCGCATCAAAAAAATTTGGGAACCATGGGTTTCTTTAATTGCAGTACCTCAATAGAAGAGAAAGGGATTTGTTTGAATACTTGTATGGATACTGGACTGTCAAATCATTTAAGGTGTTACAAATGTGGGTGATTCCTGCCAATCGAGAGAAAAACTGTGGGTAATTTTCTGATTTGTTTTGGAAACTATGAGAAAAAAAATCTATTGTGGGTCATGACTTTTCCTGTTTATGGATTATTGATCAATCCTGGTTCTATTCGCCGGAGATGGGTCACTGGACACGGAGGAGGCGGATATGGTGTGTCTTGTTGTGTTAAGTTTTGATCTCAGCCATTGATTTCAATGGTTGAGATGGAGTGTCTTTTTGTGTGTTTTTTTATGTGTCTCTGGAACCGGCCCCTATGATCATAATTTGATTTTCTTTTAGGATCAGAGAAATTCGTTCATTCCTTTTCTTTTATAACTCAGTGTATTCGGATTAACTTATTTTCATACCGACTTAAAACCGCGGAGCAATTGAACCATCTATTAGCGAACGGTTTAATTAAAGTTGAAGCGATGTCACTGATCCCTTAAAAATTAATAATACCTAGTAGGTCTCGAACCTAAAATGCAGAAGTGATCACACACCTTTAAATCCTACATCATAACTACCAGGTTGGCAGCCAGCTCGTTACAACAATGAATGATTATCATTGATTTCAGCCGAAGAACTCCCAAGTCCTCATAATAAGAAATTAGAGTATAATAAGAATAAGAGATTAGCCTGCGGACATTAGAAATTTAGAAGAAATCCTATTAACATGTTTGACTAGATTTAGTTACCAAAAAAAATGGTTTTGACTAGATTTGAGATGGTCCGAGATTAACGCAGCCATCCAATAACCATATTCTCATCTGCTTTTCTTGTTTATTCTGATTGGCTTATTTATTGTATTAACTGTCATGAATCTGCTCCGGATTTTTATATATCCCACTATGTACATATATATTAGTTTCATATATACTCAGAGCCTAAAACCAGGTTCAGGGTAACCATAGTCCGGCTAACTGCAAATGATCTACTTAGGCCACAGAAAAGAGAGTGACTCTGAGACTCTTTGTTTAGGAAAAGGAAGAAACTTCCTATAAGAGATTAATTCTCTTTTTAGGAAACAGGGGTGCTGCGCAGACCCGTGCTACGCAGCGTGCTGTGTGGGCCCAGTCCGGCACCGTTCCGACGATCGGAGACGTCCACCGCGTAGAGCTCGTCGAGTACTATAAGTGTACTAAAAATCAACTCAATCGGATATCGTTAAGTGCCTCATTGGAACACAAATAGGTTGAAAAAAAAATGGTTTCAATGGTTTTCATCCTGTGTTTCAAGACATATGTGTTCCAATTTTTTTCAACTTATTTTTGTTCCGATGAGGCACTTAACGATATCCCATCGAGTTGATTTTTGGTACGTTAGTAGTACTCAACGAGCTCTACACGGTGGATGTCTCTGATCGTCGAAACGGTGCCGGCACGGCGCCGAAATAGGCCGCACAGCACACTGCGCAGCACCTCCCCTGGATCCCTCTTTTTAAAGCTATACATCACCAAGAACAAGAAACATGAACAATACTGTAATCAAGTAAATATAGGTAAATATAAGAGATTAACTATGACCAATTAATTCTCTTTTTAAAGCTATACATCACCACGAACAAGAAACATGAACAAGACCGTAATCAAGTAAATATAGGTAAATCCTAGTAATCGAAATCGAAATTGAAATCAAAATCGAAATTGAAATCGAAATCGCGTTTGAAATCAAACACGAAAGACACACACACACACACACACACACACACACACACACACACACACACACACACACAGAGCGCTACCTTGGTGGATCCATATTCTTCGATCGATGTTCTTCTTCGTTCGTTCCACTTCTCCTCTCTCTTTCTCTCTCTTCGAACGTATATTGTGTTGTGTGAGAATTGTTGTGTGATTTACCGGTATTCCAGTACTTGACCCGCTTCTTGGTAATAACCCGGTTTTTACCCTGAATGGGATCCGCTGTGTGAATTTAAGATCTGAGCTGTCCGCTTTGATCCAATGGCCTACGGCTGAGGTCTGGATTTAAGCTCCCATAAGGGTCCCTTATTAGAAGGGTAGTGTGTGTATATACAGTGCCGGCCCCGACATTTGGGTTGCCCAATCCCGACCTTAGCTTTGTTGCCCACTTAGTATTAGATTATAAAAAATTAAAAGACATAATCAAACAACAAAACAAGAACAAAAACAAGGTTACATTATGCTTTTAGCTTGAATTACATCAAAATTCAAAATCAAAATGTAACCTCGGTAATAGTGTTTCATGATTAGCATGATCCAATTCAAAGAAAACAACTTCTTCTTGCATTTTTTGAAGCAAAATCTTCAATTAAACCATCGTAGTTTAACTTATCCAAATACTCATTTTCAATTGAAATCATAGCCAATCCATTTAACCTCTCTTGTTACATGGTAGTCCGAAGGTAAGTTTTTATCAATTTCAACTTCGAAAAGCTCCTCTCCGCCAAAGCAACTGTGACCGGAATAGTCAACAAAATTCGATAAGCAACCCAAACCATTTGAAAACCCCCATCTTTCCAATAAGACCTTATAAAATCAAGGATGTCGATCGATTTTGTTACTTCTCTCGGCAATATTGTTTTCAAATGTCTAAGTTCTTGGAATAACTCCTCCCCATGAATATCACAATGTTGTTTGTATTCCAAGAAACTCTCTAGTTTAGTGCAATGCTCCATCAATTGCTCTTCACTAACACTCTTGAATTTCGCGTTAAGCAAAAATCCAAAGATTGCTTCATAAAGTTCAAATTGCTCAAACCGATCCTTAAGTGACGTTAGAGCTCGATCTATGATGACTTGGAGGAAATAAGTAACTCTTTGAAAACGATCTTCCACGGTTCAATTTTTGATTTTAGAGTCTTGATTTCCTCTAAGCTCTTGAAAGAATAAAATCAGTCCCTTTAATTGCATCTTCAATGTCCATCCTTCGTTGAAGTATTTTCACTTGATTAACTTTTCTTTTTATCTTCTTCAAGAACCCTCCTAATTTTTGCCCTCCCAATTTTCTTTTTATTTGCTATTTACCGATCAATGCATTTAAAACCTTGATTTCTTATTTGCCCTCCTAATTTTCTAAGTACCATAAAAATTTTGAAAGTGGGTGAAAACTACACATCCGTTTGAAGATTTTTTTTTTTTTTTTTTTTCGGGAGCTTTTTCCGTAATTTTTTTTCAAAGGGAACTATAAATATGCCCCCCCCTTTTTATCTTCTTATGCCCTTTTTTCGGTGGATTTTATTTTTTTCTATATATACAAATTTTTTTGTTGCCCCTTTTTTTTTTTTTTTTTTTTTTTGATTCTGCCGGGGTTGCCCAGCCCGCGGGCTTACCCCCCTCCGGCCGGTGGATTTCTATTTTTTTTTCTATATATAGAGACGCGTTGCGGCTAGAACCCGTGGCTCTCATTATTGTGAGTCTAGTTTGAAAATTGAGAGTCCAAAAAAGTTGGGCTTCCACAATTCCATGGAGGAGAGAAAAAAGATGTCAAAGAAAAATTCACAGGAGATGTTGAGGAGATGAAAAGATGTCAAAGAAAAATTTTATTGAGGGAGATGGGATTTTACATGAAGAATCCGACAAAAATTTTTAAAATATTTTTGGACACAAATCCATCGTTGTTGCAATCTGAAATTGATTGGGGTTCACCTCCAAAATTTGATGAGTACTCGGATGAGGAGGAAACTTTCATTCATAAAGTGGAAGAGAATGTGAAGGATGAATTTGTGGAAGTGGGCATCAAATTGGGTATTGAGAAGAAGGCTGTTGTTATCCATGACAAATTTGATGGGATGAACTCATTCGATGGCGTCTTGAACCTTGCGAAAAAGGCAATCAATGTATGCTCGTCTCTAGGATTCGAAGTATCAGAGTATATGGATCCATTTTGGAGAGTTATTGAGGAGTACTGTAGAAGCAAGAGCCCGTAGATTTCCATTTTTGAGCAAGATGGATTGACTTTGCTGACAAAAATTATTTCTTTAATTTTTGAAGATTCTTTTTTACAATTTGGCTTCCAAAAAATCAATTTGAAGTACAAGATTGACGCTAACTAGATTAGACGAATTCAACTATACAAACTCGAGGACGAGTTTCTTCAAGCTGGGGAGAATGATGCAGACTGGAAATTTAATAGTATTACTTACAAATAGTGTTTTAAGTTTTCCTTATTTTTATTTTATTAATTTTGTTAGGAAGTCTCCAATTTTAGAAATAAGTGTTCTAGAGTATTTTGATTCCTAGTTGGATTCGGGTTTGTTATTTGATTCCTAGTTGGATTAGGGTTACTTTAGCCCCATATGTATCATTGTAAGCCTAGTGGCAGAATTCGGTTGTTATTGAATTAAAGAAAACGAGTGTTACTCATATTTTGGTCGTTTAAGGAGGGAGTACCTCCGGGTCGATCTTATTTTTCGTGTTTCTCTTGCATGATCGATTTCGTTTCCATAGGCTGCGCTACATCATAAACTCTTACGGGAAAGAGTTAGAAGAGTTTATTTAAAATTTGCATCATTAATTACTGAGACTGACAGCTGTGATAGAGCGTTACAGGTACCACGCCAGATACCACGTGGTACCCAACACGCACCCAAATTCTTCTTGTCAACCTCTAAGACAACTAAAGCACACATATGATGCATTAATTAATGGATGCTTACGTAATAATGTCCAAAATACCCCTGTGGACACCCCGCCGAAGTTTTACAGAAAAGTTTAGGAAAAAGGTTTGATTGATTGGAGTCACCACCCGGGTTTGAGGACCGTTCCCGAGAAACCAGTTTATAAAATGACTCTTTTGCCCTTGATATAGAAAATGTTTTACTGGTCGATCAAATAAGATTTCTCAGGTCCGGGAGCTAGGTTACGAGAGGGGAAGGGGTTTAAGACACCCCTCTCGCCCGACACGATTGCCGGTCTCTACTAAACATTCAAGGGATTTTAGAAAACATTGTTTACGTAGACTTTAACCACGAAATCATACGGGTGCACGTAAATGCATTTATAAAATCAAAGTGACGAGCGTGGATGCATGTGCTAAGTGTCATGAGTGCATGATGTACTAAAAACTACCCAGAAACATGCTCAGACAACACAGAAAGATCCCGAAATAGACTCACGAACACTCCACAAACTGCACCCGGACTGTTTTTCACACACCCATAATGAGCAAGTCTAAGCACCCAGAGTCATTGTGGGCGCCTAGACTTGGTAAGTCCAGGCGCCTGGAATAAGTGTAGGCGCCCAGAATGATCAAGTCCGAGCTCCTGGAATGCAGTGCAAACTGATTTCCTTTCAAGTCCAGGTTTATCCACAAACATCAATCCAATATCCATACCCTTTTTCTTGCATGTTTAAAATGATGAGATATGCCTGACCAACACTGTTTAATGCTTAAAACCAAACTTAAAACTTGATTTAGACTTGAAAACCATGGTTTTGACATGTTTTTGAGTGGAGAATAAAGGGATGGAGGATGAATCACATTAAGAAATAGGCTCTTATCGTCCACATGCTTTGGACAAAATGTTCATGACCTTGAAGAAGAGAAGATGATGCAAACTCAAAAATGAATTCTTTATGAATATGATGCAAATGAGCATGAATAGAATAACAGTCTTTCTTCCAACTACTAAAATGCTTCTGTAGACACCCCAATTTTGAACCCAAGATGCGCTCGAGCATTTCCAATGATGAAACGGACCAATCAATGATTACCTGGAACTTGTAAGAATGACTTGACCTTGACCAAAATCAACCAAACACCACCCCAAGCAACCAAAACAGCTCAAACCAACCCAAGCACTGTTGAACCAAGCCAAGCCAGCAAATTGCCATCAAGCACCTTGAGCGCTCAAGCCCATAGCCTTGAGCGCTCAACCCTGGGAAAGCACCTTGAGCGCTCAAGCCCACGGCTTTGAGCGCTCAACTCTGATCCAGTCAGCAACTTGCAGAATATCTAATCATGAGATTTTCTGCATGGGGAGCGTCTGAGATGATCTTATACGATCTTCATGTGTATAATACACCCCACTAACTCCAAAAATACACCTAAAACTACCCCTAAAATACAAACCCATTTCCTCTCTCTCCTCTCTTCCCTCCCACTCACTCTATAAAATCCACCCTCCACCCCTGGTTTTGGGGTTAACCATTCTCATACTCCAGCCCATAAGCCTCTCAGAAATTCGATCATCTCTCTCTCTCTACAAATACCACTCTTTCATCATCAAAACCACTTACAAATACCACTCTTCAAGCCCAAAATTGAGTCCTTGATCATCAATCAACCACCTACATTGTCTAATTCGTCCAGAATATAAACCAAAAACATCCACAATCATCATCCCCAAGCCCAGAATCAAGCTCAAACTATAAGTCTTTCCAAAAAGGTAGTGAAACATGTGATGTATTCACTGTTTTGGGTCTTCTGAGGAAGACCAGTGAGTTCAAGCAAGTTCTTTGTACTTGACTTGAACTCGCAGAGGTCTAAACATTGTTCTAAAACATTTTTTTTTAAATCTGCAGTTGCAATGGGGGTTGAGCGCTCTAGCCGCATGCCTTGAGCGCTCAAGCCCAGTTCTGAACAATTTCTGTTTTGTAAACTTTTGAGTTTCCTTTTGGTTTTGGCCATTAGTTAATAGTTACTTGTGTTCATGTAACTCTCAAAACAGTTTATTCCCATCTTAAAATTACATGCATGAACATTAATTAACTATTTTATGATGATCAAAAACCAAAACCATTGCAAACCTCACCTTTAGGCATAATGTGGTGACTGAAATCGTACTCATTTGATTTCTGTTTAAGGTCTTGAAGGTCCTGAGAATCGTTAAAATCCATTTTCAAGTCGAAAATCAGGAAGCCAGATTATGGCTTGAGCGCTCAAGGTCATTAACTTGAGCGCTCAAGCTGTTCTTGAGCAAATTTTCTGATTGTTTATTGTTTCGATGATGGATCTTGGTTTATTATATTTCTGATGAGTGTGAGTTGTCATTTCTGTGCTGCAATCTGGATCCCTCTCTCACTTTTTCATTTTCAAACGTTTGTGGTGATTTAACTCTCTTCTCATTCTTTTAGGGATCAATTCATCTAATTTCATTTGATTTCCTTTGAAAATGTTTGACTAATGTTTAATCTTGTGAAGAATGAGAAGAGAATCTGTAAAAAGGAGAGAAAAATCATAGAGGCCAAGAACTGGTTTGAGCGCTCAACCCATGAGCATTGAGCGCTCAAACTGGTTTAAAGTGGTTGAGCGCTCAAGCCTTTGTCTTTGAGCGCTCAATCCCAATTCTGGGATCCAGTTTTGCAAAACAGCTTGTTAGGGCCTCAATGTTTGTATTTTCTGGGATTGTTGTGTATTTTCTGTAATTTCCCATTTCTTGTAAATATTTGTAATAATTGCACTTGTTATCATCATCATCATTCATGTAGATCATGCGCACAAGCATCCACTTTAAATTTATATTTTTATGTTTTCTCGTGATTTATGTGATACCCATCCCCAATTCCTTATTTTCATGAACAAATCAAATTTCAAATATTTCCAAAATCCCACAAAATGTTGAGTAGAGACCGGTTCACGGACCGGGCGAGAGGGGTGCCGTAAAACCCTTCCCCTCTCGTAACCAAACCCCCGAATCCGAGAAATCTTTGGTTTCATGATGACTGGTAAAATCTTTTTCAACGGGCAACGAGTCATATTTTTATTGGTTTCTCGGGTTCGGACCTAAAATCCGGGTGGCGACTCAAACAATCACAATCTTTTTGGACGCGAATCGCACCGAATCTCAGTGGGCCGTCCACAGCTTCCAACTACTAAAATGCTATGAAACATGCATATAATCAATAATACATCACATGCAATGAATGTAAGACTCTTGGATCACCTTTAAACCCATGATTGAAACTCCACACACACTTTATAACTTGATCCAAGTAAACTATTGCAACAAGAACCATGATTTCTGACTCCAAACATCACATAAATGATCTAAATGTTCAAGATGGACTGTATAAAGAACAGAAAGCATAAAGATGGGAAAGGAGTCCGGGCGCCCATACTTAGAGAGTATGGGCGCCCATACTCAGTATGGGTGCCAAAGAAATGTTCCTTTTTGACACACTTTCAACCTTCCCAAACCTTTAACTAGTATGAGAGACTAGCCAAGGTTGGGTGGTGTCCTCTCAGGGCCTTGTTTGAATACTTTTGGTAGGCAAACTACCTTTGGAAGCTTTGATTGATGAACTATATATATATCATCAAATTATACCTCGCCCCCATTATGCAAAAATTCTGACTCCATCTCTTTGCACAGTATGCTGCGCAACACGCCCCCCGCTTCCTCTTCCGTCATATAAACCCCCGATCTATAAAAAAATCCAAAGATTAGTAAAAGCATATATTTCTATTTATTTGATAACCAGATGTCCGAGTCAGCTTGCGCGCACCTCGACTAATTCCAGAGCCTTATAGGTAACGATTGGGCATAACCCTCAGTGCTCCAAGAGTTTGCTGGCATGAGAAATCAAATCTGAGACCTTAGGGAGATCACCTAATGTTGGGAAATCACGTAATACAAAGGAAGAGAGGAGTCTGGCATGGGCCATATAGTTAATGTGATAGCATTTAATGATGTTATAGTGCACATTTTGTTAGGGTAGACACCCCAATTTTGACCTGGGAATAATTTTAGGTATTCCCGATGATGAGGAATAAGTCAAGAACAGTACACAAGTTTGAACAAGGCTTCCAACTCACCAAAACCCCTCCAAAAACCCAAGAAAACTTGAAAAAACCAAAAAGCTTCTGGACCACTTGAGCGCTCAAATCAGCCCACTTGAGCGCTCAAGTTGTCCACATGGTAGATTTCTGCAAAGCATCTTCTGAGCTAAATTATGAGATTCCTTCATTTGTTAGGCTCCCCTAGACCCCGAAACACGTTTCTCACATGCCTCATTAGTCTAAATGACTTCCTAGGCCCTTAACCCAACTTCAAACTCCATTTTTCACCCCAAATCCTTCTATAAAACCTCCTTCTTCGATCTTCTTCTTTTGGGCCTCTACTCTCATTCATCCATAATCCTCTCCTTGAGCTCTGGTTTTGGCCCTAGAGTCCATTAAGCACCATCAAAATCCACATTCCAGCCTGTTTCCACTCTATTGAGTCCAAACCCAGTCCACCTTCTGTCCAAAAATCTGATCTTGAGTCATATCTTACCAAAAATCCCTACAAAAGGCCCTAGAAACTTTTGATTTTCACATAAATACTCATAAAACGTGTTCAAAGCTCACATCTCAGTTGAGTTCTTGATCATCCAGCTCTATTCTGGTCATATATCACTCTAAAAACTCAACACCCAACCTTCTCTCACCAAAAATCAACCAAAAAGCCTTTCTTCAAGCTTGATGAGGTAGAAGTACCTTAATATTCATACCGTTTCTCATTTTTTAGGGAATAAAACTAGTTTAGACTGGTTACTCATACCAAGTTTAGGATTGTTTTGGTAAAAAAAATCACAGAAATTGTTTTAAAAATTTATGGTCTAAATCCACTTGAGCACTCTAGTTCATAGACTTGAGCACTCAAGTCCATTTTCATGCTTTTTCTTTTTTTTATTGTATATGTCCATATATTATCTTGTTTACCCATGTTGGCGGTTGGTATAAAAAAGAGATCTTTCTAAGGACAAAAAAGCACCTGACCTTTCACTCCAATCACAAATAGACACCTGACCTTTTAATTTTGTCAAATAAACACTTGGACTATCTTTAACCTCATCAATTTCACCCCCGCCGTCCATTTCGGTTAATAATCAAACGGAATCCATCCGTCAATCACACTTTTTTCACTTAGAATTGACCCAATCCTCAATTTTACCCTTTGAAATGTTTTTTTTTTCCAATTTCGACCCCTCTCTCTCTAGATCTCCTCTCTCCTCTACATGGGGATTCTTGAGACATTCTTTGAGAGCTAGATATGGTAGAGATTGTGTAGAAAATTTTATTATTTTTTGTACTTGCTTTTTTAATTAAAAAAAACTAAAAAAATTACTCCCTCCTTCCCAAATTTTTTTCGGTCTGATAAACAAGGACTTGAAAATAATACAACAATTTCAAGAAAAATTCAATATTTTTATTTTTTTTTGTACTTATTGTTTTCAATTTTCAATTCATTTTTTAGTCTCTCTCTCTCTCTCTAGATCTCCTCTCTCTCCTCTCTCCTCTACATGGGGATTTTTGAGACATTCTTTGAGAGCTAGATATGGTAGAGATTGTGTAGAAAATTTTATTATTTTTTGTACTTGTTTTTTTTATTAAAGAAAACTAAAAAAATTACTCCCTCCTTCCCAAATTTTTTCCAGTCTGATAAACAAGGACTTGAAAATAATACAACAATTTCAAGAAAAATTCAATATTTTTATTATTTTTTGTACTTATTTTTTTCAATTTTCAATTCATTTTTAGTATCTCTCTCTCTCTCTCTAGATCTCCTCTCTCTCCTCTCTCCTCTACATGGGGATTCGTGCGACATTCTTTGAGAGCTAGATATGGTAGAGATTGTGTAGAAAAGTTTATTATTTTTTGTACTTGTTTTTTTAATTAAAGAAAACTAAAAAAATTACTCCCTCCTTCCCAAATGTTTTCCGGTCCGATAAACGAGGACTTGAAAATAATACAACAATTTCAAGAAAAATTCAATATTTTTATTTTTTTTTGTACTTATTTTTTTCAATTTTCAATTCATTTTTAGTATCTCTCTTTCTCTCTCTCTAGATCTCCTCTCTCTCCTCTGTCCTCAGCATGGGGATTCTTGAGACATTTTTGAGAGCTATGTATGGTAGAGATTGTGTAGGGAATTTATTATTTTTTGTATTTGTTTTATTATTATTCTTTTGTACTTATTTTTTTTTCAATTTCTAATTCGTTTTTTCTATAGTATTTAAAAAAAATAAAACTGAAAAAATCACTCCCTCCTTCCCAAAAATTTTCCGGTCCGATAAACGAGGACTTGAAAATAATACAAAAACTTCAAGAAAAATTTAATATTTTTTTATTTTTTGTACTTATTTTTTTTTCAATTTTCAATTCGCTTTTTTTTTTTCTTCTTTTTTTACAGTGTTTAAAAAAAAAACTAAAACAATTACTCCCTCCGGCCCAATATTTGTCTGGTCTGATAATCGAGGACTTGAAAATAATACAAAATTTCAAACAAAAATTCAAAGTTTTTTAATTATTTTTTGTACTTATTTTTTTTTCAATTTCCAATTCATTTTTTTACTGAATTTTTCTTGAAATTTTTGTATTATTTTCAAGTCCTTGTTTATCAGACAAGACAAATTTTGGGAAGGAGGGAGTAATTTTTTCATTTTTTAAAAATATTAATTGAAAAAAAATGTACAAAAAATAATTAAAAAAATGATTTTTTTGAAAATTTTATATTATTTTCAAGTCCTTGTTTATCGGACCGGAAATTTTTTGGGAAGGAGGCAGTAATTTTTTTCGATTTTTTTTTAAACTACTGTAAAAAAGGAATTGGAAATTGAAAAACATAATAAGTGCAAAAAAATAATAAAAAACAAATACAAAAAATAATAAAATTCCCTACACAATCTCTGCCATACATAGCTATCAAAGAATGTCTCAAGAATCCCTATGTAGAGGAGAGAGGAGATCTAGAGAGAGAGAGAGAGAGAGAGAGGTCGAAATTGGGAAAAATTTCAAGGGGTAAAATTGAGAATTGGGTCAATTCTAAGGGGAAAAAGTGTGATTAAGGGATTGATTCCGTTTAATTCTTAACGGAAGTGGACGACGGGGGTGGAATTGATGATGTTTAAGATAGTCTAGGTGTTTATTTGACAAAATTTAAAGGTCAGGTGTCTATTTGTGATTGGAGTGAAAGGTCAGGTGCTTTTTTGAAATTTTCCCTGTTAGAAATGAAGGATAAACTATTGGAAACAAGATAAATGTTGATAAAAAAGGAATCTTTGGAAAGAACTTAAGAAGAAAGGCTGTGAAATGTGTTGGCATGAAGGCTCAAGTTATTTCTTGAGAGCTCATGTCGACCCCACTTGAATGCTCAAGTCCATCTGAGCACTCAAGTTCCCTCACTTGAGCACTCAAGCCAACCTAAGTGTTCAAATCTAGGGTTGGCAATGGGGACGGGGCGGGGCCGGAGACTACTATCCCCGTCCCCGATCCCCGAACCCCTCCCTCATCCCCGTCCCCTCCCCGATCCCCAATGGGGATCATTTTTTCCCCTCCATCCCCGCCCCAAACGGGGAACGGAGATCCAAACCGGGGATTCGGGGAATTCCAAAATTCAGCATTTCATCTAGTTTACTTTAAAAAAAAACCTCTCTCTTTCTCTCTCTCATATCTCTTTGTTACTTGCTCCAAATAGGCCTAAAATCATTTTTGGTTGTTTTTCTCTCTGTTTAGTCACAAAATGGTTCTGTTTATGATCTAATTTGCTTATATCATGATTCAAAAGTAGGTTATTGAAGTTCATTTGCTTTGAGAACAATGGTTATAAACATAAAAACATGACAAAATCTGAGAAATAGAGATACTTTTGAAAGAGGAAAGTTAAACAAGGATTTTCAAGGGAAAAGCTCACTGTCCAAGAGAACCTCCAACAACCCGGCTATGGCCGCAGCTTTGGCTAGGATCTCTAAACTGGAGGAATCTGTCATGAAAGAATTCAAACCTATAGACTTCGAGAATTTCATTGGGGCCGGAGATGCGGAGATGCACACATGAGTGTACTGCCTCCAGAAAACAATTTTAAATTTTGGTTTTGAAAATGTGCCATGCGGCACACATGAGGGTATGGTGCGATATAGTATGTGTGTTGTGTGGCACAGTTTAGGCAGTGCAAAAATATGATTCATTTAGATGAAAAATCTTGCTTTGGAGATGAAAAATGATTCAAATGAAGTAAGGAAATGTATCTCCCGAAGATGGAAATATCACATGACAGCGGAAAATGCCGTGAAACATTTACCCAAGAGATTGGGTTTTATTGAAACATTGGATTATCAAGCCCAAGAGTGGTATGAGGAACCACCTTGAACTTGATCAAAACACCCCTCAAAATGCCAAGGTTTGAGAAACCATTGGCGGTGAAACAGAAGCTTACCTCGGAATGAATGCCTTGGTAAGAAAACACCCTTCGTGAACTCTGAGCTTGACTTGAAAGCGGTCAACAAGCCTCCGTTACCAACATAGCTTTGAACCTGACGGTGAATAAGGAAAGGAAACTTGAGAGAGTGGGCGGTTTTGGGATTTCAGTACGGTTTTAATTGTTTTTGAATTTTCGGAGGATGGTAGGAAACGGGTTATGGATTTTGGATCTTTGGAAAGAGTGGTGTATTGGTAGAATGAGGGTTGTAATTTTAGCAGAGCTTTGAGAGGATTTCCATGGGTTTTTCCATTTTTTTCTCGTTATACTTCACCTTGCAACTCCTCGGCATTTATAGCCGAGAGGAGCCGATTGCCCATCACGCAAACTTGATGCCTATACAAAGTGATTGTGGGCTACTTCCATAGCCTTTTACATGCTCAAGAAAACATCATAGCAACAGGCCTCAAATGTCAACAAAAGGAGCTGCTGGAGCTTCTGAAAAAATCTGATGTGATGGGCACTGTAACTGTACCGTGCGGTACTCCAACTGTCCCTTGCGGCACAGTTGACTATGTCGTCCGTACACTCTCATTGCCATTCTGAAAAAGAGTGTCGTGCGTGACTAAGGTAGCACCGTGCAGTAGAGTTGACTTCGTTTGACCTCTTTGACTTGAAGGGTGTTGTTCCAAGATGCTTCCCGGGCGTTTCTTTCATCATCGGGGAGTAAAAAAGTGCACGAAAGTTAAATTTGGGGTGTCTACATCATGCAATATAGGGATGCAGGGGTAAAACAATAAATTGACAGGCTAGAAACAAAACGGGCAGTATAACTGCTGGGGATAGGTGATAGCATGGAATAATACGGACATCATAACGACAGTGGTAGAAATGTAAATTGCAGACAGAGTAACTAGAAATAAGACTTTTACGAGTGCTTGTGCGAGCAACATAACGACAGAGTACGTTACGAGCGATGAACCACACTAACAGAGTAACGACTACGTTAGGGATTACATCATGCAAATGTGACAACTACGTGCGGGTGCATGCATGCAAATGTGATATGTAAACTATACTTAACATGCGAGGGCAAAACAGTAATTCTACATGCTAAGCAAATAAAAAACTAAGCACTAAATTGAAATCAAAATCCTAAAATATGCATGAACTAAGCATGAATTACATCCTAGACATGCCTACTAAGCAGAAAATAAATTCAAGACATGCATAATAAATTAACTAAGCTAAACAAAATAAATAAACTAAACAAATAAACAAAACTGAACAAAATAAGCAAAACAAAATATAATAAACAAAATTAATAAACTAAACAATAAAGAAAAGAAAGAAAAGAATCATACCTAATCTTCGCAGAGCCGAGCTAGCCGCCCTCAGAAACCAACAGAATCTGGGCTAGACTACCGAACTAGAGCCGCCTTGATGCAAGACACCCCAAGAAAACTTAAACTTGATTGAGTCATTTGGCCTTTGGTGTAAGCAACGTCTAGCCTGGACTCAAGCTTAATGAACCATAGTTCTAACCAGAGGGTCTTGAATAGTTGTTCTAAACGATTTGAAAGCTTGGGCAAGGGGAGGTACTCATAAGCTTAGTTTGAGAGCAAAAAAGGTTGGTTTTTCAATGTGGGACTAAGAAAACACGCGTTTCCGTAAAAAAAAAAAAAAAGACGTGGAAGCAAACCTAGAAAGTTCTAAAATAAAAAAAAGAAGGAATTTTGAAAGCCGGCCATGCTCTGGGCCAGAGCTGGTGCGGCCCTCGACCTAGCTCGGGTTTGGACAGTTCGGGTTGAGTTTGGGTCTTGTTAGTGGTTCTTTTACTTTTTTGCAACAAAATAATAGAGTGCGAGCGTGCCAGAGAGAGTTTCAATCTCCTCCCTCAGATTAACTTTGGAAAAACCAAATCTAATCAGGCGATTGTGTTTCATTGGTTCAATTACCTCAACTAAGAGGATTTTTCTTTATAAGTGAAGAAACACAAACCAATAACTTAGGAAATTAAAGAACAACAAAGAAAAAAGATACTTCGATTGATAAATCAAAGACAAACTTACTTCGAAATTGCCTTCAACTTCAAATACAAGGTAACGGGAACTTCGAACAGATGATTGTTACAAGAACAACCAAGAATAAGCCTAACTACTTCCTAATCTACTTCGAAACTGAGTTCGAAATCCTAAACTACTTGCCAATGAACAAACCAAGCATCAGTTTTTTTTATAGCTGTTTGTTGAAGATTTGTCCGGGCTTTTCACTCTTCAGTTTCTTCTATTTATAGATGCTGCTTGTTTGTTGAACTTCCCGCTCAAAGAATTTGAACTTGGCTTGCTTCGAACTCCATCTTCTATATTTTGAATTGACAGTTTCTTTCCTCCACCATACTTGAATTTGAATTCTTGTTAATCTTCTTTCAAAGGCTTCTCATTGAACCTGCACCGTTGTTCTAACTAACCCAAATGATTACATTTTAAGGAGATAACTGCCTTTCGAGATGTGCTCCACGTGTTCTAACTGCTAATTGCCTTGTTTCACAAGTTTACACGTGGACTCCATGCACTTAGCAGTTAAAATCATGACTTCGAAGTATATCTTTTACAGCAGCGATGACTCGTACTGCCAATAACTGCTTTTCAATTTGAGAAACAATACGACATCGTATTTACTCAACTCTATTGCATTAATCCAATGTATTTTCATTGACAAGCATTTGCCAACATTTGGCATTTTTGGTTACGTGTCAATTAATTATTGGATTTGTTAATTTTATATATAAACATACCCCCCACATTAACATAATTGTTCAAAGAATTTGAATAAATGTTAATGTGCCTTTGCCGCTTCGAATTCCTGTGAACTTTAAAAGTGGAAGTTATTGGCAGTTCTTGCCACTTCCAATGATGAAGTTACAATTAAGTGTCTATGTTTCCCACGAGGGATTTATGGATAATGGGCAGTTAATACACACGTCCTCCACTCACAAGAATTTGAATCGTTTCAAACTTATAATTTTAATCTATAAAAGAACTCAACCACTGATAAAATTTAATTACCAAGTCTTGTTCTAATCTTACTTATATCTCTTCAAACTCAATTCAACTATGGCTGACATTTTCAATACTCAAAATGCTTTCAAAAACTTGGATCTTAATGACCAAGTTCCTGTCGATACTAGAAATGCTGTCACACCAATTGTTGGTGAAATTCGAAGGGATCGTTTTTACACAGTGGTTCAAGTAGAGAACCCCGAGCCTATCGATCCATGGAATCCTTCAGTTTCTCCTACTCCTGAACCCTTCCTATGGGGTCTACCATCTGAAATAGTGGTGGTAAAGATGGATGATCCTGCAGGTTTCAGAGGTTGGAGTAAATTTCGCTCGTTGGCTATTAAAGTATATTTATGTCCTTTCATCAGTGATGATCCCAATATAATGATGCTCGATAATCTCATTGCCACTTGTCTCACTCCTTCATTTTTTAAAGTATGTGAAGATGAAGGATCTGACTTTGCTGGTTATAGTGAGCTTAAGCAAAGGGCTTGTAACCAATTTATATTCTAGTTATATGAGGTTCGAAGGCCTCATTTTGACGGAAATTTCATTGATCCCTCTAATCTTCCTCTTCGAAATCTTCCAGAAAATCCAGATTGGTTTCAGGAGGTGAAAAATATCAAGTTTGACTCCACTCTTTCACATGCTGATTATTCTTATTCTCTTTATCCAAAATCTGATTCTGTTAAAGCCAAAGAACTATTGGCTGCTTTTGCTTTTCTGGATATAGGGATTCTTGAAGAAGATATCCCTTTCAAGAATTTCTTATGGGCTTGTGAGACTCTTCAATGTTCCATCTCTGAACATACTAGTGTTTTTCTCCACTCTTTTCTGAGTCAACTTCCTCTTCTTCGAATGTGGATGAAGAACAACACCGCTGCCTATGGGTTCAATCAAGACCTTAATGATTATGAAGTCACTCATGATCAAATCACCAGACTTCATAACAAGATAGAAAATCTGAAGAGAGACTCCTTCGAAGTCCCATCTGGTGCTTCTAAAAGGCTTCGAAAGAAGTTCAGAAATCGCATGAAGAGGAATACTCTCAAATTGGCTAAGCTCGAAATCAAAGCTAAAACTCTAATCCTAAAATTTAGACCATTGATTGAGAAGAAGCTCAAGTTGGATGAAGAAAACGAGGTCAGAATGAAGAAAAGGGAATTTTTTAATTTCACTTGGGCAAGGTTTCATACCTTAGTGACTTGGAGTTTTCCTCATTATTTCCAAGTCACTCCTACTCCAACAGCTGTTCCACCACCAGTAGATGTTTAGCTTTTCTCTGATGTAATATGATCTTCTTTGTAGCATGTAATTTCCTTGTGTTAATGAAATCTTAGTTCTTTCTATGGCTTAATTTGCACTTTCTTATGCTTTTTCGAAGCATTTAAAATTGCTTTAAACCAGCTCGAACTTATGATAAACAAAATCGGATAAAGTAATTTTCATGATATTAAACCAATTAAATGGTTCGAAGAATATAAAAATTCCAAAAATGAAATCATTCATCAATAAAAATTACAATTCAATCTTGGACCCAAACGTAATATAGGCCCAATTATACTTTTAATGAGTATTTGACCCAAACCAACATATCGTTTCATCGCAACGTATATATCTAGGGCTAGGAACGTTTCCATTGTTAATTCTGCGTTCAAGAATTTTCAAACATTCCTACGCTCCCTCTCTCACTTACTCCCATCACTATGGCTTCTGAGACTGATACAACCCAAGGAACTCCTTCCTTTGTTCTTAGGAGGTTAGTAACCAGAGAGGTTCTAAAAGCCAAATCTGGTATTGGTGAGTTGCAAAACCGTGCCTTTATTGAACATCCTGTCCTTCCTAATACTCAAGTTCTTAGACCTGCATTTCTTGACCTCCCTCTAGATTTAACAACATGCTATCCCATTCTCGAAGGCAACAACATTGTAAAGGACAGGTCCGTCAGTTTTTCCAAATGGACCAAGAAAATTTTTGTTTGTTGGCCGAACTATGACGACAAATGGGAAGATTGGACTACTCGTATTTTCAAAGCTAAGAGAAAAAAGTTAGAAGATGTTGGATTATCACGTCATTTCTTTGCTCCAACATGGTATACTTCAAAACCCTACTCTTATTCACGCCTCTTTAGCTTTCTGGGACCCATCATTTAACTGCTTTCGATTTAACTGTGGGATGATGGCCCCCACAGTTCTTGATGTAGCCTTTCTTACTGGGTTTCCCCCTTATGGACCTGCATTCGACATTATTGCAACCAATGATATTCCTTTCTTAAGTGAGATTAGATACACCCAAACTCATGCTTCATATGGCAATTTTCTGGATGCTGAAAGGAAATTTGGAGAGAAAGTGTCCAGTAAAGAATTCTTTGCATATATTTGGTATACTCTATGCAAAATGATATTCCGTAATGGTGGCAAGAAAATGATGCTTGAATTTGCACCTTTATCCTATACCCTTTCACAAGGTAAAGCCATTGATCTGGCTTCCTACTTTTTAGGCTATGTTTACAAAATTGGGTCTGACAATCATGCCAAACCCCTCGCTTATAATTTGGGAGGCCCTCTCTGGTTCTTACAGCTCTGGCTATTAGCCTATTTCCCAGATCATAAGGTTGCAGAAAGGTCTCCTCTAAGTATATATGGGGACAAGTTCACGATTTTAGCTTCGACCCCTCTTACCCTGGTGGGATACTTGCAATATTTTCACCAAATGAGAGAGGACAAAGAAGAAAAGGATTTTATTCCTTTTGATGAATGGGATATTGGGCCATCATGGATAAAGAGGATCATGGAACAGAGAGGCAGCTCTACTTATCATGAAGCTTGGGCAAATTTTCTCCTTCCAAGGGAAATCATTATAGGAGCTTATATTGGTGGCTGTAAACAAGCTCATGCTAAAGTTTATTGTCCTGCACAATTTGCCAGGCAATTTGGGTTGGTGCAAGCCATTCCTTGTCCCTATCCTGGTGAGCTCAACATTAAACTTTCTGCAAGGAACAGAGTTGACAAGGATCACATTGCACGCTTAATGCAAAGTTTAAGAATTTCAGAGCACAATTCCAACCATATAGATTTGCTATTGGTGTAGAACCTCCTCTCCCATCCTTCTCTCAATGGTGGCACAATTCCATAGAATTGTACCATAAGTCTGCAGCTGTTAAAGCTTTTACCAAAGAAATTGGTATTGTTATTGAGGAAATGTCTCATTCTGATTCAATATCAGATGATGGTTTTGGGAGAAGTTTAGAAGATACACCTCCGGAGATCAAGAAAAAGAGATACCAGAAATACCATCTTCGGACCTAGTACCTGTTGCTTTGGATGTAAAACCTCTTCAATCTGTGCCACAAATGGTTACTAGATCTCAACAACAAAGAACCACCTCTGCTTCTCCACCAGGTAACTTCTTAATAGCTTGTATGATTGTTACAGCTTAAAAGCTTCTCTGTTCCTCATGTATGATTCACATATGTAGAGTCTATTCCTAAGGAAAAAGAAGGAATTTGCTCAAACCCCCATTTCTGCCACTTCGAAGTCAGGTAATTCTTTATTTCCTAAAATCTACATTGATCTTCGAATCTCTCATATGAGGCATTTGACCTTCTTTTTCCCTATTTTAACAGTCAGTAAGAGAAAAGGGGAAAAAGAGCAAGAAGCCAGCCAAGGAAAAGCAAAGCTTGCCAAGGTTTATGAGGCTTCAAAGAGAAGAAAATTTTTTTGATTGAAGAACCAGAGGAAGAAGAGACAGAAGATGTCACCATAGGCCAATTTGTGAAAGGCAAGCTTTTGTGATTTCAAGGCCCTTAAACTTACTTCCATATTTCTCATTTTTGGTTATTAATCTATTTTCTAGAGAAGAGGGCAAAATCCAAGCATGCTGATGCTTCGAAGGCTTCTTCAGAGCCACCCCAACACACTCCTATTGAAATTCAAAAGCCAATTGGTCCCTCTACTACTGATACAGCTGCAACACAGGGGTCTACCTCTACTTCCTTAGAAAAGCTTGTTGAAAAGGCTAAAGTTCTCAAATCCCAACCACAAGTCATAGTTCAAGGCATGTCTCTTCCTGTTATTAGTACAGTAGCAAAAGCCATAGTTTCAGAGAGTATTTGAAAAAGACATGCTGAGGCACCTATATCAACTGTTACTGGTCTTGCTGCAGGAACCTTGACTCCTGATATGATGATTGAAGAACATATCGTTCAAGATTCTCTTAACAAAGAGTTTTTGCAAGAGCAAGTTCCTCCGACTGAAAATGTGTTGGAGCCTAATCAATTTACTATGAAAGCTACAGGGACTATTTCAGACACTGTAACAGACAAAGTAACTGAAGCTGAAATTCCTGTTCAATACGTTGATATTCCTGTCCCAAAAGATGACAGAAGTTTGTTTCCTGAGATTGCTCCCAATACTTCTGTTATCAAAACCTTTGATCAAGCCAAAGTGATGATTGAGGAGACTGCTCTAGGTCAAGCTTCAAGAACTGATATTCCAGAAAAACCAACTTTGTTTGAACAGAACCCTCCACTTGAGGTATTGTGTCTCATTATATTTTAAGCTTATGGTTTCATACCTTCTTTAATGGATTAAGCCTTTAAAATATGTCATACATTTTTCTCAACAGGAAACTGGTGTCCCTATTGGTACTAATGTTGGTGATCTTCCTGAATTGGAGCAGTTTAAATTGAAGATAAGTGATTTCTATCAGAGAATCACTAACCCAAGGGCTCCAACTTATTCTCCAGAGTCTCCCATCACTCAGCTCAAAACTCGACACAGTTTGTCTCTTCCTGAATTGGTCAAGCCTGTTTTTACCCCAGAAGAAATTCAAGAACTGAGGAAACTTCTTCAACAATCCTTAAAAGTGGATTTTGAAACATTGGCTGAGGGAAATTTGAAAATGCATTTGGACATATGCTATCAAGCTGCCTGGGCATTAAAACCCTCCCACCAAGATTTGCACAAACAGCTCTTGGCCCAAGCTTCTGAGTTTCACAAAAAAGCCCATCAGCTTTGTGAAGTTCAAGAGAGACATCTCCAAAGGCAGAACTTGAACTTACTTCGCAATTGCCTTCAACTTCAAATACAAGGTAACGGGAACTTCGAACAGATGATTGTTACAAGAACAACTGAGAATAAACCTAACTACTTCCTAATCTACTTCGAAACTGAGTTCGAAATCCTAAACTACTTGCCAATGAACAAACCAAGCATTAGTTTTTTTTTGATAGCTGTTTGTTGAAGATTTGTCCAGGATTCTCACTCTTCAGTTTGTTCTATTTAAAGATGCTGCTTGTTTGTTGAACTTCCCGCTCAAAGAATTTGAACTTGGCTTGCTTCGAACTCCATCTTCTATATTTTGAATTGACAGTTTCTTTCCTCCTCCATATTTGAATTTGAATTCTTGTTAATCTTCTTTCAAAAGCTTCACATTGAAGCTGCACCGTTGTTCTAACTAACCCAAATGAATACATTTTAAGGAGATACCTGCCTTTCGAGATGTGCTCCACGTGCTCTAACTGCTAATTGCCTTGTTTCACAAGTTTAGACGTGGACTCCATGCACTTAGCAGTTTAAATCATGACTTCGAAGTATATCTTTTACAGCAGCGATGACTCGTAACTGCCAATAACTGCTTTTCAATTTGAGAAACAATACGACATCGTATTTACTCAACTCTATTGCATTAATCCAATGTATTTTCATTGACAAGCATTTGCCAACATTTGGCATTTTTGGTTACATGTCAATTAATTATTGGATTTGTTAATTTTATACGTAAACAGGTCCTAGACATCATAAAATGACAAATTTTGCGGGCTTGCTCTGGATACTCTCGAACTCAGATTTGTGCGTGGTTTGAACTGTTTGAAAGCTAGTTGAGTCTACTTTCTAACCTAAGTGGTTTGGATCCAAAATAATTTTTACATTCAAATATGACCATTTTACCCTCAATGGTCGAAAAATAAGAAATTTTGGTAAAAGGCTCACATCTCCCTCATTTTAACTTGGGTTGAAACATATTATATATCAATAAAAAGGGACTTTGAAAGTAATAAATGATGATGGAATCCAACCATTAAAATAAGGAAGTTTGGTATATGAAAAGTGGGCTGAAAGCAAACTATATTGAAGATCGATGGTGCCATTGGCTAAAACACGTGTCCACACTCTTAGACATTATTTGAGATGAAAGCAAAGCATTTTAATAACCAAAAAGACACAACATAATTTTAAAAATGACTTAGTACGGAACACAATGCATCTTGAAAAGGTTTGCAACTCGAAAAAATGTTTTGTGACTCGATAAAAAGATTTTACGGGGTTTGACACAAAAAGGACGATAAAAAGCCACCTTAAGACGTCTATGCTTCGAGTTGGCTCCAGCGAAACGATCATAACCAAAAGTAACACTATCATCATCGGGCAACGGCTCTGTGCGGGGCCTAAACATTACTGACAACCAAGGTGGGTGTCTACAAGCATTTGTTGGTCAAAGGTTTTCATCCTTTAAGCAGAAGTTCGAAGTTTGCGCTCGCATTAAAAGGAAGCTAGCCAAAAATATCAAGTCAGCTATTATCTTTTGGTGTGTCAACCCCACAGAAGGTTTGGGAATCAAAACAAGAGCAAACTGGTGTCGATTCGAAATTGGATACAACCCCTAACTATCATGAGAAGTTAATAATTATTCCGGAAAAATGGAGGAAAGTTTATGGCCCCGCATCCAACTAACCATGGACGGTACGTAATTTCTAAAAGAAGGGGCTTTCGAACCACTCAATGGATATCCTGTTCGCAACATCATTGAAGCCCATAATCATAATGTTTTCTCCCGATCGACCATGGTCAAGTCAAGTTATGTATAAAATCCGCATAAAATTTTGAGGCCTACAATTTTTAATGTTTTAAGTTTTTCCCAAATCTGCCCCGAAAAGGGCCGAAATGTTCACCACATATAGGTGATGAAGAAAAAGCACACATCGTCGGTTGCATTTGCTCGATTGTTAGACGATTATGGGAAGATTGGGAAAGACACGGTAGAATTGAAACAGATACCTTGGTTTTTGTGACGAACGGCGTACATTGGTTTGGTATATGATAAAGGTAACAATGTAGGGTTGTTTTTTTGATAAGCAAAAAATTTATTAATCTTTGGAAACCAATTACAAAGATTATAAGGATCCGAGACTAGAAACGCCAAGGATCCAAAAGGAGAGATAACAAGGAAAAACCAAGGATGACAAGATACCAGCCACAACAACAAAGGAGGACAAAAACCAAGAACAAAACTCCTGAAAAGCCCCAAAACCAAACCCAAACCAAGCCAAGAACAAGCAAACCCCACAACGCCGAAGACAAACAAACAACCCCAAAAAGCTGCACCTCGAGACTCCACCACCATCCAAGGAAAATCAGAACTCTACTGAAACGGAGGTACTTTCCTCCATTTCATCAATAGCTATAATATCTTGTTCAGAAATTTCAACTCCCTGCAGTTCTAAGAATTTCTTAATATTGTAGCTCTCCCTACCAAAGAATTTTACTCCAAGAGAAGCATTGATTAAAATTGCATACCTCTTACGAATGTCGCTACTGGAATCCGCTATAGACGAAAAGATGGGCCCATCAAAATTACCTTTCTTCAAAGACTTCAATTTATCCTCTTTTTGATCCCGGTTAACCGTCTTGGAAAATATGGCAGCTTTCAAAGGATTTTTTGTCCATAAAGGATTCCTTTGAAAACCTTTATTAGCCCGTGCTTTCTTTTTACGGCGCTTGTACTCCACAAAATTAATAAGGGGGTCAGAAGAAACAAGATCAGCAGATTGGGAATTGTTCGAGCTAGAACTTGTTGCTGCCTCCTTCGCTACCGAAATCGAGTCATCAGAAGCAAAGAGGGGAGGACAAGAGAGCAAAGGATCCACTTCAACATCTTGAATACCGATACAGCTTGGTGTCTCATCGCATGCCGACACCACATCAATACCTGAAAAGGTAGGAAAAACAGTGCCTGCAACGTCCTTGAAAGTATTTCCCTCAGCTTGAGAAGCCTCCTTGTACTCCTCCACATGAATTGAACTCTCTGAAATCTGGTTAATACCCAAAGGATTCGACAACTTAGCTTGGTCATCCTTATTAGCGATAGCAAAAGTGTCTTCCTTATTGCCACTTACATCAACATCTTCACCCTTCTCATGAGCACACATAATCTTCAGAGTCTTCTACAACAGAACTCCGAAAACCACGATCTTTGTTGACGCAATCAGCCTTCAAGAAAATATTGCCAACTCCTTGTTCCTCCAACACCCTAATGGGAAATGTGTTGCCATTACGGACCAAATTAACCACCTGATTGATTTCATCAAAAATATTCGTAAGAACCTTCACCTTTCCGACTGAAAAGGAATTCCTATTAGAAGTATTGTCATCTAAAGAAATACAATCACCCCATTTATTACCAATAGAAAAGAAAGTGTCAACATTCCAAAGATTCAAAGGAACCCCATAACAACTCAGCCAAACAACCCTTTTATTATCGAGCTTCAGATTAGGACTCCATCGTTTGACATCCTCAAACCAATTCCTAAGCCAACACAATCCAGCCTCTTCCAACATAGACGTCATATCCTCCATAGATGCAAAAGTCAATAGAACCAACTTACCCCCCATGTCTCTCAATTGAATGTTATAAATCCCTTCAGCAATGAATGCATCCATCAAAGATTCCACACTCCTCAATGAAGGGAGCCAACCAACTGCACTCCTATCTAACCAATCTTTTCCTTCTTCTGTAGCTTGAACAATTAAACTGTCAGGGTTGTTCTAGAACCTGTTAGCAACAACATCAGCGAAAGAAGGACTACCAATTTTATGAGCCAACATATTCCTATCAGTGCAAGACCTAGAATCTTTTCCAAAGCACACATAATCAATTGAAAAGGTTTTCTGAACAGAAGTAGAAGCAGATTTACATGCTCCTGGAATGGTTCTAGAGTTCCCTGTGGATTTTGCCAAATTCACCTGAAGCTTAAAATCCCTAATTATAATCCCATCAAGATCATTCATAGCTTTCAACGCCTCATCTCTATTCAAGAATCGAATAAACCCAAACTTAGTGTTGAATCTAGCGCTTCTCTTGACAGGAATAAAGATATCATCCACCTGACCATAACTCCTAAAGATTTGGTGCAACCAAATCTTATCCATCTCCTTGGTCAAATTATCGACAAAAACAGTAGACACATTCTTCTTCCTTCTACCATGAAAACCACCATTATGCTTATCCATCATCCACACAGATCAAAAAGAGCAGAGGAACATATGTAGAGCCAACAGAGACACAGATAATGCAATAAGAGATACCTCGAAGCAAGGAACACGACGGACAAACATTACCTTGCAAACTGATGAGGAAGCCCAGAAATTGCCCCAAGTCCTTGAAATTGACTGACCCCAAACCCAGAAATTTGAAATCCTTGAGATGTTCACGAAACCCTAACACTAGATTCGAGATGGAAGCCACGAAAATGGAGTGAAACCCTTGGAGAATCTCTTGAAACTAGGTGAACTCAAAGTCAGGTTGAAGAATTTGTGGAAGATTTTGGGTTTGGGAGGTGATAGTGGAACGGAGGTGTGGTGGTCGGTTTTTGTGAGAGATCGGGTTTTGGAGAGGAGAGAGATGATTTGGGTTTAAGTAGAGGGGCAAGAGGGAGATCGAATTGTGATGGCAGAGGGAGAAGTAGTACGGTGGTGGTGGTTAACGGTGGAGGTGTAAAACCCTAGCTTGTCTAGGTTTATAGATTTTCTTTAATCTAATCTCTTTTAAATATCGACCCACCAATCAAAACTTTAACCAATCAATGAAATGAAATCAAACAACCGAAGAACACCGATTTACGTGGAAAAACCCTAAATAGGAAAAAACCACAGGAAGGAATCATGCACTAGAAACATTGTGTGATTACAAATAGACTTACTCGATGATCGTGTATCCTCACCACGAATCCTAAGCCCTACTTGCCGAATCCACGTACATCACACCCTTGCATGATTGCCACGTCTTGAATCCTCAAGCCTTCCAACTGTTTTGCCTTTCGAACTCCACGAAAGGACTTTGATAGAGAACCGTTGAATTGAATATGAACGATAGAACCCTTTGAAGATGATCTTGATTGCACGGTAATAGAAAACCTTCACGAATCTTCAAAGTACATAAACCCTAGCACTCTTGGCTGTTGTTTTGAAGAGAGAGGCGCAGAGGGTCGAATAATCGGCTGCTGAAGTGATTGGAAAAACCCTAATCGCTGAGATTTTATAGTTTGCAGAATCGGGCATTTTTGCCGGCTATTTTGCTCGAGCAAAAGATCCAGCAAAAGCAAACAGAATGTTTTGCTAATAAAAAGGCCTTGAAATGCTCGAGCAAAACGTGCAGCATCTATCTTTCTCCTTGTGCATTTTTGCCGACTGTTTTTGCTTGAGCAAAACGTCCAGCAAATTCAAACAGAATGTTTTGCTAGGAGATATCCTTGAAATGCTCGAGCAAAAACATGTAGCATCCAACTTGTCTTCAAAAAGAGCAATCCGTCTTGACTAAAAAACTACCGCACTCGAAATAAAAATACATATTGATATGATTCCTTTTCCACACCTAAAACAGACACTCTAAAATTAAATACCAAAGATTATAGAGCCATAAAGTACGATACACGGAAATGTATGTTTGAGACATGGACTTGCCAAACCAAAGGAAGCTCAGCCTATGGGGCTTACAATCTCCCCCTTTGGCACTTCCATGACAAAACATACTAAACACTAAAAAACACGGTATCCCTAAAAAGAGTGTGAAAACGGAATCCTGCAAGCTGCACCACAGACACAAACACTTCGCACAAACTGTTAGTATTAAACTTCTCCCCCTTTTTGTCACGGAAGGACAAAGGAAATAATAACCAAGAATATCAGGGAATAATAGCGTGCAATGAACAGCCATGAAACATGGTAACCAGCAAATAACAATGCATCGTAGTAGCCATATTAACGTGCTGAATGAGATATTATAATTAATAATGCCAATATAAAAATTTAGCAGCCAAAAGAAATATTATGAAATTAGGATAGAACTGGGGCCAACACAATCCTCAAACAAGCAATCCTAAAAATCGAATGAACAACTTTGGTGCAACAAAACCAATTCGAGAAAAAGATACTGATTATTCGATATAGAATTAGTGATTGACTGCCCCTTTTAAAAAATAAAAGCAAGTATATAAGAAACATAATTAGAGCCACACCGTTTTAGTTATTTATAAATTTTTCTTTGAAGAACGATAGAACTAAAGGGACTCGTTGACACAAATCATCCATCCAAAGTAAAATTTATTTTTAAGATCAAGCACATGTGAAGCGGGTTGATGGTTATTGGATTCAATGAGCACACATAAAGTATAATGCACTGACACATCTTAAATTCAAATAGCAAGAATATACTTAGACAACAGATGTATCATGAGTCAAGTACCGATGACAAACGTGAGTGTGTGAGACACGTCAATTATAGCGAGATCAACTTAACACAAAACTTGGTTTCTCATGTAAGCACGGAGTGTCAAGATAAACTCTCTCCAAGAAGTCAAACCAAGCAATTTTTTGGATTTGTCAATGAGCCAAACTCCCCCTCAACAAATACTGTGAAAATTTCCACCTTCCTCTCATGCATTTTTTTATTTTGTATATATATTTTTTTAAAAATAAAAGAACCTCCATAACTAAGTTCAATGCTCATAATGTGGTCGTGCAATGCCAAAGTCCCTTAAGCTTTCTAATTGACCCGTGTAGCGAGCTTTAGGCCAGTGACACCCAAACCAAATGGTCTTAGGGCACTAGGTATAGAGAATACCCCAACGGACTTAATTACTCAAGTAAAAAAGGCCACGAACTCAAGCAAACCACATATTATAATCTCGAAACTCTCCACCGTTTGACGCGAACACTCAATGCTTACTGAGGCAAGAGGCCCGGTTACTAAGTGAAAAGCCCGAAAATGCAGAGATTATGAATCAAATCTAATCACACTTTTCAACTAAACACCCACATAATAACTCCCTTTTTTTTGTTATATAAACGGCCTTGATAAAATCATAACTGCTAAACAGTCAATCTCAAAGGAGTTGCACAAGGCACATGTCAGCTACATGAGAAATGGCAGTTAAGAGCTAAGGAGTTGGATATATCTGACGTGAATGAAGTGTAGATCACAGGACATGACCCATACTACATTTGATTCTAGAATATCATCCAAGCTATATAGAGATAAAAGAGATGCACATGCATACACACTATGAAGATCCTCATAAAATCTCATAACAATTAACTGATCCACCGTGATGTCTAAAGGGCAACAAACACAAAAAGATAGTTTTTTTTTTATTCAAGATAATTAAGACAACTGTAAAGGAAAGCAACATTGGGAACATAAAGACAAATAAATTAAATCTTTTTGAGATTTTTTGTAAATAAAGAATGTTAACAAACTAAGCAATAAAAATATAAAAACCAACACAAACCATAACTCTAGGTAAACCATATGCAATGAACACCAACCTAGATTATGGGTATCAGACCAAGCCTTAAAAGGCAAAGTTAACTCCTCTGGATGATCCAGTGTCATCTAGAGGGATGGAAGAGAAATCAGCACGGGGTCTTAAATCTGTCCTCCTCACCCAAACAGGTCTAATTTTGACATTTTTTATTTTTTCCGTCAACTTAGCCGTACGTTTATGATTCACATTCATATTATGTTCATGTCGAGTCACCCTAAGTCCTGTTCTTTGGGTTCTACCCCTATAACCATAAGCATGGTAATATTTGGAAGGAGTATTGGGATAACCATGAAGTTTAAAACAATTTGGTTGAATGTGGCCCTTCACCCCACAAAAATGACATGTACGAATAAAATTATTATATTTATGATAATGTGCAGGAGTAAAAGTATTATAATCACGAGAATGTGCAAAGTGTGCGCATGAAGTATGAGTGTCATATAACTTTCTACATTGAGGTCTAATATGGCCTTGAACTCCACAATGATGACAAATAGGAATGAATTTTTTAACATTATTCCTTTGGTTGTATCTAGGGAGTTTCGGCAAAAATTTTAGACTTAGCAAAATTTTGAATGGGCTTAGCTTTTACCTCATTGTGTTTATTCTGAAATATTGAAACATTTACCGGGATTTTTGATGCACCCTTCATATTTTTTCCATGGGATACCTTTTCTCCTTTTTCTTGACTAGAGGATGAGGCATGATGATATCCGAGCCCAGATCGGTCGTTGGCTGGCCTTTGAACCTCAAGAATGTCATCCAATACTTTGGATCCTGCATTAAAACGCTTGAAAGCACAATTAGCATTACTCAGTTCAGTAGATAGATCATTTATTTTACCTTTGTTTGTCACATTTAGATCATCCAATTCATAGACTTTCGCTCGGAGTCGTATAACTTCCCTTGTCAATTGATCTCTTTCTTGAGACATAAGTTCCAAAGATTTTGATGACTCCTTGGATGCAGACACGACCTTGATCAACTCTCTACTTGTCACTTCACTCTTACTCTCTAGCTCGACATATTTCTTCTTAATTTTCAAGCTTTCTTTGTACAACATGTTATACGCCACTTGAAGATCATCAAAATCCACTACCGCTTCTTCAACTTCACTGTCCTCTTCTGTTTCACTACCTTTCTCATCTGTTTGATGTTTGGCTGCAAAAGCTAAGTAATTCTTTCCACTATCGTCATCTCTATCACTTTCTGACTTTTCACACGTGGAATCATCATCCCATGTCTTTACATTATAAACTTTCTGCTTCATTTTCTTATTCGCACAATCCTGAGCTAGATGTCCATTTCTATGACATTCATAACACTTCGGCCCAGAGGGTGGTCCTTTTACTCCTTTTCGCTCCTTGCTATCAGAAAATTCAATTTTACCTTTACTCTTCTTACCATTGTTTTCATTTTTATAATTCTTTTTCTTAAAAAAATGTTTGAAATTTTTCATAAACAAATCCAAAGTCTCCATATCGTAATTATCATCACTATCAGAATCATTAGGCTCATTTTGTTTACTAGAAAATGCAATAGAATTTTCAAAAGTTTTAGTGGAAATTATATCTTGACCAAGGTGAGTCAATTCATAGTTTTGAAATTGTCCGACTATTTCCTCTCAAGACATCTCGGGTAGTTTTCTCTTACTCTCTAAAATATCTACCTTAGTTTTAAAACGAGGGGAAGGGAACGTAAAATTTTCTTAACAACACGAAATGGAGTAATAGGCTCACCTAGGGTGTAATTGGTGTTGACAATGTGGTTGAGTTTTGCATAGAACTCATCAAAGGTCTCATCCTCCTCCATTCGAATCATTTCAAACTGGGTTGTGACCCTTTGTAACTTCCCTTGCTTCACTATAGTTGTTCCTTCATGTGTCGTAACCAAAATATCCCATGCCTCCTTTGCCAATTTACATGTTGAAATTCGATGAAACTCTTTCGTGTCAACATATGTAAACAATACATTTAGTGCCCTACTATTAGCCGCTCTCTCAATTTTTTTCAACCCTTGAGTAGTCTCGCACTTTGTTTGGACGGGTGACTCCATCCATCTTGTTTGGTTGGAGATGTGTATTTCACTTCACATGCGTCAGACATCCTCATCGATAGCCTTCAAATAGGCTTTCATTTTTGCTTTCCAATGATCAAAGTTTGTTCCTTCTAGTATTGGAGGTCGATTCGAATTTAACTCCATTGCAAAAACAAGGATCCGCTTAAAACCCAACGATTTTAATATAAAGCGACCCGCTCTGATACCACTTGTAAAACCCTAGCTTGTCTAGGTTTATAGATTTTCTTTAATCTAATCTCTTTTAAATATCGACCCACCAATCAAAACTTTAACCAATCAATGAAACGAAATCAAACAACCGAAGAACACCGATTTACGTGGAAAAACCCTAAATGGGAAAAAACCACGGGAAGGAATCATGCACTAGAAACATTGTGTGATTACAAATAGACTTACTCGATGATCGTGTATCCTCACCACGAATCCTAAGCCCTACTTGCCGAATCCACGTACATCACACCCTTGCATGATTGCCACGTCTTGAATCCTCAAGCCTTCCAACTGTTTTGCCTTTCGAACTCCACGAAAGGACTTTGATAGAGAACCGTTGAATTGAATATGAACGATAGAACCCTTTGAAGATGATCTTGATTGCACGGTAATAGAAAACCTTCACGAATCTTCAAAGTACATAAACCCTAGCACTCTTGGCTGTTGTTTTGAAGAGAGAGGCGCAGAGGGTCGAAATAATTTCTTGAAGTGATTGGAAAACCCTAATCGCCGAGATTTTATAGTTTGCGAGAATCGGGCATTTTTGCCGGCTATTTTGCTCGAGCAAAAGATCCAGCAAAAGCAAACAGAATGTTTTGCTAATAAAAAGGCCTTGAAATGCTCGAGCAAAACGTGCAGCATCTATCTTTCTCCTTGTGCATTTTTGCCGACTGTTTTTGCTTGAGCAAAACGTCCAGCAAATTCAAAACAGAATGTTTTGCTAGGAGATATCCTTGAAATGCTCGAGCAAAAACATGTAGCATCCAACTTGTCTTCAAAAAGAGCAATCCGTCTTGACTAAAAAACTACCGCACTCGAAATAAAAATACATATTGATATGATTCCTTTTCCACACCTAAAACAGACACTCTAAAATTAAATACCAAAGATTATAGAGCCATAAAGTACGATACACGGAAATGTATGTTTGAGACATGGACTTGCCAAACCAAAGGAAGCTCAGCCTATGGGGCTTACAGGAGGGGAGATGGAGTTAGGGTTGTTTAGTTGATTTTGATTGTCAACAATCACGGTGAATGTAGATCTTTGACATTTTTATGTTTTACTCTTTATGCATACTCTTACTTGGAAAGTTAGGGAATAGTGGCATAACCTAGTGGCAAGAAGCTAGGGAGAATGCATGTCAATGGCGAAAGCTATGGAGGTGGCATTGTGATGGAGAGCTTTATGTGTGGTGAGCTAGCTTTTGATTAGGTGGTGACAACTATAAATTGCGATAGTCAAAGTGCTTTACATTTGACTATAAACCTTATCTATCATGAGCAGACTACGAATATTATTGTCGTCAATCAAGCATATTTTGGACTTGATTGGTGTTGGTAAATGTTAACTTACCCTTGATGTTTTTGAAGAGAGTTGCAGAAGAATTGCTCTATGGTGTTGGATTTGATATTGGTAACTTCTCAATCGGCTCTTTGTAATTTTTTACTTGGTCATAGTGAATAAGATGGACGTTTAAGATCACACATAAGCGGAACGAGGTAAATTTTAATTGGTTGTTTATTTTCTTTAATTTGTGATCATAACATACATTATAGCCCATAAGATTAGGCAGGCTTATGTTATTAACATGTTCTCTAATTTAAAAGAGGCAAATGTATGCTAGCTATGCAAAGGACGTAATTTAAGGGGGATTATTTAAAGGATTGAGGACCAAAGACCAAACGCGAGAACATGGAGAGGACTGAAGAGGAACACAAAGACCAGCAGAGAAGAGATGGGAAGGGTCTGAAAAAAAAAATTAGAAAATGAGAAGGGATGAGAATACATAGTGAAATTATTCAATAATCCGGGAGGGCACCGGAACCACACTTTTAAGTGCAGTTCATACAATTAGCACGGTTTTAAATATCGGCCGTTACGTTACGGTTGTTGACCTCTCTGATACCGTTACACCCCAGTATACGAGTGAGAGGGGGAAATCGCATACGTATCGGCCGATTCACTTTATATATCGATCTGTATCTAATTCACAGAATGGTTCATGACCGTTACTTGAACATTATGAGTTATATTACCATTGCACCTGATTCTTGTTATGTAACATTCGATACTACCAAAACCGTGACACTCAAACCCTAACCGTTACGTATCACGAAACCGTTATTTAAAACCTTGAAAATTAGTTGTTGAAGTCATGAGAATATATGATTGTGGAATAGTGCACGACGAGACGGTGCTTCTGGACTATTGCATAATTACTCAGACTACTTATTTATGGAGGAGAGAGAGAGAGAGAGAGAGAGAGAGAGAGAGAGTATATTTATGTAGAGACAGCGGAGGACCAACTCAACTCAAGTCCCCTCCTCCTTTCTCTTCTCTCACTCACCTCACCTGTCATCCCAATATTCATTATACAACAAAGCGCGCACACACACACACACCACCCTTTCTCCTCATTACAGCAAATCAGCGTTTGCAGCTGTCGGATTCTCTCTCTCTCTCTCTCTCTCTCTCTCTTTGTTATTCTCTCATCTACTTGTTCTTCAAAAAACAACACAAGAAACATTAACAACAACCAACCAGCCAGCAAAATCATCATTGAACATATCCACTTCGCAATTAGATATACTGAGAAATGGATCGTCTGGTGGAGGCATAAAAGGGGCTATTGTCTACTTGAACATTGTTGCATTTGGGAATTTGAATGCAATGGCACATCAGCATTATCGATCACCGTTTGGCGACACCACGTACACGAAATTGTTCGTCGGAGGATTGGCATGGGAAACGCCGACCGAAGTAATGCGAAGTTATTTTGAGCAATTCGGGGAGATTCTCGAAGCCGTTATTATTACCGATAAGAACACCGGGAAGTCTAAGGGTTACGGATTTGTAAGTGATTATATATATGATCATTATGAGTTAATACCATTTTGCGAAAAATTGTGTGTAGAAAGAATATTAAAAGGCTGATCAAGAATTGATTGGAATATATACACAGGTGACTTTTCGTGAGCCTGAATCGGCCAGGAGGGCTTGTGCTGATCCAAACCCTGTCATTGATGGTAGAAGGGCTAATTGTAACATCGCTTCACTCGGCCGCCCTCGCCCCTCTCCTCCGAGAGGTCTCTCTCTCTCTCTCTCTCTTACATATGATGAACATATTTGAGTACCACCTTACATATGAACCAAATCTATCTCGTCTTTTACACATGAATGGTTTGTCTAATATACAAATTGAAATGTGATCACCAAAGTTTCTTTATCGGCTTCAAATGTGATCACCAAAACGTTACCGATAGAAGTCCGATATTGTAGCCTTTGGTATAGCTATGATATATATGAAAAGAAATGAAAACTGGATTATGGTTGTTAATGCAGCTAGAAATCAAGGAGGAAATCCATATCATGGAGGTGGAATAGGGCAGGGAGCATCATCATCATCATCATCTTATAGTGGAGGAGTACCACCATCGGCACAATTAGCTCCACCACCAGCAGCACCACCACCACCACCAGTTGTACCACCTGTCATTTATCCACCATACGGGTGAGTAGCTGCTTTCATGTGGGTAATGTCAGAACCAGTCCTTGCCACTTATATACAAAAATGGTCCATTTTTTTTTCCAGATAAGTATTCAAGATAATGGCAAGCATAGAATTGACAGAAGACAGCTCTAAGTACCCATGAGATATTTTTTTGCCATTATTGTTTTTGATTTTTCATTTCTCCCGTATATCGATTGCAACCGTTCATTTTCTAGAGTTTGCCGAGTACATGTGACAACTCAAAAAATCACGTTTAGAGTTGAGTGTATATCTTGGTATATTTCCAAATACATTTTATCTTGAACTCGTCGAGTACATCAATCAAACTAAAAAACCACATTGATCAGCTATCTGTTGATATGGTTCTAAATTAATTTATTTATATTGAGATAAACAGATTCTAATCCAATCTGGCTTCCACTGGACATCCTATATACCATCGTGGACCGCAGAAGACCCAAATCCATTAGTTATACTATTCTTTTTCTTGAGTGCAGTTGGTAAATTGGGGGGGTCAATTAATGTATAGCATATATGAGCTGGCAATTGAAAGGACTTCCTATATGCTTTGTTACTTGCACATGCCTAAAGCTTTTATGTCTATAGGAAAATCAAAGTCACACGTACAATGGTAATTATTTCAAGGAAAATGGAGGATCATGGTAAAATCCTTGTCTCTCCCGTGTTCGCTAATTAAGCAGCATACGCACAAGAAGGGAAATACAAGGGGTACCGACCACTCCTATACTGACTGTGTACAGACGGCATAGGGGACTCCGTTGTGGGTTGTAAACGGTCAATCCGAACCGTTCATCCATCTCAAAGTCAAATTTTGAGTGGGTCCACACCGGAATCGATGCAATTGGACGGCCCTATGAAACGGATGAACGATTCGGATTGATCGTTTGGGACCCACAACGGACTCCCCGACGCCGGTAGGTACGTGGTCGGCACCTCCGGTCGCTACTTGTAGAACAGTTGGCACAAGAAATATTTTCCAAAAAATATATATATATATGATAAAGAAATAGGAAGAAAATTCATATAGATGCGATTACGGTCGTTTCCAGGGGCGGCCCCATGTAGGGGCAAGGGGGGTCAGCGGAGCTGACCCCCCTGAGCCAGAAATCCTCCCTGGGATATACATATTTTTTTGTACTACTTTTGTAATTTTGCCCTACATGAGTATATCTTGTTGTCTTTACATTGTGTTCTTTGCCCCACAAATAAATTACTTGCCCCAAATATGCTGAAAATTTGCATGTAACTTCATAGGGAACCATCAAAATGAAACGAAAGGACTAAATATTATAGATTCTTGATCCTGCGTCCACCTTGGTCGTTTCAATAACCTACTTTAGCCAAACCAAGGGTCCCAGATAATAGGAAGTACTAATGGTTGCATATATATGTACTGTTGGCATATGTTGAGGTACTGCAGTGATTGGAACGGTTTAGTCACTCAAAAGTGTTTTGTCCTGTATTAATTTTATCTTCAAAAGTACACATCAGGAAGGTTTGTGCCTTGTGGTGTTTGTTGATGGTTAATTTTATGCATACTTTTACTTTAATAATTGAATTGGATCAGCTTTATTAATTAGGTCGTCCTAAAGATTTGGTGATGGTCCAATCCGTTTGTTAATTGAGTAGTTCTAATTTGTATGCTCATCTATATTAAATATGTAATTCACATCATTTTCCATCTTTATCAACTACCAAACCATTATTTCAAGGCTTTGTTGCCTGCTAACTAAGTGGCTATTTTACACAACACGTTTATATATGTGTACAAAAGAATAGAAGAATCGTCTCTGGTATCTCGAGAATTGCGCATATAGAGATTAAAAAAAGAGTCGATTTGATCTAAATCAAAATGATTTTGAATACCGATCCATTAGCAAAAACTCTTCTCCAACTTTTGAATTTTCGTAGTGAGACATTTATGTAAGAGTTGAACTTTATGTGCCACTCAATATTATATTTATATCCTCAGGCAATTACACGCATACCGACCAAATTTGCAATATTAATTTTTGTTGGGTATTTCGGAGATAACAAATGACTCACATCACGAGAGTTTCATGTACGAACACACCCCGAGTTTGTTTAAACATTTATTATTGAGAATGCTACTTAGGCAACGGGACATGAGATTCCAGGAATACCTAATACTTTTTTCAGGTAGAATATTGTTATCTTTATTCTCAATATTCTTTCCACAACTGGGCTGTACAGGAGCTTGAAAAATATTTTTGGGACATAGTTGACCGGTCCAACTTGGACCGTCTACTTAGAATTCTGCTGATCTGTCTGCGAGATTTAAAATATAGTATTAATGGATCAATTACATTTTGCAGGTATGCAACCTACCCACCTGATTACGGATATTCCCAAGTAAGCATCTCTTTCTAATTTATATTTTACTCATCTGTTGCTTTTCCCTTTAGTTTCATATGTGGATTCTTTTCTGGAAATATATAGTGAAGAATATGTGTAATTTTTGACAGTTCAACGAAAAATTGTATTAAGAAAATGCCATGTAAAAAGAAAAGGCGTGAAGGATATATCGTTTATATGTATAGTCGTATGCTGAGGAAAATTAATTTGCAATATAAACTTTTTACTTGAAAGTTATGGTATTCCTTGAATCGCGTTCTATTAATTTATCTCATTTTGTAGTATACTCATAAAATCTATACATTTATACATATCTATATATAACATTTGTTTAAACATTCATTAAGCAAAACAAAAGTTTTTCACAACATAGAAATGAAAAAAAAAAAAAAATGATGTTATAAATTGATGTTCAAATGTAATGGTACAATGTGGGTAGTTGTCGGTGGAATTGAGCCTCGGCCAAAAATAGTCGAGGTGCACTAAGCTACTCCGGGCACCTGAAAAATAGTTATGAATGTGTAACGTAGCAATTTCTTTAAGTTGATTATGACATATATAGTAGAGACAAAAAAAATGAAGTTAAATATTTGGTAAATTGGGCAGGCTTTCTATAACCCACAGCTTCAGCAACCGCAGCAGTACTACCAGCAAACGTACGGGGCGTCATCACCCATGGGGTCACCATATTTGTACGGAGGATATCCCGCTCAAGCTACAAGGGGAACATTTCCTGCAGTACCCCAGGCGCACCGTATGCAAGGTCCATCTTATCTGTACTATCCTACGCAGATGGAAGGGTCCTTTTCCCCTTTTCCATCCCCTCCTCGTCTTCATTTACCCTTGCAATCACCACAGACAAGGATTTCCCTCCCCTCTCCCAACGGTAATTAACTATCCCTCACCAATCTTTTGATTCCTGTACATTTCATTTTAATTTCTTCCAACTGCTTAGGTGGTGTTAATTCTTGTTGGGTCTCCCTACAACCAATAATTTAAAATGGTGGTACCAGTAACGAAAGTATCGGATGACACATATGTAAGCAGGAATCGGGTCCAGCAATCGTTAATTTTTTGAAATTGGTTTTGGCGTTGGAGCATCTGAAACAGCCATGCAGTGGGCAAAAAATCAAATACTAGAAAATAATACACACCGTGAACCGGCTGATACAAGTTTAAATTTTGGGACATTTACCATCAGGTCACATTTGGATCCCATAATTACCATCAGGTCAAGTCCAACTCTGAAAAATTCCCATCAACTCCCCAAACCGTATAAAAATGCCTAAATCATAGGGTACCCTATGAAAGTGCCTAAAATCCTAGGATACCCTATGAAAGTGCCTAAACCACTAAACCCTATAATAAGAAAGTGCATCCTAATCCTAAATAAACTGCTAAACCCTAGCACTACGACTAGACTGGTACTCTTTAAAAAAGTGCCTAAAATCTTAAAATAAAGTACTGGTAAATGGTATCCTAAAACCCCCTAAAATGAAAATCCTATGAAAGTGCCTAAAATCCATCTCTAAAAAAAAACCTAAAACCCATATAATAGGAAAGTGCACCATAAACCTAAACTTTAGGGTACCCACCTAAACTATTACTCAGGTAGTGCACCATGAAGTCTAAACTTAAAGTAAAGTCTTTAGTACTCTATTAAAGTGCCTAAACCACTAAAACCCTGTAATAGGAAAGTGCACCCTAAACCTAAACTCTAAAAAAGAGTGACTTACCTTAGTGGTAATTAAAAAAAATGACTTACCTTATTGGTAATTAGACATCTCTTTTCTAGACCTAGAGGTAATAATCCCTCAAATTTTTCTATGGCACCAATATAGTAGAGTTTAGTGATATAGGTGGATAGATGACCGCTACATAGCGACTTATATTTAATTCCACGGCTGGAAGTCATGACTTTCAGTGAGCCAATAATATTTATTGAAAGAAATGATCAATCTTTAAAAATTAATCGAGGCGAGTATAAGCTTACGTAAATATTTGAGTATGTATTATTAGTACATAAATACAAGTTTATTACATGTGTCGTAGTCATTCAAATCCATGACTACTTGTGTACGATAATTGCATAAGAATAACTTCACGAACATAGGAATCATCGTCGAACTGCAATTCCTGTGGTTTCCCTTTTCTTTTAATGCCCAAACCAAATTTATTTCTGGAAATCTGACAAGACTATTCGAAAATTAATTTATAACAAGGCCATTTGAAATTTATAACAAGACTATTTGAAATTTAAGAGCTTGCTCGTAATTTGGTTTGATATTCAAAAAATTTCAGGTACAATTAACTCTTGCAAAGTATATACATATGAGACTTCGTCTGGATTTTATCCGGCCTCCCGTTATTCAATAATGAGATTAGTCTTGTAAAAATTAGTCGATTTTTGCGTAAACAGACCCGCACACACTGAGTTATACGCTGAATGTCTAATCAAATTATGTGGATTAATACTATTATGTGGTGGTCGTGATTTAGTATGACATGCAGCATATGGGGGGCCACGTGGGCAGTCACTAGTACGTGACTTGAGCTGTCCAGTGTATGTTGTGAAGTTCTCAATAATGGGTGTCAATGGGGAAAAGTAAATGCCAGATGGGCAAAGTGTTGGAGCAAACAGTACTGGATTCCATGTGAATTCAATTTCGAGGGTCATGGTTGCTTCTGAAATATGCAGTCGATCAGTGGTTGCATTGGGAGAGGCCCCACTCTCCGAATCTTGATGCATTTTAGTTTCAAAATATAATTAATGTTCGTTCTAAAAAACAAAGTTTAGGGTATATTTGTGGATGTGAACACACAAAAATGGAAATGAACTTTGTCAATAGTCCAATCCCTTTTCTGTCGACAGTGGGACTTTTCATGTGGACACAATTAAATATGCCATTTTATTGAGTTCATATTGGGATTGGATTGTGATTGTGGGGAGGGGAAAGTTCAATATAACTTGTACTTAGATAGCGGTCTAGTGACGGATCCAGGAACTTAGTAACAGATCAATATTTTCTTCCCCGGAGTTCCCGAGAGGGTCATCTATAACTTCAGCCTGAACATTCTAGGTCGGATAGATTCCGTAGTTGATCGGGGGATGGCTACGTTGGTTCAATCCAACTCACCCTTTTAAGTGAAAAAAAAAAAAAAAAAACCACTCAGTTTTGGAAACGAAGGGCTTGCCAGTATGCGTACTGGCTCCATCCGAGTCGTCTGTGCTTGACGATCAATGACGCAGATCTGCTCGGACCCAAACAGATCTGCACTGTCCATTACCGAATTAATCTGCGTCGTTGATCGCCGAGCATGGACGGTCGATCGGATGGAGTCAGCTTGCACGTTCTCCCTTACGGGACAGTACGCACCCCTTATCAGTTATGTAATTGTGTGTGTGTGTTTTCTTTTTTTGATATGTTCTCTAACCTTAACTCATAATTGGAAATTTGCAGATTCACAGACACCACAACATACCACAGCAGAAACAGAAGTTCAGGCTGCTGGTACTTCGGACAGTCCCAAGACCTAAGCGAGAATCTTCTCCTCCTCAAATATACATGGCATGGGGAAGTTTTAATTGTACAAGCCTGACCAATTGATAATTAGCCTCTGTGTCTTTCCCCAAATTACCGGATCATTCATAAATTTTAATTTTTTTCGGTCCAAAGCCGTAGCTAATGCACAATTTATTTTTTGTGTCACCCCAGCCCAAAAAAATTAATATCTTTCAATTTTATTCGGGAGTACTCACGTTTCAATTATAGAAGGTTTAACAATTTGTGATGAATGTATGGACAGATGGGGAATTTTCTGCCCTGCAATAAAGAGAATTCGTCGATAAATATCTTGCACCTTTCAATTTATTTTCCTCAATTTATTTGGAATTAAAGTGAAGAAAAATGACAGTAAATTTCTTTAGTTGGATTATGCTGATCGTAAGTGTTATTTTGTTACCAACTATTATGTATAAGTTCGACGAATGGCATGCTCAAGACTAGCGATTTTCTCTTTCCTTTTTCTGATAGTGCCACTCATTATTTGGACAACTATGCTATTTTCTCTTGGTGCTGGAAATCGGCCCTGAAAATCACAGTAAAAATCACTCAAAACGATGTCGTTTTGGGCGATTACCATGATTGTAATCTGATCATATTTTATTCGTAGTACTCATATTTCTATACGGGTTTTATTTTTCATGAATGTATGGATAGAGGGGGATTTACTTATCATTGTGGGGAAACAAATGAGGTAAATTTAGTTGGGATTGAAGTGAAGAAAAATGAGGTAAATTTCTTTATCCAAATTTGGATCATGCTGATCGTAAGTGTTGTGTCGTTCACAAGAATAAGTTCTTGGCACAGGGCCTGCTCAAGAGTACCAATCAATAACCTCTGTGGAAAAAATGATGCAATTTCGTAAGTTGGTTTTGTAAAATTCGACAACACTTGTGTTAAGGACGCGCGTAGCACCAAAGATGAAGCCAGGGAAAATATTGTTTCACCGGCCAAGGAAAGGAAAGCATAGCCTAAAGAACAAAGTTGGCTTTTCGAATTAACATGATATGCACTTGCTACGAATTCATATTAGAGAAATTAATACTAGCATGTATCAGTAAATTCAAATAAAAGTTTGCTGTTTGAGTTTTTGAAACATAATTAGCATATCAGAGCTCAACAACCAAATATGTTAAATTTGACATTGTATTTGGGACAATTCCAATGATAGTAACTGTGGTGCCTTAGTTTCTAGATGAGCCTTCTGATCTTCTTCTTGACCCCTACGAGCAACGAGCTTGGCTCTCTTGGTACACCTGCACACGCAGCACCCGGCGTTAGTGCCAATCTTGGCCGGAATGTGGCCAGGGAAGGCACTCGACGGTCTAGTGAGAGATCGGAAATGAAGAGAGGAAGTACCATAGAGTTTTTGAGAGTAGAGAGAGTGAATTGTGTACCTTGGTAGGGTTCCTTCTCTTCGTTTATATAGGAACCCCTGGTTTGTGTCTCAAGTACAGGGGCAGATCCGTAATCTGGCTCGGATGACGTCACTATGCATCACAAGCTAGATCTGTTACCATTGCATGCACGCGTCCTCAAATTAGACATTGACACAAAGCGTAACGGCTCGGCTGCCGTCACCATGACGTAGGGACAGCTGTAGCATGCACATGTGCCTTTCCCAAATCTGTTACTCGAGGCAACCGCCTCGGATGACTTCACATTCATATAAGACGTCACCGATATTCTGGACTTCTTTCTGAGCCATCTCAGATTTAATCTGTCTCGGATGACTCGTCCGGATCAGGGTTTAGTTCAGCCGAGACGCCGATTCATCTCGGATATGCCCGTCTTAGGTGGCTTATCTCGTTATGCTTTAATACTGGGCCTGGCGCTATATTGGGCTTTATTTCTTCTGGGCTCTCTCACTGAGACCCCTCTGACTTGCTGGATTTCGACCCACTACAATAGCCCCTCAACTTCTTCCGAGGCATTTGATCCCGAGAAAGGAGTTGACTGTTCTTGGTTGGGCCGTTTGGCTAATCCGAGCCCTGAAATAGCCTTCACCGAGAAGATAAAAGTATCTCTTGGAGATCATCCCATAATCACATCACAATCCGAGCTCCAGCCTTGATAGGAGCCTCGTGGAACACTTCGGATTGCACCACGTGTCAATCGAAGGTTGGACGAGACGTGATCACGAGGATTAGGGTTTAGGATCGAAGGGGCGTGCCCATGTGAAACGTCGGAGGCTATCTCGGGTTGTCACATCGTTGACAGGTGGCATCCATCCGTAGGCGTGTCAGGCATCCCTTCGATTCCCGCGCAATCATTCAAACGTGCCACACTCCTTTATATAGGTACGTCTTGGAGAGAGAAACATTTCTTCCCTCTCTCTTCCTTTCACAAATACCCAGAGTGTTTTCTGTGCTCCTCACTGCCTACGGAGTTCATCAGCTAAAACCACTTGCACCACCGTCGCTGTTCACCCTCTTCTCTGGCGAGCTTCACCAGAGTTCATCCGCTTTTCCATCGTTGAAAACCTTTTCCGGCGTTCCACAGGTAATGTTATGTTTCTTTATTTTCATGGATTTTCTTTGGCATTGATTTTTGTCTTTTTATTTATTGTTATATATTTGTAAACAATCTCTGAGTTTTCGTTGATTTTTTTGCACCATTGATGAACAGTTGGAGATGATGAACAATGACGACACTGTTCATCATTCATCATGTTCTAGGATGACTCAACCCCATAGACCCTTCGATTGCCTTTTAGCTCCATCTCTACTAAGGGTTTTATTAAAAACTTGTTTGTCAACCGAAGAGGTAAATCCGGGCCTTGACTGAGAGAAAACCTAGGTCATTAATAGCCCTTTTACCCCTGGTCCTTCCGAGACAAATAAACAGTCTCGGTTCCAGTTAGTTACCCAAGTAGAATAGGATCACGGGTCGGAAAATATCCGAGCCGGATCTGTCATTTAATAATTCCGAGTCAATTTTCAGTCCATCATCAGTTATGTGGCTAACTATGTTCACCCGTGCACTTTGTCAAGTTTGCCAACCCTAGAGCCAATCAACATATCCTAACCGAACGGATAAATCGGAGGTTGTTCAACACAGTGACAATTACTACCGCTATTTCTTCAACCAAGAAGCTTAAGCTCCGGGAATAAAGATGGCCTCCGCTGAGCAAGGAGTAGATAACCCTGATTTAGGGCCACTTGGCTCGGTTCCTTCTGACGAGAACGCCGCAAGACGCTTGGATGAGGAAGGTTCAGTTAATCAAAATGCGATTAGGAGCGACCACGAGGGGGTCGGTCCTGCTGCGGGGAGAGATGGCATTGGGGCCGCCGAGCATGACCCTGAGAGCCACCCTGAGGTGACCTCCACCGACCCAACGCACAACGAGCCTGCATTCGAGGACCGACGTCTGGAGGAGCAGACTCCTGTGGAGAAGATCACCGAGAAAGAACCCAACCCATATGTCCCAGCTGATGTCGAGTTAAGACTTGTCCTCCGAGACAATGTCAATTACACCCCCGACCACATCACTGTGCCTATCATGGTCGTGATGGAGGGAGGGCTCCGATTTCCAGTAAATCCACTCTTGAGGCAGTTCCTTTTCGAGTACCAGCTTACTCCGAGGTTCTTGGCCGTGAACGCCTTCAGGATTATCAACGTCGTGCATGCCCTAAGGGAGAAGTTCAACCTGACTTTCACCCTTGCAGACCTGATTGGGGTGTACAACGTCTCTTAGAACAGCCCTTCTGAGCGCCAATTCCTGTCCCTCCGAAGCACTCTGAAGGAGCCTCGGACGTACCTCATAGATCATCTCCCCGACTCCGACCGTTGGCTGAATGATTTTGTGGAGGTTCGGGGTCACTTTGAATTCGGTATCGGAGAGAGCAGGACATACCCCACCCCCCGCCAGAGGAATTTTATAGGTTAACAATCTTTCTTTCATCTCGTATCTGTCTTTTTTTTTTCCATGCATGTATTTACCTTCTATCTTTCTCATCACAATTTCACTTATTTTGCAGAGGTCTCTCCCATTTATGCTCGGCTGCTAAAAGAGAAGAACGATGATAATATTCAAGCCACCTACGATGTCCCGATTAAGGAGAGGTACGCAGACGTTCTTTTACAGTACGAGCCCTCCTACACTTCTTACTTGAAGCAAAGGAAGAAGAAACCGAAGACAAAGGTAGCCGAGGAGGAAGCGGGACCAAGTCGAAAGAGGAAGAGCGCAATGAACAAGGGCAAAGCCGTCGCTGCCGTTGACGTTAGCTCCGATTCTGAGGTCAACCTGTACCGAGCCAAGCTTCAGGAGTTGATTGGTAAGGTTAGGGAACCCAAAGACATCAACTTTTTCGGGGACGAAATGGGTGGAAATATGGACGACCTACTGAGCCTCCTCCCTTCGAAGAAGAAGCCCAAAACAAAGCAAACTGGGACACCTACGACCACCACTACTGTCACTACGAAACGTGCCACCGACGTCAAAGATGCCACTGCTACCTTTGACCAGAAGAAGCAGAAAATGTTGATGCTTGGCTCGGGGTCAAATGTTGAGGTTTCAAAAGGGAACAAGTCACCCGAGAGGGTTGAGGCTTGGTATAAGGAGACCGAAAAGGCTCCTATTGAGGTCATGTCGACTCCATTCCAGTTCACTCTGACTTTGCGATTAGGGCAACCAATCATCGTCTCGGATAGCATGAGAGACCACCCGAAACTTGCATGGCCCTTACTCCAGGGAGTCTGTCTTTCGGAGGATATGAAGAAGATCCCAGCTGACCTTGAGTCGAATGTCACCGAGATGTTTTCTCACCTCACCTTGGTACGTTTCGATTCTTTGCTATTCTATCTATTTATTCGAGAGCTCTATTGACTCTATGTCTTTTTTGCTCCAGGCTTGTCAGTCTGCTGTTGCTATGCACAGTAAGCTCCTCTCGGTGGCCGGAGGTGTCGTTGCGACAAAGAACCGCCTGAAGGAAGAGACCAAGCTCAGAGCCAAAGCCGAGAAGCAGGTCAAAGACATATCTTCCGAGCTGGAGGCTGCTTGGTTGTAGCTTTCTAAGTTGGAGCTTGCCAAACAGCAACTGTCTGAGATGGAAAACTTAAAAAAGCAAGTAGCTGAACTGAAGTCTAAGTGCAAGCAAGAAATTCAAGATGCACAAAAGGCCGGTTTTGAAGAAGCAAAGCAGAAAGTCTCTGAACACTATAGGGGCCAGGTGACCGAGATCCAAAATAGTGGGTTCTGAAGGGGGGCGAAGATTTACTACTTCAAAGGAGTGAACAAGGGGTACGGTCTTGGATTGGATGCGGGTAGCGTTCACACCGAATCTGACCTCCGGACCGTCCCTGAAGTTGAAACTCCTGAAATCGAGATCCCCCCAAAGGAGGAAAATGAAGAAGAAGAGGAAGAAGAGGAGGAGGAGAATGTTGCGGAGGAACCCGAAGGCGAAGGAGATGCAACACTAAAGGAGGATTGAAGACCGAGAAAGTTGTGGTCTTTATGTTTTGAACTTTTGAAACACTATATCTTTCTTTCTCAAACTATTTCTATGATCGTTTCGGGTATGACTGGAAGAATTTTATGCCAGGTCGTTGTAATGGTTTGATACTCGGTATTTTTGGCACAATGTTTGTTTCCATATTTTTTAATGGTGAATGGATGTTTCTTCTTCTTCATTGTGCTTGAATAGTTTTGATACTTGTATAGCAATACCCCCATTTTGGCACAACATTTCCTTTCGTCGGAAGATTTTTGGTGACCATGGGAGTATTTTGAATTTGAATTTGAATCCTCCCCGAGATTTCCTCGATTTGTGCGGTTTGAATTTTAGTTTATTCGAGATACTTGATGCTCGGCTTGATCACCATCCGAACCGTACCCAGGAATCGTCTTCCAAGTCAAGAAATCTTTTATCACATGCAAGAAGCTCATGTCCAACTTTACCACAAGAACGGCAAAAGGCCGGTAGCTTCTCGTAGCGAAACTCCACCCAAGTAGGAGGGGGCGGTAGAAAATCTGATCATACATCCCCGTTTAAGAGGTTGAGAAACATCCAAGTAAGTTCTGATTCTAAGGAAACGCCCTTCCCGACTGCCGGCGTTAGGAATGATCTCATCTACGTCACCAAACTTGAGGCCCAGTTTAATCCCCACATCTTTAGAAAAATACTGAAGGGGAATCCCCCACGCCTGAACCCATACCGGAGTAAGGTTGAAGCAGTAATGCTTGGGGTGAATGTCGGGTTTCCATTGTTCCAGATTAAGAAAGTGATTATTAAAAAACCATGGTTTACCGCGAAGAACCCGGGTGGCATCCATTTCGGTGGGGAAGATGAACTGAAAAATCCCATCCCGAATAACAAGAACCCGGAAATTTTTTGGGTTTCCCCACACTTTTTCCATGGTTGATCTGAGACCCACGAGATTAGGAGGTTTTTGAGAGATCACCTTACCAAAAAGGCTTGTGCGGCACTCGGCTTCACTCGCCACAACATCATTATGGGAGAGAAGAACCTCTTTTTGCTCGTCTTCTGTAAGAGTGAATGAGCGGAATCGGATAGATAGATCTTCGTCATCTAGATTACCGGATGCGTTTGCAGGAAGAGGGGATGAAGATGGAGTAGTCATAACGGGATGTGCAATTTCAGGGTCAAGAAAGAAGGAGGGAGAGATGTATGGATACTAGAAGGGGAGAGATGAAGATGGTAGGGTAGGAAAGGGCTGTGAAAAATGGCAGAACCCTACTCAAAGAGTAGACTAGGGGTTTGCAGAGCAAGACATGAAAACCCTCATGGGAGGGACGGGAAATTTGTCGATAACTAGCAGAGTACTAGAGAACTGCATTTTGCGATATCTCAAAGGAATCCACAAGTAAGACTAATCTTAGATTCGAGTTTGGTGTGAGAAACAGCCGAGTAGTTTGCGCATACTCACAACCAAACCTCAATCTCTTGATTAAGCGAAATTACACGAAGAATTAAATTAGAATGGAAATATAAGACTGATATTGAAACTAAAATTAAAGAGCTGCAATCAACAATTATTTTAACTTAATACAAGCTTAAATTAAAAATACACTGGGTACTGGAAAAGCTGAAGAAAGAAGCTCTCGGCTTCTCGGCTAGAAAGTGAGACAGAAAAGAGAAAGACAGAACAATAAGAAAAAGAGAGAAAAAGACTGCTAATTCTGCTACTCGAAAATGTGTGTTTTTTCTTCTGATTTCCCCCCACATGCCCTTAAATAGGCAAAAAGAAACAATAAAGAAAGGGAAAATTTGAAAGGAAAGTCCTCACTGATCGTGGCTTCCTGCACAGTCAAATTTCTTATTTTATTTCCGGGAATAAAACGGTATAAATCTTGTAATTTTTGTGCTTGCCATGTGTTTCGTGGAGCAAAATCTAATATTATCCGGACTCTGCGATATTTGTTTCCATTTATTACTTCCGCTGCCGTCCAACAACTTTCTGACTTTTTCCTCTTTTGCATTTTTTTCCTTGGTGGAGTTATTGCCTTGGAAAATTATCCAGTGTGACACGTCACACCTCCGCACAGCATCAAATGCACCATTTTTATCCCGTTTTCTCCTGAAACACTCAAAACAAACCTTACGTGCAATATCTTATAAAAATTAATAAAAAACATAATATTAAGATCAAACTCGAGGATTTAAGCCCACTAATATTTACATATTTGTGTGCTTATCACATCCCCCAACTTAAACTTTGCTAGTCCCTAGCAAACTAAATAAATGCACCTAATGAAAATAAATTAAAATGGATACGTCTTTTAAACCCCCGGGCGGCCCCGGTAGGACGAGTGCAGTCTTGTGAGGGTTTTCAGCAGCGGTAACCCACAAAACACCTTTTTTTTTCTTTTTTAAAATACACATTGCTCGATCACCACATTAAATTATTTTTTTTTATATTTATTTTTAAACAAGCTATGCTCAACTCTAAAACATGCACATGAACAAAACTAGTTAAAACCTCTTTAAGGCAAGTCACACAAGGAAGCTTTATTCAATTTTTTACAGGGCTAATTCTCACAATGAAAATATGCTCAACAACAACACAACAAAGCCATATCCACAACCAACGCCCGGAATTGTGCACTAGCAAGAACAAGGTGCTAGGCATTTTATTGGTAGAGCGCTGCAAGACATAAGCTTTTATTCAAATGAGTAAGTAAAAATAAGAGCGAAACAAGCATGAACATGAACTAAAATGAGCAAGATAAGCAAAAATGCATCATAATGGAGTAGAGGCGCACTAGAGATCAACTAAGGACTTTATTTATCTTATAATGACCACGGTTACAAAAGAAAGGGTAAACAAAATGAATAACGGCCTAACATAAGCTCGGTTCATCTACCCATTGGCAGTTATTGCAATCCTAAACTACTCCTTTCGAGTACTCCTCCACTGTTACTTCTTCCCCAGTTTCACCACCACACACCCCCACTTCTAAACCACCTTTGACCAGTGGCTTCGTAATCACGGCGTAATCGGTTCTCGTATTCTGTGAGGATGGCCGCATGTATGACAAGCCAAGAGAGGATGAATCCCCACAGAACACGCAAGTTCACCCTAAGCCCGAAACACGGTGGGTGCATTAGTGATAGCAAAGCACAAACCATAAAGATAAAGACCAAGATTTTCCATTGGGAGCTGAAAAACAGCTCCATCTCGAACATTTCCGTATCTCTTTGGATCCACCGATATTCATCATTGATTTGGGCTATCCACCCATCAGGTAACCTGGGTACGTAATCTACCATTTCTTGGAATGAAGTTTTGGGCTTTTCGGGTTTAGATTTGGGTTTGAATGAAAATTTTGTGGTGGATTATGGAAAGATTCGGTGTGGGATTGGGTGTTTGAGAGGTTGCCTTGGTGGTGTCTGGGTGAGAAATCGGGAGAGAGGGGGAGGTTGGTGAAACGGCGGAAGGCGGAAGGAGGAAGAAGAAGAAGAAGAAAAAGAGGGAGAAAGAGAGGATAAAAGAGGGCGAGAGAGGGGGGCAATCATTTCCTCCCTTTTGGTCTCGGATAAGGAGGATCCGATTAAGAAGAAATGGTTGCCGTTCTCATTGATTTGGACTGTGATGAGGTCTTCAGAGGATCGACCGACATCCTCCAGAACTGGTGCGTCTGGAACCTCTACCCAGTGCACCTGCTTCGGTTTCTTCTTCTCCTTCCTTCCCACCGTTGAGATATAGCACTTCTTTGAGGCAATCTGATCACCTCGGACATCCTCTTGCCTTCCGTCTGCGCAAATGAACTTAAGCACCTGGTGGTACGTAGATGTTATGGCCTTCATGGCGTGGAGCCAGCTTCTTCCGAGAATAATGTTGTACGAGCTCGGTGAGTTTACAACGATGAACTCCACTAGTTGAATGATAGATCCGGCTCGTACTGGAAGGGTGATAGTTCCGAGAGGGTAGACAGGGGTGACACTGAACCCAACAAGTGGGTGTGAGATTTCTAAGGAAAGAGAAGAAAACAAGCATAATACTACCAAACCAACAACGTACTTTCTTATTGCATTGATCTTAGAGATTACAAGACTAATCAAGGGGTTATATAGGCTAAGCCTAAAAACCCTAGCAAAACCCTAATAACATAAAAGGACTAAATTACCCCTAGCATAAAATATAAATAACAAATTAATTGAAACCTAACAATTGGAAACCCTAAATTTTAATTCTTAATATTATACTTTCCTAGATTATACTTCACAGTGGGACCTCGGCTGGTCAATTTCCTTGTGTATCCGTGCCTCTAGCATCCTCGTCACCGGGCCATGAATCACGTGCATTTCTCCTGGGCACCTCCTGGTGTGGCAGCTCCATGGCTTTGGGCCCAAGCCAGGGTTTTGTCTTGGTCAATATAACTGTCCAAGTTCCCAGCCGAGACAAGAGACTCTAAGTACGCCTTCAATGGTTTACAAGCAATGGTTGTGGACGCACCCCTCCGGAGGGATCCCTCGCTGGGATCGATTCGGAGTCGCCACCCGGGTTTTAGCGGATTGTCCCCGAGGAACCGAACATCGATTGACTCGTGCTTCATTCAATGGATAAGGATTACTGGTCCGTCATCACCATACTATCTTAGGTTCGAGAGTTCAGTTACAAGAGGGGAAGGGTTTTACGGCACCCCCCTCGCCCGGTTAGAAGAACCGGTCTCTACTTGACTTTTGTGGGATTATGGGAAATGTTTATAATTCGACTTTGAGCAATTACGGGGGATGGTGTAACAATAATAAGCACAACAATGGAATTTAAGTGTATGCATGTGCGGTGTGGACTATATGAGTGACAATGACGTGCAAATATGAACAAATAAGAACATTAAACAGCCAGCAACAACATCAGGATATACAGAGTGACAACAGAATAAACAGAAACAACACCACAAGCCAACACCAAAACTAAACCAATCTGATCCCTCTGTCAAGGGCTAGAGCGCTCAAAGACAGGGCTCGAGCGCTCAAGCTCTCTTCAACTCAAACATGCTTCTGATGCTCCTAATGATTCTGGTTTGATGAAAACATGTTCTGACCACCATTGCTTATTCACAAACATCATTTAGCTCACTGGACAGAATGACACAATCACATAATCATGGATTTAAAACTAATTCATGGACCAAAATAAGGCAAGCCATATAGGAAGAATGGAGGATCAATGCTTTAAAACCTTGCAGAACACTCATGATGCCAAAAACAAGCTGAAATAAGAGAACAATTTGATTGATTCAGAAGACAGTTTGAGCGCTCAAAGGGATACCTTGAGCGCTCAAGCCATCTTCTGGATTTGAGTGTTTCTGCAACATTCAGCCCCCATCTGGACCACAAACTAGTTCGACATGATATATGATGATGCATAATGTGTTGAAATTCTCTTATCATGAATAAAATAAACTTGAGGTGTTCATGTGAATGGATAACGAGCATCAAGACACACATAAGCATGATTAGAATGAGAGTGATTAGAGTGAGTGAGGAGATCAGATTGGCTTAGCCAAACATCACTACACACACACACGCACCAACACACACACACACACACTCCGATATTAGGTTGGCTTAGCCAAACATCAACACACACACCTCAACATACACACACATTTTGATATCAGGTTGGCTTAGCCAAACATCAACACACACACCTCAATAAACTGAAAACAGAACACAGAACTGAAAGCAAACAAGATTCAAACTTCAAAAACTTGGAAAGGCTAGAGCGCTCATGGTGATGGCCTTGAGCGCTTAAACCCCCTTCCAGGGGTTGTGAGCTTTTGTGATTTCTGATCTTCCTTTGATGTTGTTATGAGCTTAAAACTTTCTGATCATGATTAAAAAGGGGTGAGATAAACTGTTTTCTTTATGAAATAAGATCGTCCATGACTAGATAATGATAAACCATCCTTTTCATGGCTTTTGGATTCATTGATCGATGATCAAAGACAAGATAAGATGATTTTAAAGTTATTAAACCAACAAACAACCACAAGGATGATATCATCAAGATAAAACATGATCAGAAGCCACAAAAACACAAAGGGTGTTCAAATGGGTTGAGCGCTCATGGTCTTAGCCTTGAGCGCTCAATCTGTTTGAAGCTGGGGTTTTCAAAGTCTATTTTGTTGCACATTTTAAGACCTTGTGAGTCCATTAGAGGTATAGAGGACCTCCATGAACCCACTGGTCTCCCTCAGGATTACCAAACCGTAACTTTCACATGGATTTCTACCTTTTGATTTTGATCAAAGCTTGAACTTGGGGTTTTGATGGATGATTGGTTTGTAGATGGGTTTGTAAAGACAATGTGGGTTGTTTTTGGACAGAATGTGATAGGTGTGTAGTGGCTTGAGTTGATTTGGAGTAGATGGTGGTGTATTCTAGTGAGAAGGTTTGATGATCAAGGGTGGGTTTGATGGATGAATATGATTTAGCTTGAAGTAGTGGATGGAATGGGTGAAAAATTTCTGGAAATGTAGTTTAGAGAGTGGGGGAGTGATAGCTCAGATGATGAGAGGGTGTCTAACCTCCCTAAATGGTGTAGAAAGAGGGTTTATATAGAGTGGAATGGGGGGTCAAGTGCATGGTTTTGAAGTGGGGGGTCTAAGAGAGTAGTTTAGGCCTACCTTGAGGTCTATCAGTTGCATGCGAGCAACAGAAAAACGGCTGGGTGGCAGCCATTCAGTTGGAATCTCATCATTAGATGCTTTGCCACCGACAAACTGGACAGAGCTTGAGCGCTCAACCCCCCGAGCACAGTGGCTGGTTCTGGTTTATGTTGGTATTTTGAAGGGTATATTGGTCATTTGGATTGGTATAGGTTATTTGTGAATGATTTGGAGTGGTTTGATGTGGTCAGGAATAAGTTCAAGCCTTTCTCTTAACCTTAAGGTATTCACGGGTGGTTTTTTCTCATCATCGGGAATGCTTGGCAAGTATCCGGGTTGAAAGAAATGGTATAGTTGGCTCGGTGGTAAGTGCAACACACCTTTTTTTCCTTAGTCTTGTCTGGGTCCCATTTTATGGTCAAAGCCACTTTGAAAGAAGCCTTCGTTCTCAATTTTCCGTAGAAGCATGTAAATTGGCTCGATGAAGACCTTTGCTCCGCAACAAAGTCACCGCCTTCGGGGCCTCTTTTGGCCTTTGATCGTATTCACGAGACGATTACCCGAGACATGAATAACCTTTGGAACGGAGGAGGTGGAGGTAGGAGCATCGCGCTCGGTTAAGAGTTCCTCTAACTCAATGTACTTGTTAATCCATTCCATCAGGTCATCCATGTTTTTCGGTGGGTGTAGCATCAGGTCAGTAAAGACGGGACTCTTACTTTCGAGACCGTGCTTGAAGTGAGTAGAGGCAATGGTTTGATCATAGCTTTGGATCTGGTGAAACATCTCCTAGTACCTTGCAGCGTACTGGTGCAGAGTCTCATCCAAGTGCTTCCTTAATCCAAGAAGAAAGTCCACATCTTTCTTCTGGACGTTGCTCGTGACGAACCGAGACAGGAAGGCGCATTCCAACGCCTCGTAACTCCCAATTGATCCTTCTTCTAGCTTGTTGAACAAAAGGGACCCGAGAGTCCCCAGGCTCGTAGGAAACACTTTGCACATAATCGCTTCGTCTGAAGTGTAGAGGTTAATGATTTGCCTGTAGTAAATGAGATGGTGGTACGCATCGATGGGGCGTCATAGGAGTTGAACTTTGGGAGCGTGAACCCAACTGGAAGTGTCGCCGAGGAGATCTCATTTGTGAAGGGAGATTTGGCCAGCTGCTTCAGAAACTCATCGAAGCTCAGTAGAGGGGGGAGAGTTGGAACAAGAAATTCGTCAGTTGTGCGAGTGCCCTTCTCGGTGTGAGCGTGACGATGCTTGGTATGATGAAGCTCGGTATGATGACGCTTAGTATGACGCTTCATTCCTTCGTCGCGGTGATGAGAGCAGTCTCGGGAATCCTTCTCCTTCCTTTTCCCCTAGCGTCATCATGGCGAGCTTTCTCCACCCTTCCCTCAGGTTGGTAGGCATGACGTTTTCCCGTACCGCCGTCTTAGACAACAGTAAGATTTACAGCCTGAGGGGGAGGGGTTTTGTGGCATCTTCTATGCACAGAGCGCTCGGTACGATTCACCTCCTTGGGGTCCTTCCGGATGTAAATCGGCTTGTATTGTCAGTCCTCATAGTAATACACCGTCTTTTGAGTTGCGGACAACTGCGAGTACGGTGACCGAGCACTAGACTCGGAGACCTGCGAGGAACGGTGTCGGGAAGAATCGCTGTGGTGCCCCCTTGAGAGGTGCTCTGTCGACACAGGAGCCTTACTATGAGCCCACTCATCATTATGGTTATCGAGGCGATCTTTAGTTGAGCGCTGCTGAGTAGATACTCCTCCACGAGACGTTGAGGTAGCCTCCACCGCAACCTTCTTCTTCACTGTCTCGGACAATTTGGCTATTTGAGCCCTCAGAGCAGCCATCTCAGCGTCACGTTCTTCCCGGTGGTGCGTGAGTTGTTGAATGGTGAGTTGTTGAGTATCTGGACTCGGTGTGAGTTCGGCGTGGCCCGGAAGGACTGAAAGGGAGATGTGAGGGGTAGTTTTGGGATCTCTAGAGGAGGATGGGTGGGTTGGGTCAGTGGGGTTTGGGGTGAGTCGGGTGAGTTGGGTCGCCACCCATGGTTTTGAGTCGAGAGAAGAGAGAAAACGGAGAAGAAAGGAATATCTAGAGGGTTGACACCAGAGGTTCTGGGTTCGTCTTCCCCAACAGAGTCGCCAATTGTGGTGCCCTGGTTTCTAGATGAGCCTTCTGATCTTCTTCTTCACCCCTACGAGCAACGAGCTTGGCTCTCTTAGTACACTTGCACACGTAGCACCCGGCGTTAGTGCCAAACCTGGCCGGAATATGGCCAGGGAAGGCACTCCGACGTTCTAGTGAGAGATCAGAAATGAAGAGAGGAAGTACCAGAGAGTTTTTGAGAGTAAAGATAATGAATTGTGTACCTTGGTAGGGTTCCTTTTCTTCGTTTATATAGGCACCTCTGGCTTGTGTCTCAAGTACAGGGGCAGATCCGTAATCTGGCTTGGATGACGTCACTGTGCATCATGAGCTTGATCTGTTACCATTGCATGCATGCGTCCTCAAATTAGACATTGACACGTAGCGTAACGGCTCGACTGCGGTCACCATGACGTAGAGACAGCTGTAGCATGCACATGTGCCTTCCCTAAATCTGTTACTCTAGGCAACCGCCTCGGATGACTTCACATAAGACGTCACCGATATTCCGGACTTCCTTCTGAGCCATCTCGGATTTAATCCGTCTCGGATGACTCGTCCAGATCAGGGTTTAGCTTGGCCGAGAAGCCGATTCATCTCGGATATGCCCGTCTCGGGTGGCTTATCTCGTTATGCTTTAATACTGGGCCTGGGGCTATGTTGGGCTTTATTTCTTCTGATCTTCTCCTGGGCTATGTTGGGTTTCGGCCCACTACAGTAACAACATTAAAACAAACAGTTTATATGTGAATAGAGTTATAACTATGCATGTGAGCCCATTTAAATGTTTCCCAAATTGCTAGTAGTTCTGAATGTAGGGGTGGTGGCGTAAGACACCGATATCCCATTGAGTTGACTATTTTTATGGCCTCCTAACCAATTAATTTTTCCAATAATGACCAGTTTTAACCATGGAAGTAAGACTCGGAATGAGCCTAATGAGAAGTGGATCGATGAAGGTAACCACACAAAATGTTGAATGGACACCCTCCTCTTTTTTTTTTGTGTGTATTTGTTGAAGTGATTTATCGTCAGTCGGGAGATCATGAGAGAATTGACAAAATATTTGCCATTGACTGAATTAGATAGAGGCCCCACATGAGGGTCCTAAGTAATTAATAAGGTCAAACTCTTCCTCTCTCTGCAGCCATATATATTTACATCCAAGTTGGTTTGGAGACGAACCCACACCATATAATGCATTGCCATATAATTCTATCCCTCTCCAGTGGAATTCCTATGGAATTTTGGAATCTGGGGGCCACTGTAATTAAGGTTATTTGCTTGGATACCAAAATCGGTAAAACAGAACAAACAGCAGATACTAAATACCCACCACCCTTAACAAAATCAGAAAAACATACATTTTGAAATGGATAATTCTCTCTTAAATTTTTTGAGGGAAATTCCCTCTTAAATTGATTGGCCTTTTGTAATAATATTTGTTTTGCTAGATAGCCTTATCTGATTGTTTTATCGCAGAGTAATTACTCTAACTTACTAGCCTATGTTCTACCATATATGCCTTCTTTTATTCTTATTATTTTGCAAAAAAATAAAATAAAATAAGAATTTTGAGTCCTTGAGTCTTCAATAAACACCATAAGGATGCATTTATACCCCCACAAAAATCATCTGCAACAACTGAATGGGAGCCGGTGGCCAGTAGGGCTCATTTACCATGCTCGTGTCGAGATTTTAGTAGTTTTGGTTTATTTCTGTCTTTGGGATGAAATCTTTTGCCTGAAGGCTTCTTGTAAGTGCCGGATGGCGTTTATATGAATGAATCTTCACATGTTAAAAAAAAAAAAAAAACCCTTGAATGGGAGTACTAGTAATTTTTTCTTCCATCATCCCAATCTAAGATGTATTTTGTTATGGCTCGTAAGTCGTAACTTCGACAAATAACACTGGATATCATATTATTTCGGTATAAATTAAAAATTCGTTCAGCGAAAACATATAGTATCTTTTATGATGGATATTTATTACAATGTATTTTTTTTCGACAAATTTCCCGGACAAAAGCACTGAAATAGTGGCTCATAATATCAAATGTTCTTGTAAAATCATTCTGAAAGAGTTCTTTTTTTTTTTTTGAATTAATTTTCTGTTATATACCATTCGGAAAAGCAATTAACACGAAAATTCATGAAGAAAATATATCGACAATAATGCGAGGATGAAATTTATGAAGTTTCAAGCTACATTATTAAGTTTTCTTAATTATTTAGAACAGGATCTGTAAAATACATCTCACACGGTAAGCGAAAAGTTTAATACAATTAATATTTATATATTCTTCCCTTGAGTGCTCAGAATTGTCTGATGCAAATGAGTTTGCTCATTATTAAGGGCACCTACGTCCACCAGACGGTTCTTTGAATTGTTTGATGCAAATGGATTCGCTCATTATTTAGGGCACCGAAAGGGACCCGATTCCCTCAAGAGTTCACAACCTCGAGCCAGGCTAGGGATCCCATGCTACCGCTGCGAAGAAGGGTGCAAGAACCACATAAATCACCCCCGGCCCAAACGCCTCAAGGACTTCCGAACTCTCCAAACGCATTACAAGAGGAAGCATGGACCAAAGCAGTTTGCGTGCCGGAAGTGCATGCTGCAAGTGCCTCCCCGTGAAAGGCGACTGGCGCACCGACGAGAAGAACTGCGGCCGCCGCTGGTTGTGTCTGTGGTACCGATTTCAAGCACAAGAGGTCGTTGAAGGACCATATTAGGTCGTTTTGGTCGGGTCACAGACCATTTCCACCTTCGTTCAATGGTGTTCAGGTGGACGACGGTTCTGTTCACTCGTTCTTGGCTTTATCAGGACAATATAGATGATTTCTCAAGCTCCTGGTGGATGATTTCCACAATTATAGATGATTTCCGAGATTCGAGAAAACGTCGGATTCCAATTTAATCTATATGCATATCATAACTTTATGCAGTATGTAGGAATTAACAAAGTAAACCAATCCCTTTATAGGATGGAACCAACAGGTGAAATTCAAAAAAAAATTCCAAAATTGGCATTAAGTCTAATCTGAGAAATATTCTAAAAAATCATAAGAAAATTAACTCGATGCTTATACTCGATGTTCTTTAGTTCGGCATGCATTGCGAATGAAGTACTCTACAAATTCATAAGAAAATTTAACCAATAAATGGATTGTGAAAGAATTAAATGGTTTGATCATTACTGTTACATGCTTATTCAGGTCAATTAATTATTGGTCAATACGCAAGCAAGTTCTTTTTTTTTTCCCCCTCAACAGCAACAAAATTGTTTGGACAACTTTAAATTTTAAGAAGGTAGTTTTAAACTGAGACTAAAAAATAAAGAAGGTAGTTTTAAATTGTAGATTTGTTAGTCCACCTCTCTTCACTCGGATCATGATCAGAATCGCTCATTCTACCGTACGTGTACTGTTAGTTAGGAGATTACGTGAATATTTAGTCCCATTCAGATATTGCTAAAAACTTGATCACGAAATTTAATTCTCAGTTGTAAAACTAATTTGAGAAGAAAATGAATTTCTCTTACCGATATCCTATTGAGTTGGCTATTTTTATGGCCTCCTAACCAATTAATTTTTTAAATAATGACCTGTTTTAACAATCGAAGCAAGACTTGGGAATGAGCCCAATCAAAAGTGGATGAAGGTAACCACACAAAATGGTGAATGGACGACACCCTCCATTTTTTGGTTTATGTTCTGAATTGATTTATTGTCAGTCAGGAGATCATGAGAGAATTTCACTCAAATATGGGAACGAGTTTTCAGTGCCGAACCCGCACACGCACATCCAGCCTTCCATTTCGGTTTCGAATGGTCCAGATTTGGAGAGAGAAACAGGAGAGAGATGAGGAGAGAGAGGGTTTCGATCGGGGCCGCCCAATACACTTTTTGATGGCCCGAATGCAGCGTTTAGGTATCACATAAGCTAAGCCACGTGGTACCTACTCGGTATGCGAAATTTACTTTTTTTCCAAATATGGATATACATAAATTTTTTGCCCTTACTGAAGTATGGGGCCCCACATGAGGGTCCAAAGAAATTAATAAGGTCAAACTATTTCCTCTCTGTGCAGCCATATTTACATCCAAGTTGGTTTGGAGACGAACCCACACCATATAATGCATTGCCATATAATTCTATCCCTCTGCAGTGGGATTCCTATGGAATTTGGAACCTGGGGGCCACTGTAATTAAGGTTATTTGCTTGCATACCAAAATCGGAAAAACATAACAAACAGCATATACTAAATACCCCCCACCCTTAACAAACGTTGTTTAATTTCACTCGTCCAACCAAATCCTCAGATCATGTGAATACAACCTTCCTAGTATATATTATGTATTCATATGCATACAGAAATTTATCATATGATTCGTAAAATGGAGTTTCATGAAATTCCCTTAACCTCTACCGATGATTCTGAGACGTTCCATACTTTCCCTAACGAAACCCGTAATTCACTCGAACCACTGCCATTGCTTAGCTGCTTGCTTCGATCTCCTGAAACGCCGTTAGAGGGAAACAGTAAAGAATTATCGCAGGAGGATGACAATGAGGACATGGCTGTGGCATTAAAAATTGGACTTCCAAATTCCAGCAATGGGCTGGTGAGTCCAAGGAAGAAGAAGGATGACATACACGTGGCGGGAACCCAGTACTGGATTCCAACTCCTGAACAAATACTCGTCGGGTTTACCAACTTTTCGTGCCAAGTCTGCAATAAAACCTTCAACCGCTACAACAATCTTCAGGTGAATTTCCAGTTCGATAAAATTGATATGTAGATGACGCTTGGTGTGCCATTGATTTTGAAATGTATAATTCTCTTAAATTTTTATGTCAAATAGAAGGGTAACGCATACATTTTGAAATGTATAATTCTCTTAAATTTTTAGGTAAATTCCCTCTTAAATTGATTGACATTTTTTTCATAATATTCGTTTTGCTAGATAGCCTTATCTGATAATTTTTATCACAGGTTACTCTAATTAACTAGCCTGTGTTATTTTTTTTATTTTTTATTTTTGGTAAATACTAGCCTGTGTTCTACCGATGCCTTCTTTTATTTTCATTATTTTGCAAAAAAAAAAAAAAAAAAAAAAAAAGAGAGTTCTGAGTCATTGAGTCTCAAATAAACACCACAAGGATCCATTTTACACCCCCAAAAAAATCGTCTGCAACAACTGAATGGGATTTGTAATTTTTTCCTCCATCATGTGGATCAAGGAGCTCAACAATCTGAAATTACAATCCTTGCTCTTATTTGTACTGTTTCAATTGTGCTCTTTGGCATTTCTTGCCATCATCCCAATCTAAGATGTGTTTTGTTATGGCTCGTAATTAAGTTGTAACTTAAATAAATAACACTGAAATTAACTTGTATCGTAATATTTCAGGATAAATTAAAATTAGTTCTGCGAAAACGTGCACATGTAACATCTTTTAAGATGGATATTTATTACAATATATTATTTCTCGACAAATTTCCCAGACAAAAGCACTGAAATTGTGGCTCCTGCTATCAAATATGCTTATAAAATCATTTTGGAAGATTTTTTTTTTTTTTGTTAATAAACTTTCTTTTAGATATCATTCAGAAAAGCAATTAACACGAAAATTCAAGGAGAAATATATCGAGACAATAACGTGAGGATGAAATTTTAAGCTACATTATTAAGTTTTCTTAATTATTTAAAACATCACCGGCGATTACATATCATATGGTAAGTGAAAAATATAATCCAACTAAATATTTACACATTACTCGCATGAATATGCTTAGAATTGTTTGATGCAAATCGAATCGCTCGTTATTTTAGGGCATTTACGTCCATCAGACGGTTTTAGGCGTAGAATGTGTATGAATCTGTGCACATAAATATTTACACATATTTTCTCTTCAGTTAATTTGGTCTCATGTTCTTTATTCCTCCTTCTCATGACTAATGCTACAGATGCACATGTGGGGCCATGGGTCCCAGTACCGAAAGGGACCCGATTCTCTCAAGGGTTCACAGCCGCGAGCCATGCTAGGGATCCCATGCTACTGCTGCGAAGAAGGCTGCAAGAACCACATAAACCACCCCCGGTCCAAACCCCTCAAGGACTTCCGAACCCTCCAAACCCATTACAAGAGGAAGCACGGCACGAAGAGGTTTGCGTGCCGGAAGTGCGGCAAGTGCCTCGCGGTGAAAGGCGACTGGCGAACCCACGAGAAGAACTGCGGCCGCCGCTGGTTGTGTGTCTGTGGTTCCGATTTCAAGCACAAGAGGTCGTTGAAGGACCATATTAAGTCGTTCGGGTCGGATCACAGCCCATTTCCACCTTCGTTCGACGGCGTTCAGGTGCGCGAGGGTTCTGTTCACTCATTCATGGCTTAGCTTCTGGTGTTTCAACCATCATTTGTGGAGGCATGATAGTGAACCTTCCCCTACTCCATCAAAGAAGCACCGTGCATGATATTCACTATGGGTGTGGCAGGTGCATGATAATTATAGAGCATTTAGGGATTTTATTTTTTGGGGGTTAAGCATATGTATAGTTGACATCTTGTTATCTATTTTCGTATAAAAATCGGGTGACTGAGAGTAGGTTAAGTTTTTGCGAGTTGCAGTATTAGCAGAGTATTATTCCCTTTGAAGCTCTCTCAATACATTGTTATTGGTATGATTTCATCTTTTATCTTCGTGATAATGAAATTTTCTTTTCGATTCCAAACAATTGTACAACCCAATAAAAAGGGAATCACCCATATGGTATGTATGCAAGATATATTCACCATCGAGTCAACGTAGTGTAGTCAAATTCATAATTATACTTATCCCTATTCAAATAATACTCTCTCTCTCTCTCTCTCTCTCTCTCTCTCTCTCTCTCTCTCTCTATTAATTTGCATTGCAGAAAATCTATTGGATAATAATAAACTTGGGCCTTGACGTTACATATCTCCCCGGTACTGATGGAGCACAGAGTACCTGTTTTGAGATTGGTCATCATGAAAGGGCTATGAGAAGGTGGGCTGAATTGGGCTTCATGTCCACTTACAAGTTAATGGAGTATTTGCTTTCATCATAAGACCAGTTTCTAGTCCACGTCCTAGTACAACGAAGCAAAATTAAATTTAGTCTGAAGTCTAAATTAATTATGGAAAAACCAAAGTGATCGACGTGACACTGTTAAATTTATTGGAGGGTTCCAACCTAAAACCAATTGGCTATAGGTGGGGTAACCTCAAGAATTTATTAACCAGTTTTGCGTGGCTTAGATGAGCAATGTGAGATAATTTAACAATCCACCTCACGTGCAGCCCGGATGCACGTGGAGGTACGAATTGAGAAGAATAAGAGATTTGACTCGGGCAAAGGAGACTTGACCACGTGCGATGAGGCCACCCAAGACCTAGCTCTGATACCATGTTAAAACATCCAACTCAAAACCAATTGACAATGAGTGGAGAGGCCGCTCAAGCTCATATACTAATTTTCGAGGTTATAATTAACCGATGTGGGATAAATTCCAACAGACATTTCAATTTTCAGTCAAGAAAAATGTGCTCGACAATTAGTGTGTCATATACATATACTTTTTTTTGAGCAAAAATACATATACTTGGAAAGAGAGAGGAGGAAAGAATTCCAAGCTTCCGTTGCAAACAAAGATGTCTGTGCGTGATGGGATGTGTCTGAAAGAATCCTGAGATTTGTATAGCTAGGTTATTTTGCTTTGTTGGTTTCTAGCTAGCTGGTTTTTACCTTTGTGATTGTTACCCAAAAGGGCAACCGCGGGTGGGGGAATAGGGTTGCTAACATTAACGTCAAAATAAAAAAAATTACAAATTGAATGAGAATAAATAAATAAATGATTTGCACAACGAAAATAAAGGAGTGAAGAGAGAGATAACAAAGAGATGTATAGTGGTATAGTGGTTTGGTCTAAACTTTGTTCACTGCTCATCCTAGCTAGTCCACTGGCCTAAGGAGTCGGTGTTTTACTAATCAAACAACCAACGTTTAGTGCCGATTAAACCTTACAACCGCAACTCCAATTTTCCCGAGGAGTGAACCGAACCGCTAAAGTTTATCTCTCAAACTCTAAAACCACGTTTCAAGAACTTTTAACCAGTTCTAAAACAAACCCCAAAACACAGAGGATATGAAACCTTCCTTACAAGGATGAAAAAGGTACATAACTTTTTCTCTCTCAAACAGAGTGAACAAGAAATTTTCTAGCCCACAAATATTTCTCCAAGAAATATGACAATTAAAGTATTTGAGTGAACAAGATGTTGCTCTTGATGCTCTCTGTTTTGGTTTATTGTCAGCTTTATTAAAAAAAAACAATTACTTTTAACCATAATTTTATACTCTTTGGATTCGTCTCGACGAGATAAATCTAGGAACCACAAAATCTTGATGCAAAATTAACAAATGCAATTTTTTTTTTGAATAAAGATAAAAACTAAAAAACCAACTTTTAAATTTAGCCAAATCACGTTATTAGCACAAATACATATACTTTTTTTGAGCAAAAATACATATACTTGGAAAGATAGAGGAGGAAAGAATTCCAAGCTTCCGTTGCAAACAAAGATGTCTGTGCGTGATGGGATGTGTCTGAAAGAATCCTGAGATTTGTATAGCTAGGTTATTTTGCTTTGTTGGTTTCTAGCTAGCTGGTTTTTACCTTTGTGATTGTTACCCAAAAGGGCAACCGCGGGTGGGGGAATAGGGTTGCTAACAATAACGTCAAAATAAAAAAAATTACAAATTGAATGAGAATAAATAAATAAATGATTTGCACAACGAAAATAAAGGAGTTAAGAGAGAGATAACACAGAGATGTATAGTGGTATAGTGGTTTGGTCTGAACTTTGTTCACTGCTCAGCCTAGCTAGTCCACTGGCCTAAGGCCATCTCTAGTAATGTAGTTAAATGTGTAGTTTGTGTAAGATTTAGCACAGTTAGTATAGGTTAGTGTTTTTTTGAGTTGTAGTGGTGTAGTTAAATGGTAGCTAAGGTGGTGTTAAACTTGGCAATGACTACCTCAGTAGTCAACTGTGACCATACCAGGAGTTACACCCAAGTGGGGCGCACGTTGAGAGAGAGAGAGAGAGGGGGAAGGGGGAGTGGGGTTGGGTTGTCTGACACGGAGAATATTTCCGGATGCCAGCGCATGCAAAGTATGAGAGAGAAAGAGAGAGGAAGGATGGAGGAGAGAGAAGAAGGTGGTATTCTAACATATTTTTTTACACTTTAACAACACTTTAACAACACCACTACAACACTTTTTAACTTAACAACACATTTTGTCATAACAACACATAATTGAGTCCCACTTTTTACACTTTTGTGTCATATAACTACACAAATTTAACTCCACCACTACGGATGGCCTAAGGAGTCTGTGTTTTACTAATCAAATAAGCAGCTTTTAGTGCCGATTAAATGTTACAACCGCAACGCTAATTTTTCCCGAGGAGTGAACCGAACCGCTAAAGTTTATCTCCCAAACTCTAAAACCACGTTTCAAGAACTTTTAACCAGTTCTAAAATAAACCCCAAAACACAGAGGATATGAAACCTTCCTTACAAGGATGAAAAAGGTACATAACTTTTTCTCTCTCAAACAGAGTGAACAAGAAATTTTCTAGCCCACAAATATTTCTCCAAGAAATATGACAATTAAAGTATTTGAGTGAACTAGATGTTGCTCTTGATGCTCACTGTTTTGATGGATTCGGGGTCCTGTAGTGAGTGAGCTCACTACATGCGTGTAGTGAGCTCTCTCGGCCGTCCGATCCGAGATCTACAGTCCGGATAAATTGGAGTTGAAGTAAATGTAAAAGTATTTTTTAAAGTGTAAGACGATCCGGACCGTTGATTTCGGATCGGACGGCCGAGAGAGCTCACTACACGCATGTAGTGAGCTCACTCAGTACAAACTTGGTTGCCGTCTTCATATGGAGAAGCATCTCTTTTATAGGAATTAAAATTTTAACTTTGAAAATCTTTCGATTGAACCGTAAATCTCTTCTCCTCTGACTGTTTATTGCAAGACAGACCTTTTGAAGAATGTTTGAAAATTTTCCGTTGGAAATAAAATCTTCCAAATACCGAAATCGCAATCTGCAACGTTCAAAAAGGCTTTACTAGTGGATTGCATTAGTCAATCAAAGCAAGATACTTTCACATCTTGAATCTGTCGTCTTCTTCTATAAGGAAATAATATATTCATGTGTGGTGGTCACATAGCCTTGGGACAAAAAGTCTTCACATGTGCAAGGCTGTTGACAATTGATTTATGCAAGGAAACAAGTTAGTGCCCAGTAGGAATGGATGTGTAATACACCAGGCTGGCCAAGGCTGGCCAAGGAATAAATGAAAGGCCAAACTTGTAAAGATGTTATCAATATCAGAAAGTTGAGGGGAGCGAGCATGAGGGGATTCAGTTGTACATTAGTTTGGGCTCAGTGGGGGTGTTAAATAATAATGACGTGAGGCCTTCCGATGATATCCCCATTGAGCAACACGAAGTTAACCGTCTCTCTGCAGTCAAGGCAGCTATAAAAGGAACCGAAAGAAAAAAAAAAAGAGGAAATCGATTGATGATATTCTGGGTTTCTCTAAGGTTTATCCAGGAAACTATAAGGGTGGGAGAATCAAACAAAAATGTGTGCTTCTTAGGTCAGTCGTGGTTGCTGCTGCTTTATCTGCTTCTGTCTCAACGGATACTATCGCAAATAGAAACAAAACTCTATTAAATGAAGCTAAAACAATTTGGGCAGTAAACAAGGCCGCAAGTATCGATTATGATGGGGATGGGGATGAAGTTATTAGTAAAATAGCTGAGATGAGAGCGCAAGATATAGGATGAGCTTTTTGTCAGCTCTGTTTTGTGTGCCGCTGATCATCTTTGTTGCTTTAGGTGGTGTGGTTCTGCTTCTTTGGGGTGTTTTGGTGTTCTTGGGTTTTTGCTCTCTTTGCTTCTGTTTGGAGTTTTAGTGTTGGGGTTTAGGTATCGGTGTAGGTTTTTTTCGTTTGTTTGGTTGGTTGTCTTCTTGTCAACCTTCCAATCTTTTTGGTCTCGAGAGGCATATGATTTGCCGTCGGGTAGGTGCCAATTAACCTTGTTGGTATGCCGCTCCTCGCTTTGATGTTTTTCTCTTGCCCTGTTTAATCTTGTATCTTTGATATTTGATTAATAAAAACACTTCTGGTCCTCTGGATTGCGATTTTGGTGCTTCGACCATCATTTGTGGAGGCATGATAGTGAGCCATCCTCTACTACATAAAAGGAGCTTCACCGCCGTGCATTATATTCACTGTGGAGCATATGTTTAGTTGGCATCTTGTTAACTATTTTAGTATAAAAATTGAGTGACTGAGAGTAGGTCAAATTTTTATAAATTGCAACATTAGCAGAGTATTATTCTCTTTGAAGCTCTCTTAATACATTTTCTTTCAAGTTTTCGAGTACTTCTCCAAGTATATATACATCTCTCTCTCTCTGTTTTTTTTTTTTTTTTTGGAATTAATTTGGATTGCAGAAAATCCATTGGATAATAACAAATTTACGTAATTGGACACTTGCGATATGGTTTTCGACAAATAATCTTGGGCCTTGACAATACATATCTCCAGTACTGATGGACCACAGAGTTATTTTCAGTATGGTCATCGTGATGCTTTCATCATAAGAGCAGTTTCTAGTCCGGGTCCTCCAACTAACAAAATTAATATAGTCTTAGTTATGGTCGAATATATAGACGAAGGAAAATGATTTTTACACTCCTTTATCTCCAAACACTCCTCTCTTTTTTTTGTCGTTATTTACTTGGAAGTGCCAAATTGCCCTTCATATGGGAAAAGTGACTCATGAAATGAGGGTAATTTGGTAGTTTCATCGTAAATAAAGACAAAAGAGAGTGTTTGGAGATAAAAGGGGTAATCATTTCCCAAATGAATTCGTCTTTATTGACTAATCAAAATCACTGTCTCTGAAATTAATTTAGGTATATGCCTTTGATCCCTTCAGTGTTACTATCTACTTAATTACCATATCACTTTCTTACCTATCCCACCTAGACATTTACTCAAAAGCATACAGAAAACTACTTGATGGTACCCCTCCAAGGGGTAGTTCATTTATTAATATGGATGAGCTGAAACTTATTAGATATTTTGAGTTCAAAACTTTGCAACCCTTTTGAGCTAGGCCGTAAGAAGTTTTCTTGTGAATTTCCTAACCTCGTTATGGATGGCTTATTTTTTACAGAACAGGAGAGGAGATATATAGTTAAGGTGTGCAAAGCTAACCCGGACATGCAAACCGCCAAACCGAAAAGAAAAATGGAAAACTACGTGGTACCCAATTGTTTTTACTTTTTAGCCTCAGCTTGGGCCTTTTTTCCTTCCAAGTTGACATGAGCATCCGTCAATTGACAGAGAGAGGGGGGCAGAGAGAGAGAAGATTCATGCATAATGCATACCATTCCCCAGCTAAATGCCACATGCATGCGTACCGACAATTCCGAGATGAACTCAAAATGGTCTTGCACCGTTCAAATATGTTCCCTTGTAGAAACCACTTAATTGACATCATCATTCTGTAGTCTTCTAGATAGCTACCAGTCTACCACCTTCGTAAACCATTTTCTTCATCATTCTTAGTCTTCCAGATCGCTACCAACTCTGTAAATCATTTTCGTTTTTGACACAGAAATCTGACTTTTAGGCTAATGAATAATTGTCGGTTCTGCACCAGTCTCCTCAGTTTGTCTTCCACGTAACTACTACTTTCGTAAATCATTTTAATTTTTTTGACATGCACTAACGATATGGACGTAAATCCTGATAGCAATTCCGGAACATCTTACATAGACCTAGTTAAAATGAGGTGAGATACTTGAAAATTTAAAGTTAAAAGAATAACTCTGTATGGATTGGTCCTAATGTAATCGATAATACTTGAAATTTTTTGAACTTGAGAATATTGTAGGACGGAACAAACCTCAATCTTAAGCCTTGATCACCATGTGTTCATTGCCATACAATCTCATTTTGTTTCATGTGGAATATCCCGTGGGGCACACATATGTACATCGATCCAACGCTACAAACGCGTACGCATCTTGAATTTGTGTCGAGATGTGAATAGTACTTGTCTTAGCAGATAACTTAAGACTAAACCAATTTAAGTTTTGAGACTCTTGAGTCTTCCCTCTCGGCTATAAATTGCAACCATGTGCATGAGCCTCCGCAGACACACACAAAGAGGGAGAGAGAGAATGGGTTCCGTAACAAAGTCAGAACAGCCTCACGCAGTATGCATCCCATTCCCAGCACAAGGCCACATAAACCCAATGCTTAAACTAGCGAAACTCCTTCACCAAAGGAGCTTCCACATAACCTTTGTCAACACAGAGTTCAACCACAAACGCCTTCTAAAAACCCAAACCGCTGAATCCCTCACCGCTGTCTCATCATTCCGGTTCGAAACCATACCCGATGGGCTCCCAGAGTCCGACTCAAATGCCACCCAAGACATCCCATCCCTTCTTGACTCTACCAGCAAACACTGCTTGGCTCCTTTTAGAGATCTTCTCTCCAAATTAAACAACACCGCTTCGTCAAATGTCCCACCGGTGACTTGCATAGTCTCCGATGGTGTCATGACTTTTACTCTCGCCGCCGCTGAGGAGTTGGGTATTCCGGATGTTCTTTTTTGGACAACCAGTGCTTATGGCTTCATGGGCTACGTTCAGTATCGTGATCTTGTCGACAAGGGTTATACACCACTCAAAGGTATACCCTAAACAATTTAACATGTTTCTTTGAGGTCATATATATTTATAGTTTGGTACAAAAACTCAACAATTTTGATAAAACAACATATCACTCAATGATGGATTAAGGAAACTGCTAAGTACCCAAAATAGTTACCTAGAAAATTACCCATAAATTGAAATCAATGGCTCACTAGTGGATCTGAGCTACTAATTTCACTTCCTGAGTAATTTTCTAGGTAACTAGCATTGTCGGTGGATTAAATATTTGCATAGTATCTCGTTTTTGTAAGTCATTAATACATGTCATAGGTTTGTCATGCTAAGTACCAAAAATAGTTACCTAGAAAATTACCCAGAAAGTGAAATCAGTGGCTCATCAGTGAATCTGAGCTCCTTATTTTACTTTCTTGGTAACTAACACTGTCGGTGGATTAAATATTTGCATAGATAGTATTTCGTTTCAGTAAGTCATTAATACATGTCATTGGTTTGTGATTTGTAATGAATTTCTCCTTACGTGCAGATGTGAGCTACCTAACAAACGGGTATTTGGACACGAGCTTAGATTGGATACCTAGCATGAAAGGCATACGCTTGAAGGACATACCAAGTTTTGTTCGAACCACTGACCCAACCGACTTCATGTTGAATTTTGTGATAACTGTAATTAAGGATGCTCAGAGAGCTTCTGCAATTATTTTCAACACATTCGAGGAATTAGAAAAAGAGATTTTGGACTCAATTTCTTCTATCTTCCCACCAATTTTGTCTGTCGGACCATTACACCTACTATTGAACCAAATCGACGACGACAGACTGAATTTGATTGGATCAAATCTATGGAAAGAGCAGCCCCATTGCCTTGAATGGCTCAACTCACATGCACCAAACTCTGTTGTGTACGTGAATTTCGGAAGCATAACTGTTATGTCGCCTGACCAAATGGTGGAGTTTGCTTGGGGACTAGCTAAGAGCAAACATCCCTTTTTATGGATAATTAGGCCTGATCTAGTTGTCGGTGAAAAATCGGTTCTTCCTCCGGAATTTATGGCCGTTACAAGGGAGAGGGGGTTACTAGCAAGTTGGTGCCCACAAGAACAAGTCCTCGCTCACCCATCCATCGGAGGGTTTTTAACTCACTGTGGGTGGAACTCCACTCTAGAAAGCATTTCCAAAGGGGTGCCAATGGTTATTTGGCCATTTTTCGCGGAGCAACAGACGAATTGTTGGTGCTGCCGTGCTAAATGGGGTGTTGGGATGGAAATAGATAACGATGTTAAGAGGGATGATGTAGAGCGGCTAGTGACTGAGTTGATGGATGGGGAGAAGGGAAAGGAGATGAAGAAAAGGGCAGTGGAATGGAAGAAATCGGCTGAAGATGCTACTGAAACTCCATCTGGTTCATCTGTTTTGAATTTGGATAAATTGGTCAACCAAGTTCTTCTCTCTCCAAGACATTCAACTTAGTTAGGTTGATCACATTCTTTTTACTTCTTCTCTCTTGATTTTGCTTTGTTCATGTCATATGGCTGAATACATGTAGATTTTTCATAGAATTAGTTCGATTGATTAAGGATTGCAACCGTATAATTTATTGATCATCATTTCGTGAAAGACGATAACAAAAAGACCTTCTACTTTTTCCAACACAAATATGATGGGAAAAAATGATTACAAGATGCTGTGTTTCTTTTGTTATGAATGATTCACCATTTGAAGAAACCATTTTTTTGAACGGCAAAAGAAAGTGAATTTATTAATCCGTTAAATAAAATTACAAAGATTAAAAGGGTTAGAAGCACGACGGCATAATAAAGACAAATAAGCATCACGACAAAATTAACCGTAAATAACTAAAAAGTGCACATCAGAGGCTGTTTGATAATTTATACCCATAAAGTCCTCCTCGACGTGTTTGACGCACGATGGCAGGGCTCCCTGTCAGTAATTTAATGGAATCAACGGGTATCTGTAATCTTAACGTGAGGAGATTAATAAGTATTTAATAACGTTGAGCTCGAAATATAATCGAGATAAAAATGGGGGTACAATTAAAATTCTTTAGTGGTGTGAATTATAATTTGTGAAATAAGAATAGAATCCGGGTGGGATTAGGTTTTCTTATTTACACAAGGAGCTCATATTTATTTCTTCTCAGGTCCCTGCTCTAGCTCTTAAATATATCGTTATGCTCTCTAGGTCTTACAACAGTCATTCAAAAAATTAGAATAGAGGCTGTGAGAGAGAGAACAAAGAGATTACGTAGAAGTCCACCCTTGGCTACATGATCGAGATATAAGGGAATATGGCAGAAGATCATGAGGTACTGTCAAGCAGAGTTTGTTGCATACAGTAATCGGGTCTGTCAAGTTCTAAAATAAACAAGTCAACCAGCGTTCGTGTCTACGGATGAGAGGTAAACCCTATGAAAAAACCTTTTTTTCCATGCTATCAAATACTCAATAAGCAAATAAAAAGAATTAAACAACAATAAAATATTAACACAATGATATACGTGGAAAACCCCTTAAAAAGGGTAAAAACCACGGGAGGAAATCAACACACTAAGAACATCATTGTGCAGTTACAAAAACAATCTCAATAATCATAATCGTGAATCCTCACCAACTAACCAAAGATTGTTTTGCCGAATCCCCACGTACACCGCACCAAGTGGTTGATTGCCGAATGCCTCGAATCCTCAAGTCCTCCGAGATACTTCCAGAATCCACCGGAAGAGTAACTCAACAACTTGAATCAAACATTGAAGAATAGTTCCTTGGAGTGTGTAATTATGTTGTTCCACTGCTCATGTACTCCAAAACTCAATATTCAAGAAAAACACCCAAGATGGTGTTGCTGCACACTCCTTTTTTAACACCTCAAAATAATGCCTATGTAAACATGAATATGGTCAGTGGCAAAAACGCAGCACCGGTAATTCCGGCCTTTTTCCTACTGTCGTTCCCCATTAATAAAGGATTTGCCGAGAACCTTCCTTGCTGAGGAAGAATTTCCAAATCTTTTCAAACCGTGATTGCTTTATTTGCTTTCCTTATTAAGCTGCTACGTATAGACAAAATCTCTTGATACTCTTGATATTTGATCACTTCCATTACCTAGAAGATCTCGTCCATTCAATTTACAAAATATTTAATTTCCTCCACTTCCTAAACAGACACTCTAAAAAAAGAAAAAATAAATTACAACTCGATAAATGAGGATACATCCAAATATGTGTTTTGTCGTGAAATTGCCAACAAATAACGACCGTCAGCTTTGGACCTTACAATCTCCCCCTTTGGCACTTCCATGACAAAACACACTACACAGAGAAAATCTATCCCCTAACAAAAAGCACTACTACAAAAAGGTCTAAAGATCACGCTTAAAAAATAAGAAAGATCTCAGTTTTTGTAAAAGCGTGATAAAAAATAAGAGCTAGATGTTTTTATCACGGTTAAGTTTATAAACCGAGATGAAAAGCACTTTTAATCTTGGTCATCTAAAAACGTGATTAAAAATAAAAAAGAAATTAATCTTTAATCTCGGTCCTTTAAAAAGTGTGATTGTAAGTAAGAGAATATATCTCGCTTTTAACAAGGACCGAGATGGAAAAGTTTTTTTTGAAAAAGCGAGATGAAAAGAAGCATTTTGACATATAAAGTGTGATTGTAAATATGAGAATATATCTCGTTTTTAACAAGGACCGAGATGGAAAAGTTTTTTTGAAAAACCGAGATGGAAGTATTTTGGCATACAATATTCCCACATCTTGCGCCCAAATTGAAGGCTTCCCTCCACACGACCAAAAAACTTCAGCCTTCCCTCCACGACCAAAAATTTGTCTCTCGTCGGCGGAAATGAAACCCGACTCCAACTCGTCTCTCTCTCCCCAAAAGTACTGCTGAATCAAATGTACCGTTGTGTCCAAGACTTTTGATGATATAGCTAGGTTTGAAGGCCTAATCCAAATTAGGTTGAAACTCATATTGTTTACCAGACCTGCTGTCCTTTCAGATTCAATTGATGAATTTCTCCTGCTTGTAGAAATCTTTGGTTGCTAATTCATCTGAGGTACGTACTTAATTATTGAAATCTTTGGTTGTGAACCGTTTATTGGACTGACCTAATGGGGTTGGAATTGATGTTGGGTTCTATTCCAATATGAAGCTGGAAAGGACTTTCATATTATTGAATTGGAGTAGATTAACACTTGGATATTGGCTCAGTGTTGAATCATGTAATCCTTGTTTGCATTATTTAATGACTTGTACGTGTTTGTTGATTTGCCTCTTAGATCCCTCCAGCTTTATTTTGCTTATTTAATTTGAACCTCTAACCTGAAAATTGTACGTAAACTATAATATTCATCTAGTAGAGGCGGGCACACGCAAATGCGTGTGCAAGTCGTACTGGTAGTGTAAATTGACTCGACTAAACCGGTTTGGTCATGCTCTTTGTGTCGATCTTTAGAACCCAATTCCAATGAATTTACCCCTGTAAGCCAACAGAAAACAATTCAGCGAATGTGCCCTTAGTCCCCGTACAATTGTTTTTCTGTGGATAAATACAATCCTTAGTCCTTAGTAGCATTAGTTTATACGGCCATATTAGCCTTTTGTGTAGTAAATTTGTGGAAAAGTTGAGGAGCTGGTAAAATCTTTAGCTAGTACTATTAGATTTTCAGATTCCCCAAATTAAAGCTTTTTCCTTGTAATTAATCAAATTGTAATGGGAAAGGCAGTTTTCGCTTACATCTGTAATGTGTGTGCGTGTGTGAAAGTTCATTTCAGTGAACATTTTTGTGAAAGTTCAGCTTTTAACCGATTGATTTTGTTGTCATATCCGTGCTGAACGGGAATGAAATACATTCTAGTTTGGTTATCATTTGGTAGGGAACGACACAGAAATTAGTTTACCCCCCACACACACACACACACAGAGGGAAGCCATTTTTTTTTCCCTGTGTAAAACAGAGGAACTGCAGGCATGGAGTGGCAGTTTTTCCTGTAAAAAGAAACTTGTGGGCGACGTGGGAGTAAAGATGTGCGGGACAAAGCAGTTAGTGTGAACTGTAGGAGTATTTGCAATCTTACCCATGGCAGTTACTACATGGGTAGATCCGAAAAAGATTATTATTATTTTATTTTGGGACAAAAGTGGAAAGCAATTTTGTGACAGGGCTTCACAAAAAGGGGGCGCCAAACTCGTGCTCCCCCTTTATAAATTAGAATAGATATTCTGGTATTTGATCTGGAAATCACTAATTGGTTTACTAAGTTGATCAAACTTTTCAATTTCTTGTAATCTGCTATCACAATTCACTTTTGTTTTTTTCAAAGATCAAAGTAATGAGGATAAATGCCGTTACATGTCTATCACAATGGCACAATATATAAAAGCATTCTTGTTTAGCTGACCCTTGTATAAATTAAGTATGTAGGTAGCCTATTAGAACTTAGAAGTATGTCTAGTACAATATTCTAAAGGCACAAAAAAATGACATTGATTCAGTAGAAGCATTTAGGCCTTGAATTGTCTGTTTCCGAAGAGGATTCAAAACATTGATGAATAGATCTAGAAATGTGATTTGAAGCCAAAATGATTTGCAGAGGAGGAAATTTCATCATTTATTACCTTATAGCAGCTGCTATGAATTGGATTTTTGTTGGCTTGCTGAGGTGTTAGTAGCTTAAAGTGGAGTTTAATCAAGCTGATCAAGGCTAGACATCCTGATATGGTATTCATTAATGAAATTGGAGAATTTGATTATTAAAAGTTCAAAGGCTATGGCGAATTGATAATTTGTGAGGGCTCCTGATTCTTGTCTGTTATTGTTGGAAGAGTTTTTTTTACTCCTAAAGCTGCTACACTTGTGGTCATAGCCTTGAGTGGTCCTAATGCTAAGTGATGCTGCTATTCTTGTTGTGTCCTGTTTTGCGTGGTATTTTGCTGGTACTGACTATTCTTGGACGGTTCTAATGCGATCATTTTGGGAGGATTGGATCTTGCTGCTGCTGTTGCACATTGTTCATATATTTTAAGGTGTTTGAAAGAATCTCATTGCCATCATTGCTTTCATAAAGTCCAGATGTGGTTCAAGGTGGATTCATCTAATGCTAGTCCTGTACTGTATAGAACTACAAGGCTGCCATTCATCTTATGCTAGTCCTGTACTTTATCGAACTACAAGGCTGAGTGCAATAGCCAATTGTTTGTTTGTATATATGTTGTTGTCATGCTTTGTAGTTGCAGGAAGAAAGAGGGAAAAGTATCCGGATTCTTAGCCCGCACACCCCAAAAGCTCCAAGGCACGGACCCCGTCCACCTAACTGTGTCAAGTGCACTGAGATGCGCCAGATTGCTGCAGTTCTTTTCCAGGAATCCACATTCCCTTCAAGAAACATGGTGCCTTCTGTTTTACCAAAGCCCCTATGCAAATCCTTGGTTTCCAACCGGAGTCGAGTTCTTTTCTATGAGGATGAGTTACATCAGGCTGTTGCTCAGAAATCAACAAAAGCTACCTATATCCAACATAGGAGATGCTCTCAGTACACAATCAAGAAAGTAACTATACTACACAATCAAATTTTGTCTTGCGCATAGTTCAATGGGAAGACAACTTACACAAAAGCCGAAATCGATGAAGTACGAGTTGAGTGGATGAATTGTGTTCTGGAATATGATATTTGAGGTACGCAATTTCCTTTGCCCGTTTGGATGTTGTGCTATCATATTGTGGTTCTTCTATTTGCGTACTCACCAAAAAGCAGTGTCTAGTGTAGCATGCTATCACTCTGCTCAGTGATAATACTGGCACCTAGATATAGAATTACATTGATGTTAACTAAGAATCACATTCCAGGATTTAGTTAAGCTAATACTATAATGAGCAGTTTCAATCATCACGTAGGACCATAAATGTGTTTGGTGGTATCAATGTTGATATACTTATTATCGCCCCTCCTGTTTTTGTTCCAATTAACTGCATCGGAAATTACTCTTTTTGATCATTTAATAAACCTTTGGGAATTCAGTCCGAGACCCAATCCAGGAACTTGCAACCTTTATTTCTTTGTGGATTTGAAGTTCCAGTCACCAACCTAACGACAGATAATGTGCTTTTGGTCAAGTTTGTTGTAATGTGCAACTTTCTAGACTTGCGATCTTCATAAGACCTCTACAGTAGTTTTTCTGTTAGTGCATGCAATGTTGAATTTGTTCAGTTTGTTCAAGGTGGGCATAGATTAGAAAACTTCACACCATATTGCAAGTGATGCATTTAGGAATTTACATTCCCAGATTGATCTTGGTTGGTGTCTTTTTAACTGTTTATGGAATAATCTGCAATATTGAATATTACTGTACTCCATTTAGGTGCCACAGTGAGTAGCAGCACAAACAATTCTATCGCACCACTGCTAGGCCCACCTATATCCATATAAACCTAAGAAGTAAGCATGCACATTGATACGGACACACAAACACGGGACACAATAAATACATGGGGGCCACGGGGGCGCATAGCAAAAGATGTACACATATACAAATGAATAGATACTTTTAGTTGTTCATGTACAATACACTAGTTGGGGTCACTGATTATAACATGCTCTTGGGCGATTCTGTGTGTGTATGTATCATTGAGTTGTTTGGAGAAAATTCAAAATCTTGGTGGGTGATTTATGGGTGGTGGACGATAATCTGGGTGGTAGGAGGATGTAATTTGGGTGATTGGTGATTGGAAAAAGAAATCTAAGGGGTATTCATGGATTATGTTGCAGCTGTAATGGATGATTATGGTGTATACTGCACTGTTTGTTGATTAATCTTACCAAGTCTGATTGCTCCATGGGGTATCGAGGTAATATGGAAGGCTGGACATTTTCCTGCTGCCCAAGATGCAGTCCCTAACCCATGCGGCGATACATGAGGCTTGCTTTAGTTTATTTTTCTTATGCTTTACAATGCTAATTTATCTCTTGGTTGGTTGGGGTACTTTGTATTGCTCTTATTTGGGTTGATTACTCTGTACACTTCCGCGGATTTCAAGCACCCGGAAAACTTGTCCCCAGATTTCAAGAACATGGAAAAATGGCTTAAGAAGATAGTTTAGTTTTAGACAGTAAACTTGATTCATACTTCATGTTTTACTTGGAGTTTGTTGCATTTTGATTCATCACATGATTCAAATTTTTGCTACGACTTTTGTTTTTTCTATTGATGGTTGATTGTTCTTACTTTTTTTTTTCCTTACAGATTGATGCTTTCGTGGAGCATCCTACTTTTTGTTATGGACCATGAAGATCAAAGGCGTTGGATTTTGGTTGTGCACACAATAGAGCAACGGCTGTGATGGATTTAGAGCCTCGATCATCAGCACACATGACAGTTTTATGCTTACCACGGCTTTGTTTTTTCATATTCGAACAGTGCAGTTTCAGCACCTAGTTTGCACTTAGTTTGCTTGGTTTCACCTAGTATATAGGTGGTAAACTATGTCAATTTGTTTTTGGTTTTAGCACGTACATTTGCTTGATTGAATTGGGTTTATGTATATATACTTGTAAATTTGGATATTGGTTAAATTGGTTTTATATATGATATTGCTTTGATATGTTTTGTAGCCTTATTTCTGAAGGTGGCAATTGTATATGTACACAATTGAAATGACATAAATTTTAGAAATTTTATTGGAAAAAAATGTTGTACTATATATATATATATATATATACAAAAAAAAATACCAATAGTAATGATCACGGTTTCACCAAAAAGCGAGTTCTTAACTACCTAAAAAACTGTGATGTGATATAGTGAAAGATCACGGTTTTATCCTTTTCCATCACGGTTTTTCTCAGTTTTTAATCATGGTTTTACTAAAAACTGAGATGATTTCTTTGGAAACAATCACGGTTTTTAGGTAAAACTGAGATGCTATGTTGTCAAAGATCACAGTTTTTTGTTTGTTTTAATCACTGTTTTTTTATGAGTTTTCATCACGGTCAAAAACCGTGATTGAAAGATGCGGACTTTTAATCACACTAGATTAGATCACGGTTTTTCAACCGAGATTAAAAGTAAAAGATCACACCAAAAGACCGTGATCTTTGTACCTTTTTGTAGTAGTGAGGCCATGTCCTGTAAAGCTGCAAACACACTAACGAAAAATATAATCTGTTATAAGCCAAAACATTTCTCCCCCTTTTTGTCACGGAAGGACAAAGGTTGAGAAGCCAATGAAATAACATAAAGCCATATGAGCTAACAAGTGACATAAACAACAAAAGTCAAAATCTACTATAACCAACAATAGTCAAAGAAAGATCCAACAATAGCAAAGATGCATGTAACCGGAATAAATAACGGCCAGCACAATAGATAACAACTTAGCAAATCTAGAATCAAATCTAAAACAATATATTTCGAGCGGTTAATGATACTTAATCCTTTTTTTTATTTTTTTATAATAGCATAGATGGCCAATAACCACCTACACAAGACGCTGTGATGGTCTAGGAAGATGTCAAGTCATGGAGAGGAACAAAAATTATCTTTGATTAAAGCCCAAAAACAAACCAAGACTGGAATAAAAATGCAATATAAAAGAGAGAATTGGGTAATTTAAAAAATAACCTCAAATAGAAAAGGAAATAGGAAACCCCTGACTTATACCTTTGGGAATGTTGCCCATAAAAAAAATTGAAAAAAGTATGAAACTTTGGTAACTTCCTTTTTGATCTACTCTAGTCTCTTTTTTTTTTTTTTTTTTTTTTAAATCCACCAACGTGTGAATGTGCAAATTAAAGGGACGAAAAAAACAGTTGAGATGCCCGAAGGAGGGCTCAAGCAATTTTCCAAACAGTAGTGGATAAAAATTTAACAGTTGAGTTGCTCAACAACATGCTCAAGCAACTACTGAAGACAGTCAAACACTTGCTGAAAAACATTGAAACTCTATACAAAAAAAATGGTCCGACAAAGCCTCGAAATTAAATTGAACACCAAAATCACGGAACACGCCATCAAGTTGACTTAGGTAGAAGCACGTGGCTACAGAGCTTGAGTTACAAAATATAATTGATATTCCTATGCAAATCAAATAAATTCAATCGAGGATCCATTTAAGAGTTGAATGTACCATGACACATGAAAACTTCTGACATCGGTGAGTGTGTGTCACACATCATAGGAAATTAAGATCAACATCCAAGCATCCGAAAAATTCCCATGTACCATTGGACTGTTACGCACTCTCCCCCTCACGAAGTCAAACCAAGCACCCATTGATACTAATTATGTCCCCTAAAAAATAAACAACTCCCCCTCAACTTAATATTTAATATTGGATAGAATTTCATAGTCGTGTTTTCGCTTTTACCCCATTGCTGTTTGACGCGAATATTGGGAGTAAGAGTACCTCATACCCAATGCCCGGTTACTAAGCGAATAGTCCAATCACGAATGCTTTAAGGCCTTCAGTTTTTTAAATATATATGTTTAAGGTATTCTCTTTTACCCCACTACCGTTTGACGCGAATATTCGACTGGATAGAGCCGAATGATCCGGTTACTAGGAAAGTGGTCCAATACAAATGCCTTCACGAGGTCTATCCACCTTTTGACGCGAACGCTTAGGGGGAGAGTACCTCACCCCAATTTTCCGGTTACTCAATGAACGCCCGGATAAACATTTATCTCACCCACAACCAGGTTTATCGTTTTCCTTTTTTTTTATTTCTTTTGCATAGAAAGACATATAACAACGTATCCAGATATGAGGCCAAAAACGGTCAATCGCCTAGGAAAAATACGAGACATATCCAGGTGCATGAGAATCAAACTTGCCTTGTCAAGTAATCTCTTTAACTTTGATGTGTAGAAGTGTAGAGGAGGTAGTCACAGAGACATGTGCCATGACACATTTAATTCTTAAATACGACGCACGAAAGAAATTAAATAATATGCTCATGCACCATCAAAGATATTTTGATATTCAAACCCCATCGCATTGAGCTTAAATCTCAAGATGGGTACAGTGGAAAACAATATATATATATACGATAAGGATCCTATCCGGACGGCTGTATTTTTGTTAAAATCCGAACTTCTAATTTAAGCCGTTGGATCGCATCCAACGGCTGGAGACAGAGTTCTAATCTCGCGGGTCTAAACCCGGGTAAAATAGAGACCGCGGGTCAGGATCCGGGTTATATCCACCCGCGGGTCAAAACCCCCCCAAACCCTTCCAGATCGTCATTTTGCTCGATCTTAGAGAGAGAGAGAGGAGAAGAGAAGAGAAGAGAAGAGGCGATTCCCATATCGAACCAACGATCGACAAACAAATCGAAGGTGAAGAGAAGAGGGAGATCAAGGTTTGTTTCTTGCTCTTTGTTTCTTGTCTCGTTTCCTCTCTCTCACTCATTTTTGGGTTGTTACAGAAAAACTAGGGTTTTTTCGTTCCACATCTTGCGGTCTCTCTCTCTCTCTCTCTCTCTCTCTCTCTCTCTCTCTCTCTCTCTCTCTCTCTCTCTCTCTCTCTCTCTCGTGTGTGTGTGTGTGTGTGTTGTTCGATTTCGTTACAAACCCTTGACTGAAATCTAGGGTTTCGAATATCTGGAATTACTTGTTAGATTTGTATGATGAAAGTCCAGATTTTGAATTGCTTTTTGTATGATGAAGGATGTCGAAAATTTTGTATGATGAAGGATTTCGAAAATCTAGGGGTTCGAAAAATCATTGAATGTGGTGTTCTCCTTTGAAAAAGTAGGGTTTTTTCCCATCAAATGTAACCTTGTCATGCCTTTGTTTACTCTCTGTCAATTTGTTGAACCTAAATAAGTCTGTGAAGGGAAAACTGGGCTCCATTTGTTTACAAAGAGTAATTAAGGGTTATCATCTTAAACTATAAATTTGCATTTTAATTAGAAAACTGGATCTGTGGAAGGTTATCATGTTAAGCTATAAATTTGCATGTTAATTAGAAAACTGAATCTGTGGAAGGCCTTACATGTTAAACTGTAAATTTGTTGTTTTTTTGCATGAACCAATCCTAGTCAGTCAACTTATAATGGAAAGTGTTGCTGTTATCCAAGAATTCACCCAGTCAAGGTACTTGCATTTTATTTTCAAACATCTCATAGATGTGTACTTGCATTATGTTTTCACGCATTCAACTGTTGCTATTGTGGTTACACTTTTTCTTTTTGGGTTTTTAGAATGCAGCATGTACAAGATAAAGAAGTAGTATCGTCTGGTAATTCTTCTCAACAAGTTTACACTCCTCAAGTTAAAAACTCGGTCATACCGAAAATTGGGCAACATTTTCAAAACTTAGATGAGGTTCAAGAGTTTTACAACAATTATGGTAGACAAGGTGGATTTGGCACGCGGTTGAATTCTAGTAAGAAGAGTAAGGACGGTGAAATCATTAGAAAGGAATATGTTTGTTATAAAGAAGGGTTGAGAAGAAGTAATGTAAACAAAACTAAACCCATTGTGCGGAGACGGGGGATAACTAGAGATGGTTGTGGTGCGAGACTAGTAGTTGTGAAAGACCGGTCAGATGCGGGGGGCTTTGTTGTTAGGCAATTTGTCGAGGGTCATAACCACCCTCTTACGACCCCAAGGAGGGTGCATTTGTTGCACTCTCATCGTGCAGTCTCAGATGCCAAGAGAAATTTAACTGAACAACTATCAAAAGCTAATGTGCCAACATGGCAACAAATGAGTGTAGACACCCCAATTTTTGATACCCGTGCATGAGTGATCGATCAGACTGATTTGGAACTTGTCCAGAAAAGCTAGAACTCAGCCTCATGCACCGCACGGCTCTTTCTTCAAAGCCGCACGGCTGACCTTTTTTTTCGTGCACCGCACGGCTCATCCATGAGTACCGCGCGGCTCTCCCACGAAGACCGCACGGCTTATGTTCTTATCTCCTGAAAATTCCTGACAGCCCGTTCAGGAATATCATCATCGCATCACCGCCGAATATCATCATTTTATTCCCTCATTTTCGCCTATAAATTGAGGCTCCCTCCTCACTCAAAGGAGAAGAAAAAAAAGAAAGAAATAGAGAGAACGAAGTTCTGAAAGTTTTTTCCGTTCGATTTTCCGGTCAAGTTTTCGTTTAAAACCAGAAATTTCCCGACGCCTCACACTGCTCATCTTCCCTTCAAATCCCTCTATATCATTCCTCCAGTCACGCTCAACCTTGGTTATACAAGTTCGAATCCGAAGACACCAACGCTTTCAATCTCCGTTCAGGTTCAGGAAAGGTATAATTTCGTTTTCAAAAGTCGGTTCTTAACCGTAGTGTTCTAAGAAGCCTTCCCACGTTGATAACGGTTCTCGTAATCGTTTATCGGCATGGTTAGGTACCATTTTTCATCATAAATCGGTTTTTCGGAACCGTACCGGGCGATTCTTCTAGATAAACGCACGGTACGATCCGTACCGAAAATGGTTTTCACTCCAAACACTTGTTCAAGAATTTAAGCAATCTATTCGGAGTAGATTTGAAGGAAGAAATCGGATTTTTGAATGGATTTTGGACCTTGGTCCCAAAACAAAAATTTCAAAACAAAGCTAAACGTAAGCCGCGCGGTTTACGGTATAGGCCGCACGGTTCTCACCTAAGAGCGCGGCTCTCATCTGGAAAATCCAAAACTCCCCTGTTTCTCCCCCGTTTATCCCCTGCTTTTTTTTTTGTTCATCCAAAACTTGTTTCTTCATTGTTACTGTCCGTTACCTTAGTTTTCTGTTTACTGCAGTTTCTTTTTTTTTTATTTTTAATTTTATTTCTGTTATGGTTTTATTATTTCATTTACGCATTTTATTCAAAGTTTCCCTAACAAAATATTTTCTATAAAAATCCCACAAATTATTTAGTAGAGACCGAGAATTTCTCAAGAGCGGGGTGCATTTTTCAATAAAACCTTCCCGCGCGTAACCTGTCTTCCGAATCCAAAAGAATCTTTTCGCAGATCAAACCTTTTCCAAAGCGGCACAAGAGTCATCAATTATTCTTAAAACGGTTTCTCGGGTACCAAGCATTTTCTAAATCTAAACCCCGGGTGGCGACTCATTTTTTTTTTTTTCTTTAAATTTTTCACATCCGAACTTCAAAAGAGTCGGAGCACGCGTGGATCCCACCGTCCACAAAATGGCGACTCTGCTGGGGACTTTTTAATTAATTTTTATTTTGGTATTTTACACTTGTAAAACGACCCCCGAAAGCTTGACAAAAACGAACACGCCCCGCGTGATCGAGAAAGGAATGGTGCAATAACAGGGCTACGCCCGACCAATCCGGACTGGAGCTTTCCCGGTAGTTTGCTTGTGTAGAATTTTCAAAATAAAAATTAATTTATCTGTGAGCCAAACTTGAAAAATAATTGTGGGATTTTTGCATAAAATATTTTGTTATCAAAACTTTTGCATTACACGCGCATCGATGTTGGATAAGCCCCGCCGTTGCGTCTTGGTTACCCTACCCGGCTTGCCGGTGTTAGGACATCCCAAGATTCTCGGCAACCCCGGACGATGATGAGTCAGCCTGCCGTTTGACCTTTGCCATGCAGTACACTTGGCACTGGGAGGCAAATATTGACTCTAGTCTAGGGAACCCTCTTTAACCAAAACCCAGCCTTTGCATATAGTAAACCGTAGTACCTTCCAATCTAGGACAGAGATCTACAGGGTAGGACTATCTGTTATATCCTGTTTACCTGCTATCTGTTACCTGTTTATCTGATCATCTATTAACTGTTCTCCGTATGTCTTGTTTATCTATTAACTGTTCACTCATGTTTGTATATATATCACTCATAAATATGATGTCTTCATTTCGCATCCATACACATGGTAGATTTGCCTTAGGACACTGCATCATGCACACATTCATAAGGATTGCCCCGACAATCATGCATTATGTTGGATAAACGAGAATTCCTCTCTTCAAAAAAAAAAAAAAAAAAAAAAAATCAAAAACAAAAAAAAAACGCTACAACTGGCTCCATTTCCCAAAATAAAATATGCATTTCCTTTATGGTAGAGAGTCATCATGTCTGGAGGACCATACAAGCGATTCAAGTCTACCCTCACCACCCATCAAGGGGCACCCGTGTGGATAATTGAGGAGGTTCAGCCCGAACAACCTCCATGCAAGCCAGAGGAGCCTCAGCCAGGAAAGCTCAACATAGAGGACCATATGGGAGAAGATCTCGATCAGAAGCTCAGTTTGTTGGCCGAAGCCAACTTACCAGGAGTGTCCCTCCAGTGGGACGACAATGAAGGATGGAAATTCTGCTTCCCAGAAGAGCCGGAACCAATGCCAGAAAAGATCACCTTGATGATGGAGCCGGATAACGAAGCGCTCACGGCTATGCCACCTGTGAAATACTTTGATGCCAACGGCCAGCCCGTCTACTACTTTGAAGATCCAGTCACGGGCCACAAGTACTGGGACGAATGCGAATGTGATATGTGTTTTGCAGATTGTCTTCTCAATAATGATGGCATGACCCCGCAGCAGCTCAAGGATCAATGCAAGGGGAAAGATCTCAAGGGAAAAGGGAAGGCTAATGAAGCAGGATCCTCTGCAGGATCAACATCTCCAAATCATCCCTCCTCTTAAGAACAAGCTTTCAGAAATAGAAGCAATCGCACAATGATCAAATCAAGCCAACAAGGGTTTCTTTTTGAAGAATCAAGTCAATCTATGATTCTTGTCTATTATTAAGTCTGTTATCGAGTCTGTTGCTGTTCAATTATCGAGTCTGTTGATGCTTAATTATCGAGTCTGTCGCCAGATGTGAATACCCACTGACCAGATCCAGCCAGCAGGGCTTCTTTTGAAGAATCAAGCCAGCTTGTGATTCTTAGCACCTTTTGATTATCGAGTCTATTGTCAAGATAGTCGTCATGTTAGTTTGTAAACATTTCATGCTTTTAATAAAAAAAAATCTTTTGAGAAAAAGAGCCAAATTTGTAGTCCTGAACTACGTCACGGCCTGATTCCTCTCCATGGGGATACGTAGGCAACCTTCGGTCCGGCCGTTGTTTTCATAAATTATAGGAATTTGAACTTATCCTGCATAATCAAGCAAGAAATTGGGGCAGTCCTTTCATGCATCATGCATCATCTCCCGGTACATACACTCTTTTCCATCTTGCACATACACTGCACACTGCATCCCTGAATTCTGTTTGTGCATATCACCAGTACTATACCATTGGCAAAAAGAAGAAAAACCTCATACCGGCCTGGACTCGAATCCCCGAAAAGCGATTAATTCGAACTGAGTCAAGAACAGAACAGTCAACTGGGAGCTCAGCTATGTCGACAGAAGAAACAGATGAAATTCAGCTTCTCAAGGATGCTCTGGAGGAACAGAAAACCAATAGCACCAAGCAGATGGCCCAGATGATGCTCATGATCCAGAAACTGACTGCTCAACTCTCTCCACCAGCAGGAGGATCTAGCAGCCAAAACATGGAGTCTGTATTAACCAAGTTAGCCAAGCTTGAGGAGTCTGTTCAGAAACAGGAGAAAATAGCAGCTACAGGAATCGATATGGAAAAGTTGTGCCTTTTCCCCGATGCAAAGCTCCCCGACAAGTTTAAGCCAATGGACTGGGATAAGTTTGATGGCAGTGGTGACCCGAAAGCTCATCTGCAAACATATGTGGGTACTCTGTCCATGTATGACGTGGGGAAGGATGCAATGGGCCAGATGTTCCAGCAAACTCTGACTGGGCCTGCACTCCGCTGGTTTCTAAATTTGGATATCTCCAAGAAGAGGACATGGGAAGATATTGGAGCAGCATTTGTCGCCCAATACAATTACAACATCCAACTGGAAATGACTATCCGAGAATTGGAATCAACCAAGATAGGAAAGAATGAGTCCTTCGCTGACTTTGTTAAGAGATGGAGGGGGAAGGCCTCTCAGATGATGGAACGACCTTCAGAAAAGGAACAGATGAGGATCATCACAAGAAATCTAGAGCCAGATTTCGCCAAGCACTTGGTAGTCTTTCAGACCACTGCTGACTTTAAGACTTTCTATGAAGCCGGTCTGGCAGTCGAAGATGCCCTCCGAAGCGGTATATTTGAGAAAGGTGAATCTGTCCCTAAACCAAGACGAGTTTACTCTGGCAACAGCAACACCTTGTTCGGACCCAGCAGCTACAATCAAAATCAAGCCAGCTCCTCCAATCCCAGGCCAGTCAAAACCGAACCTGTTAACCAAATCGTTACCCAGCCACGATTCCAACAAACAGCTCCTCCACCAAGAAGAGAATTCCACCCACTCCCATTCCCCCTTGTCACAGTGTACAAGAAATTACTAGACAAGAACCTCATCCAACCACTCGAACCTCGAGAGCCACCCAAAGAGCTTCCTCCTAATCACAACCCAAACACCTACTGTGCATACCACCAAATGCCCGGCCATCATACCAATAACTGCATCCGTCTCAAACATAAGGTCCAAGATCTTGTAGATAATGGAACCCTTCCTCTCCCCGATCAAAAACCCAATACCATTTCCAATCCTCTACCAAACCACAAGCAAAACACCCAAGCCGGCCAAATATCCTTCATCTCCACTACAAAAGACCTTACCTCCACTAAATTTGACCCAAGCCTATATATCATCACAACCACCAAACCAAAACCCGCTGTCTCCCTGCCAGAAGACCTTGGGATTCATTTCCTTTCACACACCAGTACAATGCAAAGTCCAAGATGGAGTGACATTGTAGAGGAAGAAGAATGGTCCATGAGCGATCAAGATTGGGAGGAATCTCGACAGGCATTGCTTGATTCTTTGCTAATCTCTGGAGACCCCAGCCAATTCATCACCCCTGAATTCCTAGAGAAGCCCATTGTTCACATGCCAGAAAATTCTCATCTAATTGGTGTTACTGAGCAAAACAAAGAAGAAAGGAATACAAATCCTCTGGGAGAAATGCTGAGGCCAAACAGACATCCAGCAGACAGTATCTCACCACTCGCACGCTTCAAGGAAGGAGACCATTCCATCATAGAAACCACCTTCGGAAACCAAGATTGGTTCCCACAAGCATATATCAGTGACGGGTCTTTGCCTCAGCCATTGGCGCCAGTCCCACTATTATCCAATGTGTCGGTACTGGTCAACGACCCTACGGCCACCATCTGGGATGAAGAAGCAATTGTCGACATCCGAGTAAGCAACGATGAAGTATGGACCGTCAACAAGGCCATGCTGGACCCCTCCTTTTGGCAAGACTCTGAAGGAAACAGCCTCGAGACAAAAATGGAAGCAGTAGAAATTGGGGAGCAAAGGACCAGAAACGATCTGATGAATTTTGGCCGAGGATCAAGAAACAATGCGAAAAGGAAGCTATCGTATGGGTAAACGAAAGGTTAATGAAGGCGGGTGAAAATCAGGACTTATGGGAAGAAACAATCAACAGAATAACCGAGAAGTGGTCGAATCTACCACAAATTGACCCATCTTCAAAATAGGAGTCCCTCCGACCATGTTGCAACAGAAGATTTCGCTTGGGATGATCCTATCCTCGAAGACGCAGTCACCGGCCATCCAGAAGGTATCATCCAACAAAATCCAGCTGTTAGGCCACTCCCAAAGAATTCTCCGGTAACAAGTGATCCAATCCAGAAACAGCTCGAGAGAACGCCCGCCTCAGTGTCTATTTGGGGATTACTTTCTTCATCTCGAGAGCACCGTCGGAAGTTAATCAAAGTTCACAAACATGGAAGTGCCACGGATACTCCTCCCGAAACGATGGTAGCATTGCTTACGCCAACTCACGAAGCATGTTGTAGTCTTCATCGAAAAGGATTTGCCACGGAAGGAGCCGGTCACAACAAGCCATTGCACATTACTCTGAAATGCATGGAAAAATGGGTCCCGGTTGTGTTATTGGATAATGGGTCTGCCTTGAACGTCTGTCCTCTGCGTACAGCTTATTGTTTGGGTTTTAAGAACAAGGATTTTCAGCCGTCAAATCTTGGAGTACGTGCTTACGACAATACTCGCCGAGACGTGGTTGGTACCATTCAAATGGAAATAATGATCAAGATTTCAAGACTTGTGTTGAGTTTCATGTGCTTGACATACCCTCATCATTCAACTTTGTTGCTAGGCGGGTGCCTTGGCTCCACCGATCAGACATCATGGCTGTGCCTTCCTCCCTGCACCAGAAAGTTCAGCTAGGACTAGCCACAGGAACTTTAACCATTTATGGGGATTCTGGAATACGCCCGCACATCCCTGACAATGCTCCCTTACTTGAGATTGCTCACGGAGAGGAAGACATCTCTCTAGGAGGTTTTTCCTTCGATACTTCTGACGGGGTATTCACTATCAAGATGGACGAGGATTTTTCAATAAGATCAACGGCCTGGACATGATCTTTGAAAATGGAATATTTGCCCGGTCTAGGGCTTGGTCGCAACAATCAAGGGATAGCAGAATTCCCCAAGTTTCTGACAAACAACCGCCGTTTTGGTCTCGGTTACAAACCTGATCATGGTGAGAAAGCAAAAGCCAATGCCAAAAAGGGACCCATCCATTTCATGAAAGCTCCAGAAACTATCTATAAAGGGGACCCGGAACCATTCTGGGACATGGACACGAAAACCAAGCTGCCTGGATTTGAGATCTTTGCCAACGACACTTGGGACAGTGATGATGAAACAGAAAAATGGGAGGAGCCGCCGGGATGCTCCAAGTTGACCTGGATCAAGGTTCTTGACTCAAGGGATCTTTTATCATTGTTTGGGAAGAAAGTCCACTGTATAGGAGAGACAATGCGACGTTTGTCGATTCAAAGTCCGAGGATGTGGAGCTAATGACTTGGGTCAAAAAGCTCTGAGGAGCACTCATCATTGATGATGGAACTTATAAAAATTGCACATTTGTATAAGGTCATTTACACTGCATTAATCAGTTTGAGTCTCGAGTCCATGGAACTCGAAAAAAGATTGAGTCGGAACATGAGTCTCATCATTCATTCGTGCACTTTTCTTTTGAGTTTGAGTCCAC